>QRFJ01000780.1:979666-1137600 GCA_006176705.1 Cocos nucifera
AATTTTGACTATAATCAATAAAATGGGTTATTTTCTATCACATATGTGTATTTAGTGTCTGTGATACATCCTTTGAGTTAATGGTAATGATAATTCATATTTTCAAGAGTTGAAAATTTAAGACATGAATAATCATTATTAACTCATAAAATGCTCCCGACCATAGGATCATCACGAGGATGGTGATTGATCCGGAAGGTTGGTGTACAATCGCTTCTCTTTAGTAGATGAGTCTTGAGTCTACGGTGTGGAGACACCGGAGCGAGAGTATAGGTACTCGTTAGAGAACGAGGGCACTGAGCGTGACCACCTCGAGTAGTCATTAGGAAGTCTACCTTCTCGTCAATGACTGACTCGATGCTGCAGTAGTGTGTCTGGTTCTTTGACCTGAGGTGCATCGGCAGTTCACCTTGAGGGTGTTATAGTTTGACTACACCATTACTCGGTCTCCTAGCCATATGGAAACCCTGAGGTGTATGTTGGCTATAGCATGTTCATTGTAGGAACTGGATTGCATCAAGATGGAATCTATCTACCTCGGTGGTAGAGGAGCAGCCCTATGATGATCATGAGAATCAAGTCCAGAAGCCCATGGCCATGGCAGAGTGAAATAATAGAAAGAGTTTCTATTTAGGATTTTCACATTGGACTTGAATCGAATGATTACATCATATGACAGAGACTAGGGTTTGACGAGTTCACCTTAACCCTAATCTGATCGGGGCTCAAGATAGAAGAACTTAATCACACAGGTAGCTGCACCAAGAGGTTCGCATTCAGCTCTGATGGGTTGCCACCATATACTGCTAGGTGTCACTGGTGGATTTTGGGAGCAATTAGAATGATTTAGATGATCGATCATTCTAGCTGTTCGAATCAGAAGAGTTCTGATCCATCGAAAGGAGTTTCGATGATGTCGATGATAGAGATCATGACATATCCCATTACCATACAGAACTGAACCTAACTGGGTCACACAAACAAGGGTTTGAATCTGGTGATCATCAATTGAACTGATCTAGTTCAATTGATCTGAATGAGATTCAATTAGGTTCAAGAAAATCGTGCTAGCACTCGATTGAACCTAACGTTCTTCTTTTACTATCATAAATAAGTTGTCCTGACTGAGCCAAAGGAGTTTGTGCTCAATCAGAGGCCTTCATATGGTCTGACTGGAGTTGTCCAAGTCAGAAAAGGGTTGTCTTATTTTGTAAGACAATACCTGCCATTTTTGGTCACCTGCCATTTCTTCGTTCCTTTGACTTTGGTCAAAAGTCTGACCTTTGACTGGTCAAATGTTGACCATTGACACTTTGACTTTTGTCCACATGTCATGCACCTATTGGAGAGCTGGTGGGGGCCTGTCCCCCTGCCAGAACCTGGCAAGGAGGAGGGCGCACGCCACCCTTGGCGTGTGCCCAAGTTGGAGGCGCCCTAGGAGTCCTTGTTGGACAAGGACTCCATCTCCTTTTTGGATTCCAATTAGAGTTCTCCTAAGAACCAACTTTGACTGGTCTTAGGCACCCTCTAAGGAGGAATCCAAGGGACTCTATTCCCACCAATCAGATTTAGATCTGATTTCACAAAGGGTTGTGATTGGTTGGGAAGAAGAGGAGTTGGATCACGCATAGTCTATAAATAAGACCCTGCGCCCAACTCAAATTAAGAGAATTGAAAATTCTCCATGCCCCAAGGCTGCCTCTCCCCTCCTTCTCCATGCCAAGTCCATCTTCTCCCTCTCCTCTCCACGTCCAAAAGAGTTTTGGATCTTGGTTGGTGCAATTCCAGATCAAGAGAAAGGCGATCAGAAAGCTAGAAGGCTGCGCTGCTGCAAAAGGACAACTGCTGATCTTCAAAAGAGTTTTGAAGATCCTCCAGATCAGATCCAGATCTAATTTTTGGAGATGTGATAGAGAAGAAGAGGATCTCCAGATCCAAGCCTGAGTGGATATCGGTAGAGGCCAGGCACTTGCGTGGCTAGATCCAGAACCTTCCGCTGCTTACAGGATCATCAAGGGTAATAGGATTACCCAACATCAAGGTAAATTAAATTTGATTTAATTTATCTTATTTTATTTTAATTATTAAAATAATAAAAATCAGATCTGAAAATATCAAGATCTGATTTGGATCAAAGAGAAAAATTTTTGAAATATATCTCTTGATCTGATCAGATCTGAACGAACCTGGATCCGGAAAATCAGGATTTTCCTTCAACTGGTATCAGAGCCAAGGTTCTAAAAGTATTTAGATCTAATTTTAAATTTATTTTAATTAAAAAATAAGTGATTTTAGATGTCACATGAGATGTGATCAGATCTAAAATCAGAAAAAATTAAAATTAAATGATTTGGATCTAAGATTAGAAAATATGCATGACTAGTTCTAAAATAGAATAGTTCTATAGAATAGTCTTGCATGTTTTTAATTTAATTTGATTAAATCATATTTTAGATCTATTTATTTATTATTTTTTGATATTATAATTATTATAATAACATCTAAAAAATAGTAAATAAAAATTATTTAATTTTAAACATCATATGAGATATGATTGATGCATGTCTAGACTAGTTGTAGAATAGTTCTACATAAGTTGTCTAGATTAGAATTTATTTTGATTAAGATCAATTTAAATCTAATTTTTTAGATTATTATGAGATAATTTAGATCTGAAAATATGCATGATTTCGATACATGAGATGTATGCAAAATATGCCATGATTAGATCTAATTTGTATATGAGATATATGATATAGATCTAAAACTGTTTTGTAGTATTACATGTTCCTGATTAAGGCGTTCCTCTTGGCCGTCCGGTCATAAGAATGAAGAAGGGTTTAAAGGCCCTCTCCTTCCCATTCGATGGGGTGTTCTTATGATGTGTAGGGGTGCTGCGTGTTCGTCCTTAATCAGAAACCCAAAACTTACTTTCTGCAAAACCCTAGATCCTGAAACCCTAGGATTTATTGTGCATATTTTGTTTATGAACCCTACTTAATTAAGAATTAAGATTATGGAATATTAATTAGGTCTAAAATTGAGAATTTTCAGATCTAAGACATATTCATAATACTGGGTTCGGGCTTGGGTAGCTCAATTAGGTCTAAGCGGTTGATCAAACCGAATCAAGAGTTGGTTAGATGGGATCAACAATGCTTAAATTGACCAGCCTAATAGGATTAAGTCTGGGTCAAGATCGAGTCACGATCAAGCAAGACCTAATTAGGCTCAGAGGTTAGAGTCTGGATTGTAGGCTAACCCAATTGGTTCTGACTCAACAATTTGGTGTCTAAGGTAAGTTTGGCACATACGACCGACTGGTTTTTAATTGGAAGCTACTCGACCTGAATGCATTCTTGTACGAGTTAATGGCATATTCCTTCCACCGGATCTCACTTACCTGGCCATATCTGTTGACACAGTTCTGATCTGAGGTGGTCAATAATCCGAGCTAACCCATGCCACTAGGTTAGTCATAATTGTTATGACTATGACAAGTCTAGTTTAATGAGACCTGAATCAATTCTTCCTAAGAAAAGATTAAGTCTGAGGTCTTCCACCATTGTAGATGTGCGGGCCCTTTTCGAGGTTGATTGTTCTCGACTGGATACAGTGGCTCAGTTGCACCGAAAAGATGCAACCATGTCTATTAGGCATTGGATGCTATGGGCTGGAGGATGAGTTGGGCTCAATATTTTCGGATACGGTGAGAGACTCAATTAGGAATCCAGTCTGTGCAAATGGTGGGTCTGACTTAACTAAGGAGTGGATCAATATTTTGGATACGGTGAGATTCATGAATTAGAGACCAAGTTTGGGTGCACCATGATTAGAGAATCATTGAACAAGAGTTGTTCACTCATTGGCTAACCCATCACCAATAACTGTTAGGTGAGGTGATGAGTCAGTTGGTGAGACCGCACCACCCACTAGAAATCATTAATCATGGAGATTTTTGCATCTCTACAGAGGGAGTGTAGGGATCCGAGAAAATAGTGGAAGCTAATTTATTTAAAAATAAAATTTCTAAATAAATTGGTCAAGTCATAATTACAAGTATCTAACTAGAATCTTTGACTCTCTACAGGAAAAATGTCTGCGTCCAACCCATTGGCACGTATCCTGGACACACATAGACTGACTGGACCCAATTATAAAGATTGGCTCAGGAACTACAAAATTATTTTGGGTTTCGAGAAGTTAACCCATGTATTGGACCAGGACCCTCCCACCTTACCAGCCCGTCCATCCACTGAACAGAGAGCGTCTCTGGAAAAATGGATAGACGAAGATAATAAGGCCAGATATTACATGTTGGGCTCGATGTCTGATGAGCTCCAGCGCCAACATGAAGATATCGGGACTGCTCGCCAAATGTTGGCTCACCTGCAGGAGATGTTTGGTGAACAGAGTCGCGCAGCCAAATATCAAGTCACGAAATGACTTTTTAAGGCTAAGATGCGTGATGGGCAGTCAGTCCAAGATCACTGTCTGATGATGATCAAGGACATGGAAGAGCTTGAGAAGCTCGGTGTGAAGTTAGACTTGGATCTGCAGAATGATATTATTCTGCAATCCTTGACTGATGCATATGGGCAATTCATCATGAATTACCACATGCATAAACTTCAAAATTCCTTGGCCGAATTAATGAATATGCTGGTTCACCGCTGAGCTTTCTATGAAAGGTTCTAAAGGCTCAGTTCTTGCTATGGAATGGACTTCTTCCAAAAGAAAGTCTTATGGAAAGAAAAAGAAGTCTGTGAAAAAGCAAGAAGGTGGAAGGATCAAAGAAGAAGAAGGCAGAGCCGAAGAAGAAGGCCGATGTCAAAGGAAAAGTGTTTCCATTGCAACAGCGACGGCCATTGGAAGCGGAACTGCCCTACTTACCTGGCCACCCTGAAGAACAAGAAGGAAGGTCCTTCTGGAGGTATGCTCGTTATTGAGTCTAACCTTACGGTTTCTTCTGCATCCAGTTGGGTGCTTGACTCTGGTTCTAGTGCTCATCTGTGCACTTCCATGCAGGGTCTTGAGGATAGCAGGAGGCTGAGGGATGGAGACATGATCCTACGCATCGGTAATGGAGCAAGAGTTGCTGCAGTAGGTGGTGGAACATACCCTCTTCGATTACCATCTGGTTTAGACTTAGTTTTGAAAGACTGTTATTATGTGCCTGCAGCTAGTAGGAATTTGATTTCTGTTTCATGCTTAGCACTAGAAGGCTATGTGATTACCTTCTTTAAGGACCATTGTAACATTCTTTATGAAAGAAATAAAATTGCAAATGGTTTCCTTATTAATGGTCTTTATCAGCTACATATTGATGTACCTGTTCTAACTATCGAGCAAAACGTGAATGCCAAACGACCTAGGGATAGTCCAAACGACAGATATCTATGGCACCTGAGATTAGGTCATATAGCAGAAGATAGGATCAACAAATTGGAGAAAAATGGGCTATTGAGTCCATTGACTTTCGAGTCATATCCAACTTGTGAATCTTGTCTTCAAGGCAAAATGACTAAACTCCCTTTTGTTGGACATGGGGAGAGGGCCACAGATCTCCTTGCCCTAGTACATACTGATGTGTGCGGCCCATTTGATGTGCCGGCTAGAGGCAATTTTGTCTACTTCATTACCTTTACCGATGATCTGTCTAGGTATGGGTATGTGTATCTTATGAGACACAAGTCTGAAGCTTTTGAAAAGTTCAAAGAATTCAGACATGAAGTAGAAAAATAAACTGAAAAACCCATTAAGGTTCTTCGATCAGATCGAGGAGGTGAATACCTTAGCCGGAAAATTCCTAGACTATCTCAAGGAAAAATGGCATAGTCTCTCAATGGACTCCACCAGGAACACCTCAACTCAACGGGGTTTCAGAATGGAGAAATCGGACTCTATTGGATATGGTTCGATCCATGATGAGCTTCACAGACCTCCCTGATTTTCTTTGGGGACACTCATTGTTAACTTCAATTTATCTACTGAATAGGGTTCCCTCTAAAACCGTTCCTACCACACCGTATGAGATATGGCACGGTAAGAAACCAAGTCTGAGTCATCTCAGAATTTGGGGTTGTCCGGCTCATGTCAAAAGACAACAAGCGGACAAGTTAGAGTTTAGGTCCTTTAGAGCTCGATTCATAGGATATCCTAAAGAGTCATTAGGATACTATTTCTACATTCCAGAAGACCACAATGTGATTGTGAGTCGACATGCCATCTTTCTTGAAAAATAGTTTATTCAAGATAGCGGCATTGGAAAGCAGATTAAGCTTGATGAGAAAGTCTCACAAGTACAACGAGCTAAGGACCAATTGGAACCAAATCAGGTTGAGCCAATAAGAACACTACCTCCTCCACCTCGTAGATCGGAAAGAGTTTTCCGTCCCCCTGAAAGATACTTAGGTATTATTTCAGAGGAAGTAGAGGAAAATGTTCCTCGTAGGTAATGGTGCTCATGGTGATGATCCCAAAACCTACAACGAGGCGATATCAGATATCGACTCCGAGAAATGGCTAGAGGCAATGCAGTCAGAAATTGACTCGATGCACTCAAACCAAGTCTGGACCTTGGTAGATCCACCAGAAGGTATAGTACCTATTGGGTGTAAATGGATCTTCAAGAGAAAGATTGGTGCAGATGGGAATGTGGAGACATTCAAGGCTAGACTAGTGGCAAAAGGTTATAGTCAACGCGAAGGCATTGACTATCAGGATACCTTTTTCCCAGTGGCTATGCTAAAATCCATCCGCACATTGCTTGCCGTTGCAGCCTATTTCGATTATGAAATATGGCAAATGGACGTGAAAACGGCATTCCTTAAATGGATATCTTGAGGAAGATATCTATATGGAACAGCCGCTAGGTTTCACATCCAGTGATACTGATCACAAGGTTTGCAAGCTGCAAAGGTCCATATATGGACTTAAGCAAGCATCTCGGAGCTGGAACACTCGTTTCAATGATGTGATCAAAAAGTTTGGTTTCATCAAAAATGAAGAGGAACCATGTGTTTTCAAAAAGGTCAGTGGGAGCGCTGTTGTCTTCCTCGTATTGTACGTGGATGACATCCTCCTTATTGGGAATGATATTCCCATGTTGACAACAGTCAAAATATGGTTGTCCAAGGAAATCTCCATGAAAGACCTAGGTGAAGCATCCTTTATTCTAGGAATTAAGGTCTATAGGGATAGACCGAATAGGATGCTAGGACTTTCACAGAAGATGTACATAGAGGAAGTACTAAAGAGGTTTAGTATGGAAAACTCTAAGAGGGGATTAATACCCTTCAGACATGGTATTCATCTTTCCAAGAAGATGTGCCCTAGCACACCTGAGGAAATAGAACGCATGAGCAAGATCCCTTATGCTTCTGCAATAGGGAGCCTCATGTATGCCATGCTATGTACACGACCTGATATAGCCCATGCTGTGAGTGTCACAAGCAGATATCAGTCAAATCCAGGTGAAGAACACTGGACTTCTGTGAAATGTATCCTTAAGTACTTGAGAAGAACTAAGGATATGATGTTGGTCTTTGGTAACGGAGAACTCCAAGTCCAAGGATACACAGACTCGGATTTCATGTCCGATATAGATGATCGAAAGTCGACATCTGGGAGTCTGTTTGTGTGCAATGGTGGTGCTGTCAGCTGGAAGAGTTCCAAGCAAACTGTGATAGCAGATTCCACCATGGAAGCAGAATATATCGCTGCATCAGAGGCTGCGAAGGAAGCATTCTGGTACAAGAAGTTTGCTGCAGAAATTGGAGTAATGCCATCAGATGCCATTCCTCTATACTGCGACAACAATGGCGCCATAGCCCTTGCTAAGGAGCCGAGGTCTCACCAAAAATCCAAGCACATTGAGCGGCGATACCACCTCATCCGCGATTACCTCGAGAAGGGTTACGTCGAGGTCAAGAGAGTCAACTCCACAGATAATGTGGCAGACCCACTTACAAAGCCGTTGGGCCAGCAGAAGATCGAAGCCCACCTTGAGAAGATGGGACTTAGACTTGTAGCCAATTGGCTTTAGGACAAGTGGGAGATTGTTAGATATATGTGCCCTAGAAGCCAGAATTGGCTGACACTTGTAATACACTTCTAGGGGCAAAATTATAATTTTGACTAAATCAATAAAATGGGTTATTTTCTATCACATATGTGTATTTAGTGTCTGTGATACATCCTTTGAGTTAATGGTAATGATAATTCATATTTTCAAGAGTTGAAAATTTAAGACATGAATAATCATTATTAACTCATAAAATGCTCCCGACCATAGGATCATCACGAGGATGGTGATTGATCCGGAAGGTTGGTGTACAATCGCTTCTCTTTAGTAGATGAGTCTTGAGTCTACGGTGTGGAGACACCGGAGCGAGAGTACAGGTACTCGTTAGAGAACGAGGGCACTGAGCGTGACCACCTCGAGTAGTCATTAGGAAGTCTACCTTCTCGTCAATGACTGACTCGATGCTGCAGTAGTGTGTCTGGTTCTTTGACCTGAGGATGCATCGGCAGTTCACCTTGAGGGTGTTATAGTTTGACTACACCATTACTCGGATCTCCTAGCCATATGGAACCCTGAGGTGTATGTTGGCTATAGCATGTTCATTGTAGGAACTGGATTGCATCAAGATGGAATCTATCTACCTCGGTGGTAGAGGAGCAGCCCTATGATGATCATGAGAATCAAGTCCAGAAGCCCATGGCCATGGCAGAGTGAAATAATAGAAAGAGTTTCTATTTAGATTTTCACATTCGGACTTGAATCGAATGATTACATCATATGACAGAGACTAGGGTTTGACGAGTTCACCTTAACCCTAATCTGATCGGGGCTCAAGATAGAAGAACTTAATCACACAGGTAGCTGCACCAAGAGGTTCGCATTCAGCTCTGATGGGTTGCCACCATATACTGCTAGGTGTCACTGGTGGATTTTGGGAGCAATTAGAATGATTTAGATGATCGATCATTCTAGCTGTTCGAATCAGAAGAGTTCTGATCCATCGAAAGGAGTTTCGATGATGTCGATGATAGAGATCATGACATATCCCATTACCATACAGAACTGAACCTAACTGGGTCACACAAACAAGGGTTTGAATCTGGTGATCATCAATTGAACTGATCCAGTTCAATTGATCTGAATGAGATTCAATTAGGTTCAAGGAAAATCGTGCTAGCACTCGATTGAACCTAACGTTCTTCTTTTACTATCATAAATAAGTTGTCCTGACTGAGCCAAAGGAGTTTGTGCTCAATCAGAGGCCTTCACTATGGTCTGACTGGAGCTTGTCCAAGTCAGAAAAGGGTTGTCTTATTTTGTAAGACAATACCTGCCATTTTTGGTCACCTGCCATTTCTCGTCCTTTGACTTTGGTCAAAAGTTGACCTTTGACTGGTCAAATGTTGACCATTGACACTTTGACTTTCTGTCCACATGTCATGCACCTATTGGAGAGCTGGTGGGGGCCTGTCCCCTGCCAGAACCTGGCAAGGAGGAGGGCGCACGCCAAGGGTGGCGTGTGCCCAAGTTGGAGGCGCCCAGGAGTCCTTGTTGGACAAGGGACTCCATCTCCTTTTTGGATTCCAATTAGAGTTCTCCTAAGAACCAACTTTGACTGGTCTTAGGCACCTCTAAGGAGGAATCCAGGGGACTCTATTCCCACCAATCAGATTTAGATCTGATTTCACAAAGGGTTGTGATTGGTTGGGAGGAAGAGGAGTTGGATCACGCATAGTCTATAAATAAGACCCTGCGCCCAACTCAAAAAGGAGAACAATTCTTTCCATGCCCCAAGGCTGCCTCTCCTCTTCCTCCTCCATGCCAAGTTCATCTTCTTCTCCCTCTCCTCTCCACGCCCAAAGAAGTTTTGGGATCTTGGTTGGTGCAATCAGATCAGAGAAAAAGGCGATCAGAAAGCTAGAAGGCTGCGCTGCTGCAAAGGACGACTGCTGATCTTCAAAAGAGTTTTGAAGATCCTCTAAATTAGATTCAGATCTGATTTTTGGAGATGTGATAGAGAAGAAGAGGATCTCTAGATCCAGCCCGAGTGGATATCGGTAGAGGCCAGGCACTTGCGTGGCTAGATCCAGAACCTTCCATTGCTTACAGGATCATCAACGGATAATAGGATTACCCTACATCGAGGTAAATTAAATTTGATTTAATTTATCTATATTTTATTTTAATTATTAGAATAGTAAAAATCAGATCTGATTTGAATCAAAAAAAAAGTTTTAAAATATATCTCTTGATCCGATCAGATTTGAACAAACATGGTCTGAAAAATCAGGATTTTTCTTCAGGATATGCCCGAACGAAAGAAGCCTTCAAGTTGAAGAATGAAGAAGCCGCAGGAGAGCGGCATAGACTCGCCACTGATGGAGGACCGAATAAAGTTTGGCCACACTCACGGATCCCCCCCGTTGAGCGCAAGCAAGCCCGAACTCTCCCTCGAGCTCATCATCAAAGAAGCCTCGATAGAAGGGTGGGAAGAAGTTCTCCCCCTGGAAGGTTCCACAACTACGTCCCCCTTAATACTCCTAAAGCTCAAGTTTTGATGAAAATCAAGAATCAGTTATTGAGACTAGAAGAATTACGATCTTCTCCAAATAGGCGCAATCGAAGCAAGTATTGTCTCTACCATCGTGACCACGGCCATAACACTAAAGCATGCATTTAGCTCCAAGACGAAATCGAGGAACTCATCAGGAGAGGTCGGCTAGGTCAATTTCTCAGATGCCGGTCTAAAGCAAGAAAAGATCAACCAAGGGCATTGCCGCAGCCAGAACCACCAATGAGGGAAGAACAACAAGAAGATCGGCCACCTCTCGACATCATCAACACTATCTCTGGGAGACTTAGTACTTCGGTGAGCCATCATCTCTCAGCCTCAGAGCTAGGGGAAGCTTGTCCTGAATTGGGAAGGCCCATATGAAATAGAGGAGGTCGTCTGGCTCAGAATTTATCGCCTGAAGGAGCTCGAAGGAAGAACACTCCCATGACCTTGGAATTCAGAAAATCTGAGGATGTACTACTAATAATTTTTCTTCAATAAAACTCCTCCATTTCAATATTATTATTTCTTGGTGCAAAAACTATGTGATGATGGAAAAGAAGCAATCAATAGTGGCCATGTTAGGAATAGAAGGAGAACCTCACATGAGCAAGTCGAAGTCCTTCAACCTTGACTGAAGATAAGATCTCCCCCGAGCTTCTACGTCAACAGGAGATAAGATCTCCTTCAACCTCGACTGGAGATAAGATCTCCTTCGAGCTCCAACGTCAATGTCAATAGGAGATAAGATCTTCTTCAACCTCGATTGGAGATAAGATCTCTACTGAGCTTCTACGTCAATAGGAGATAAGATCTCCTTCAACCTTGGCTGAGATAAGATCTCCCCCGAGCTCTACGTCAAATCAATCAAGATAAAATCTCCTTCAATCTCGATTGGAGATAAGATCTCCCTTGAGCCTCTACATCAACATCAACAGGAGATAAGATCTTCTTCAACCTCGACTGGAGATAAGATCTCCTCCGAGCTTCAACATCAACGTCAATAGGAGATAAGAATCTCCTTCAACCTCGGTTGGAGATAAGATCTCCCCCGAACTTCTACGTCAACAGGAGATAAGATCTTCGAGAGAAAGATCTCTTACGTCAATAGGAGATAAGATCTCCTTCAACTTCAGCTAGAGATGAGATCTCCTCCGAGCTTCTACGTCTACGTCGATCTCCTTCAACCTCAAGATCCCTCACTAGATCAACAGGAGATAAGATCTCTTCAACCTCGGCTGGAGTAAGTCAAGCTTCTACATCTTCAAGATAAGATTTTTCAACACGTCGCTGGAAAATAGATTCTCCCGGAGCTCTAAACAAACGATACTTCTACGATAAGAACGAGTACGTCAACAGGAGATAAGATCTCCTTCAACTCATCTAGGAGATAAGATCTCCTTCGAGCCTCTACATCAACAATCAAACAAAAGATAAGATCTCCTTCAATCTTGGCTAGAGATAAAATCTTCTCGAGCTTCAACGTCAGCAGGAGATAAGATCTCCTTCAACCTCAGCTGGAGATAAGATCTTCCTCGAGCTTCAAGTCACGTCAACAGAGATAAAACCTTCACCTCGGCTGGAGATAAGAAATCTCTTCGAGCTTCTACGTCAATAGGAGATAAGATCTCCTTCAACCTTCGGCTGAAGATAAAGATCTCCTCTCCGAGCTTCTACACGTCAACGTCAAGAAAAATAAGATCTTCTTCAACCCTCAGCTAGAGATAAGATCTCTCCCAAGCTGCTTACGTCAATAGGAGATAGGATCTCCTTCAACCTCAACTGGAGATAAGATCTCCCTCCGAGCTTCTACGTCTACGTCAATAGGAGATAAGATCTCCTTCAACCTCAGCTATAGATAAGATCTCCCCGAGCTTGTACGTCAATAGGAGATAACACATCTTCTTCAACCTTGGCTGGAGATAAGATCTCCCCTGAGCTTCAATGTCAACATCAATAGGAGATAAGATCTCCTTCAACCTCGGTTGGAGATAAGATCTCCTCCGAGCTTTCTACGTCAATAGGAGATAAGATCTCCTTCAAACCTTGACTATAGATAAGATCTCCCCCGAGCTTTAACTTCAATGTTAAACCTCGACTGGAGACAAGATCTCTTCCGAAAATTCAACTTCAACATCAATCCTTCAATAGGAGATAAGATCTCTTTCAACCTTGGCTGGAGATAAGATCTCCTCCGAGCTTCAACATCAACAGGAGATAAGATCTCCTTCAACCTCGGCTGGAGACAAAATCTCTCCCAAGCTTCAACTTCAACGTCAACCTCGGCTGGAGACAAGATCTTCCCCGAGCTTCAACTTCAACTTCAACGTCAACCATGGCTAGAGATAAGATCTCCCCCGAGCTCCAACCCTTCAACAAGAGATAAGATCTCCTTCAACCTCGGTTGGAGATAAGATCTCCTCCAAAATTCAACTTCAACGTCAACCCTTCAACAGGAGATAAGATCTCCTCCGAGCTTCAACTTTAACCTCAGCTAGAGATAAGACATCCCTCGAGCTTCAACCTAAACTGGTGCAGAGCCCGAAAGAGGACTTTGGCAGTCGTCTTTTTTATACTTTTTTCTTTCGAATTTCGAACTCGAGAGTGGGGGGACTATTATTGGGGATAAATCCCGCTCCCACCGAAGTGCAGCCTGATGCTTAGTCTAATGCAACTGATAATCATGGAAGAGCTTCGATCGAAAATTCTCCTCCAGCGGTCGGACCCCAACCGAACTCCTCCAGTGGCCAAACCTTAGCCAAACTCCTTCAACCAGCTGAACTCTTTCAGCCGCCAAACCTTAGCCGAACTTCTTCAGCTGGTCGAACTTCTCAGCAGTCGAGCCCCAGTCAAACTCCTTCAGTGGTCGAACTTCTCCCTTAATCGGACTCTTCCAAGAGCCGAACTTCTTCTGGACTTCTCCTTCGATCAGATGCCTATAGGAGCCGAACTCCTTCCAGACTCCTTCAATCGAATTTCTCTAAAAGCCGAACTCCTTCCGAACTTCTTCTTCAGTCAAGTTCCGCCAGAAGTTAAACTCCTTTCGAACTCCTTCTTCAGTCAGATTCCTTCAGGAGCCGAACTTCTTTCGGACTTCTCCTTCAGACAAGTTCCATCGAGAGTCGAACTCCTCTCGAACTTTTTCCTCAGTCGGATGCCTACAGGAGCTGAACTCCTCTCGAACTTCTCCTTCAGTTGGATTCCTTCAGTGGATTACTTCCAAATTTTAGCTAACATTCCTCCTGAATGATCCCCTTTAGCCATATCCCTTAGGAGTTCGAACTCCTCTGGAATTAACATACGTCAAAGTTCTTCATCCCTCCACATGGTCATGAGCGGCCAGCTACCGGATGGCTACGGCTGTCACTATCAGTCTGTTGCAGGCGGCGTCCCTCTCATACTGCCCTGAGCGGCCAGCTACCGGATGGCTATGGCTGTCACTATCAGTCTGCTGCAGGCGGCACCCCTCTCATGCTGTCCTGAGCGGCCAACTATCGGACGACTATGATTGTCACTATCAATCTGCTGTAGACGGCATCCCTCTCATGCGGTCCTGAGCGATCAGCTATCGGACGGCTATGGCTGTTACTATTAGTCCACTCCGAGCTCCATCTATAAAAAGAACCTTCCAGATACGTTTTTTCTAAGCTTTTTTCTTCTTTTCAAAACTCTGCTGAACTCTTTTCCTGAGTACTCCATTTCTGTTGGCTAGAAGAGTTGATTTGATCGTCGGAGGGTTCTGCCGAAGCCACCACCATCAACTCCGAATGGAACTTTATTTTATAGGTCATCAATGGCGACCTCTTATTCTTCAGCTTCAATTCGATTCAGCATTGATCAAATTCTATATTAACACGATTCATTCTGTCTGTCCGTCCCTTGATAAGTCTTGATCTCCAAGCATCTTGATGGACGACTCAGACACCGGCACGGAATCAAACTCTCCCACCCGCCTCCTCCTCCAAAGAAAGTCTCCATAGGCAGACACCGACGGCCGATATTAATGCCAATATGACCCGCTGTAGCCTTCAAGAACCACCACATTTGCGAAATGAAAGGCGTACGAGGATATCTGGTCCGTCCAGAAGTCGACGTTGCTACGATGGGGATGCCTATTTGGGAAAGCATGTACTCCACTTGGAGCCGACGGAGCTGGTGGGGGAAGATTCGGAGAGGGGAAGGAGGAAGCGAAAGACGTTGGGCTGGCTCTTGACCTAGACGATTCCGCTCGATTGGTGGATGCGGGACCTTGAGACGAGGAACCTGACTTCCACCATGGGCTCTGATGTGGGGTGGCCTCCTGCTTGGAAGAAGGCCCTGAGGCGCAATGAAGTGCTGCCACAGACAAGATTCAACAATGGATCCATGGCTGGCTAAAGAGAGAAACAGAGAGATTAGAGGAAATCTTGAAGACCACGGCTGGCTCAAAGGGAGAAATAGAGGAAAACTTGAAGATGCATGTATGGGTGAAGGCGTGAGACAGGGTTTTGTTTTTTTTTTTTTTTTTTTTTTTTTTTTTTTTTTTTGTGCTGTACCGAGTAATCTTTATGCATCGTATATGTACGATAAAATTAACGTAAAATACATGTTAGCATAAATAATAATAAAATAATAATTAATATTATTTATTTTTTATAAAAAATAATAAAATAATTTTATTATATTTTTATTATAAAAATATTTTTTTATTTTTATAAAATAATATACAAATAGTATTATGACTTTCTACAATCATACAAGACAACAGAAGATTATAATAAGATAATAAAAAATCATAATAACCAATAGAAAGTTATATATATTATTTAGAATATTATATATATTAACAAAAAATCATAGAAAATTATAATAAGGCAATAAAAAGTCATAATAACCAACAGGAAGTTATATATATTATGATAAATTATGTGTCTGGTCCATAAATTATATCAAATTTTTTTAAATGGTTTCTAAACTACAAAAATCTAATTTTTAGTCTCCTAACTTTTTGAACCATTTTAATTTCACTCTTCACCCATTTTTGACAACTTTCTTTTATCGAAAATCCTATGTGGTAGTTACGTGACTCTATTCATTTGAACAGGTGTACCGACGCTGACATGGTATTTAAAAAAAAAAAAACCCTCTCCTTCTGAACCGGTGCTTTCCTTCCAAACTGGTGCTTCATCTTTCCTTCTTAGAACTCTTTTTTCCGCCTCTGCTCTAAATTTTTTTTTCCGCATCCTCCTCTTCTCCAAAATTTTTCTTTCCCTCTTCGACAAAGACGAAAACTTATGGAAATCGACATCGTCTTTCTTCCGATGAAGATGAAGACAGACGATCATTTTGCATTCGAAGCCCCTGAAGGCTTTTCTCCATCAAATGAAGGTTATTCTCCATCTTATTATGGTCCTCTATGTATTTTCCAAGTTTTGAAATGGTTTTGAAGATGATGAGTGCTCTATCTTACTTCTCCTCTATATATTTGCCAAGTTTTCAAATGGTTTTGAAGATGATGGGTGCCCTATCTCACTTGTCCTCTAAAAATTTTTCAAGTTTCGAAATGGTACAATAATTTTTTCATATTTGTTGTGCATAATATGCATCCAAGATTTCTTGTATCTGTAATTATAATATAATATTGCATCATTGTCATCCTCATTATTTTTATCATAATAATGTATCAAAGTATTGCTGGATATGGCTTTCTATTATTTTTCTCTCACATTTCATTATAGTGGGAAGTCTATATTTAGGCCTACAGTGCAGTATATTGGGGGCAAATTTCTATATATGATAATGTCAATCTTGATAGAGTCTCTATTTTGAAGTTGGAGGAAATGTTAAAGGATATTGAGATTTCCAACTTCTCTCAATTTTACTATGTCAAGTTAGAAAAAGATCTAAATAATGATTTGAGATTTATCTTTGGAGATCAAGACATATTAGAGATGATTTCAAACATTCTAGCAGATGGGATGATACATATATATGTGGAACATGGAGACGAAGGAGCTAGTGGAGGTCAGGAAGCTACGCCCAAGCCGGATCCAGTGCAACAGGATGAATTATAGCCCTGTTCAGTTGTAGAGCTATTGCTAAATTTAGAGTATGTATCCATTCATATACCTAGCCAAGATATTGGGCAAGGGAGTGAGCGAGGCAGTGAAGATAGTGAAGAGGAAGATGAAAGAAGTATTAATTTGGATGACTTACAAGATAGTGATTATGCTGGAAGTGAGGCTAAAGAAGATGAACTAAGGGGTGCAGGTCCTGGACATATGACTGAAGAGGATGTACCTAGGAGTGAAACAACTAAACCGACGGATGAACCAACTGAACCAAGGGGAGAACCAACTGAACCAGGGATTGAAGAAGAAGAAAACTAGTAGGCTGTTTTCTCAGAATATGCATAGTCTGATTCAAATGATGAGGAGCATGGAACTACATTTGATGTATTCAAGGAGGAAACTGATATGGCAAATATACAATTCAAGTTGGAAATAAAATTCAAGTCTTTTGATGTGCTTAAAAAAGCAATAAGAGAGCATGCAATGATTAGGGAATACAATGTGAGGTTGGTGAAAAATAACAAGACCAGGATGAGAGCTGTATGCTAGAAAAATTGCAATTAAAAATTGCATGCTTCATTGATGCAGGATGATGGAACTATGTAGATTAAATCTCACTATGGTGAACACTCATGTTAGGAAGGTTTGGATTAGGAATATGAAGTCAAGTTACCTAGCTAATAAGTATTTGGAAAGATTTAGGAGTCAGCCATCTTGAAAGCCTAGTGAGATTGTTGTGCAAGTTAGGCAAGATTTCAATACATAAATATCTAGATCTCAAGCATATTGGGCAAAGAGGAAGGCTATGGAGATGATACAGGGATCTACTGCAAAGCAGTATAGTAGGTTGTGGGATTATGCTGAGGAGATTGGAAGGATAAATGAAGGTAGTACAGTAAAAATTTTTGTTGATACACAGCAACCAAAAGGTGGACCAATATTCAAAAGATTTTATGTTTGTTTTGCTACTTGTAAGTAGAGTTTTCTAGATGGATGTAGGCTTATAATTACCTTAGATGCTTGTCATCTCAAAGGTCTTTATTTAGGGCAGTTAATTGCTGCAATTGGGATTGATGGAAATAATGATATATACCCAATTGCATGGGCTATTGTTGAGTTTGAATCCAAAGATAGTTGGAGCTGGTTCTTAGAACTTCTCCAACTTGATATTGGCTCCTACAGGGATAGAGGCTGGACATTCATTACTGACCAGTAGAAGATACCATTCTAATATAGCAATGCAGTTTTAGTACAATACGCTATTGTAATTATATGTTAATCATATTTTAACATCATTGCAGGGCTTATTAACTACATTTAATGAAGAACTCCCAGGAGTAGATATAGATTCTATATACGACATTTATTTGCCAACTTTAAAGCAAAGTTTAAGAGATTGATGCTCAAAAATGCTCTTTAGAATGCTGCAAAAGCTACAACTCAATCAAACTTTGAATAGCATATTCATGTGATAGAATACATTGATTCATCTATATATCAGTGGTTGATGGCTATTCTTGCACGTTTCTGGTCAAAACATACATTTAGGACTTTGCTTAGATGTGATATGCTCCTCAATAATTTATCCAAGACATTCAATACTTATATTTTACAGTCAAGGAATAAACCTATAGTACAAATGCTAGAGATGATATGCATGGCCGTAATATCAACAATAATCAAGAAAAGGGAATAGTTGCTGAAACATGATTATCCAATTTATCTTAACATTTTGAAGAAGTTAGAAAAGAATAAAGAAGTATCACAATTTTTTCCGGCTACATGGGCTGGTGACAACAGATATAAGATTGAATATGGTGCTAATCAATATATAGTGGACTTGGATAAGGCAGAATGCAGTTGTTATAGGTGGCAGTTGACTGGTATACCATGTGCACATGCCATACAATGTATATATTTTTGAAAAAAAAATCGGAAGAGTATGTGCATTATTACTTTCATAAGGAAACATATTTGAGAACATATTTTCATTTCCTCCATCCACTTAATTAATGGTCGGAACATGTGGCCTAAGATCAACTTTGTGCCTCCACTATCTCCAATTATACGGAGGCCACCTAGTAGACCAAAAAGGCAAAGAAGAAGAAATGCAGATGAAACAAAAAACCCCACTCAAGGTAGATTAAGAAAGACAAATACGGTGATTCGATGTGGAAAATGTCATTGATCGAATATAACTCCAGGACATGTAGGGAACAATCCGTTGGAGGTAACCCAAGATCTAGAGAACGAACCAGTGGAAGCCAAGGGCAAAGGGGCAGCAGAAGATTCATGGGATTCAAATTTTCAATAGAATATCATGGCACACAAGTATGTCATTAACCATTTAATATTTAACTTAGACCATTAAAATAAGTACTAACACTATCTGATCATGCTACCTTTCTCAGGGCTCTACATTTACTGGGACTGAGGCAGCACAAGTAGGTGGTGCTATTAGAGGAAATAGTGTTTCAGGTGCTGGAAGGACTATAGTTAAAAGAGGTCATGTCGGTAGAGGCAGTGCTGGTAGGACTGTTGTTGCCAGGAGAGGTGGACATGCTGCTGAAAGAGGTGGATATACTACTGAAAGAGGTGGATCTGCTCCTGGAAGAGCTGGATCTATTATTGGGAGGGCTGGATCTACTATTGGGAGGGCTGGTTTTGCTATTGATAGGGGTAGTAGGACTGGTTCTATATCTGCTGCTGTTGGAATTAGTAATAGGGTTGGTTCATCATCTGTTGCTGCTAGTGGAAGGACTAGAAAGGCTGGAGGTGGTGCTGGTAGGAGGACTGGGAGGGTTGGTTCAGCTGTTGCTACAAGAGAAGGGTTGGTTCTGCTACTGGAAGGGCTACTGTTAGGAGTGAGAGGGATAGATTTATACCACCTAGAAGGGCTGTGAGGGGTAGGTTTGGATCTTTATAAACTTTTGTTAGAAATAAGCAGTAAATTAAAAATGGTGGTCCATAGCATATGAAATGTCTTGAGTTATTTAGTAATGAATGATATTGTATACTGAATGATGGTCCACAGCACTTGAAATGTCCGTTTTGGGTACTTACAGCATATTCATTGATTAATGCTATTAATGGTAATCCTTGAATTATCTAATCCTTTTGTACTTGGTTCTCAAAGTTTCTAATTTTTCTTTTATTGATTCGTATATTGAAGTTTGTGATGTGGCCAACAGCTTTTAACATAAACATTATGTGCACATGTAGGTCACTTTTCTCATGCATTCTGTACACATAATACAGGTTCTTGAACAATATAAATATCTTTCATTTGGTCCTCAAGATCTCTGAATTATATAAACAATATAAACTCTCTTACAAAGATTACATTATTTCTGGTTTGATTCATAAATTAGCCAACTGTAAGGGATGGTCCACACCTTTTAACCGCACATGACATTTTAGGTTAGTTTGGATAAACTATTTTATTGGATGATCGATATCTCGTTAGTTCTTCTAATATTCAAAATCTTTTCATTTGGTCCCCAAATTTTAAAAACATTTGCTAACAGAAATCGGTTAACATTGCTATATTTAATAGTTCTATAGAGATTTTTCTTTACATACCTGGTAACAGAAATGATCAGAGGATAAAATAAGACAATGAATTATACATGTATAACACAAAAGAGGGTTTCATTCATTTATATTACAAACATCCCAAAATACAGAGTCTCAAAATACATGCCTGACAACATTACAAAATGATAGGGTTTCTTTACATGCCTGATAGCAAAAATGATCATAGGGTTTCATTCATGAAACTCCAACAGTAACTAGTTCAAAGTCTTAAAATATATTACAAGATGACAACATTTTCCAAACTCAGCTGCTACAGTTGATTCTCCGCCAACAATAGATCAATAACTAATCAAGAAATAAAAATAATTAGCCGATACATCATCTCTTTGCTACAAAAGCATTCGAATTGCTCCTATTTCGCATCCAGTTTCTCCTTCATTTGATTGATTACCACCTTTCCACGGGGGTAGATCTCTTCATCATACCATTCAAAATAATCATAGTAGGATAGCGTCCCCTATATGGAGGCAATTTTTGGATTAAAAAAGATTAAAAAAAAAGGAGTTAGGGCTAAAGAGAACTCATATCCCAAATTATGGACAATCCAAGAACTTTCAACCTAAATTTCTTCTTGTCCATGAGGTTCTAACCTGTAGGTCACAAAGGCAAAACCTATCTCGCTCACTAGAAGCCTTGGATCAGTAGGAGGCACTAGACCTAACTATGAAGCTTCTATCCATAGGTGAATGTAGCAAAGCCCTAGACCGAGAGGGAACGAGATTGAGAAAACAAGATTTTGGGAAGATGACTGCAGAAAGCCATAGACTAAGAGAAGAATGGAGAGAGGATTGGGAGAGCATTTCTGAGGATGAAGATGATATATGTAATAGTGCCTATGCCAATTGTTCAAAATAAAAGTCACGTAAGCACCGGTTCAGAGCATGAGAAGTAAACCAGTGAGAGAAAGTCGTCGGAAATGGACGAAGGGTTAAAACTGTTCAAAAAGTTAGCAGACTAAAAATTAAGTTTTTATAGTTCAAAGATAATTTAGAAAAATCTGGTATAGTTTAAGGACTAGAGACATAATTTATCCTATATATTATTTAGGATGCCATATATATTAACAGGACGTCATAGAAAATCATAATAAGATAATAGAAAGTCATAATAATCAATAAGAAGTTATATAAAGACACAGAGAGTCATATATATTGTTTAGAATATTATATATATTAATAGAAAGTCATATAAAATATCAAAAAATTATATATAATATTTAGGATATCATATGTATTCATAAAAAGTCATATATATTCTTTAAGATGTTATATATATTTGCAGAAAGCCATGCATCAGGACGCCATATATAATATTCAAAATGTCATATATATATATATACACATAAAAAAGCTATATATATTATTCAAAATATCATATATATTTATAAAAAATCATATATATTATTTAGAATGTCGTATATATTCACGAAAAGTCATATATATTGTTCATGATGTTATATATATTAATAGAAAGTCATATAAGATATTAGAAAGTCATATATATTATTCAGGATGTCATATATATTCACAAAAGATCATATATATTGTTCATGATATCATAAATATTTACAAAAAATCATATAAGATCTCAAGAAATCATAATATACTCATAGGAAGTCATAATAACTACATGGTATCATATAAAGAGAGAGGAAGTAATAAATATTATTCACAATGTCATAAGAAGTCATAAATATAGTTCAAGATGTATATATATACTCGTAGAAAGTCTTATAAGAAATCATAGAAAAAAAAATATATTTTTATTATAAAAAATCTAATGAAATAAAAAGCTAAGCGGGATTAAATGCAATTTCATTATTATTTTTATTACGTAATTCAATGTAATTAGATAGTGCACTACACTGCACGTGGACTTTCCCATGGACAGGAATAGGAGGAAGCTCTTCGATTCCTAACGGCTGTTTTTTTTTAACCAAGAAAACCTCAGTGGAACCAACTGCCTTTTTTTTCCTTTTGAAAAGCCATGCCTGTGCAAACGGTTTATCCTTTTCCGAAAAAACTAACAAAAATTCTGTTGGTTTCGGAGAATCGAAGAGCAACGGCTGCGCTAACAGTTTTTTTCCTAAGAAAATCTAACAAAGATTCTATGCGACACCTGAGCTAACTATTTCTTTTTTTTTTTGGCCTATAAAGTCTAACAAAGATTGACCTGCGCGCCAAGCCGCCAACGGATAGGGTTTGGATGTGGTTTGAACATGATGCTAACTTAGATCCTTCGCTATTTCCAAGCCTTTCATGTATCTTGGCAATGTCTCTAATTCTCACTCCAATAGAAGAAGTAAAATCATTGACAGCTCGTTGGGAGAATCAACATGGATTCTGTTTCAAGGTCGAAGCCTTTGCATTTCCCAGAAGTTAATACATATGTTTTGATACTTGAAGATTTGTAAATAAGATGGCTTAAGTAGATTACTCATTGGCTTATCATGAGTTAAATTAGCTGATTAGACTTTAGGCGAAATTTAAAGCACTTCAACATACTCTCATGATCAACTAGCTAGGAATATGCTTGTAATATCATACAATTCATGCATAAGTACTGGTGTAATAAGTGGACAATATCATACAATCATGTGAGCTTTTCAATAAGTGGACTGCAATATCATACAATTATGTGAGCTTCCATTTGTGATCCCCATATTATAGTAAAAAGAAGTTATTCTCTTTGCTTGTCTTCCTATGAAAGGCTAATTTGTTTAATGGAACACATCTGTACTCATAATAAAACATTTTGTTCATCATATTTAAAAAAAAAATAGTAAGCAATTTTTGTTACAACTTGATTTGTAAGCAATTCTGGTGTTCATGCTTGAGCTTGTAAAAGTAAGAGTCACTGATGATCAAGGTCATCAAACTGTCAACCGCCAAGGCTGTCTTGGGTGGTGCTCCCCTTATAAGCATAGGCAGCCAAGGGATTCATGGAGTTAAATTACAATTGAACCAATATTGATTTTATCAAGAAAATAGAGGGAACAATCTAGATATGGATTTCTTATGTGTGGAATGAAATGAAGATGGTTATGTACTTACTACTACATGTTGCCACCTTGAGCACTATCCATAAGAAATGATTCTCTTCTTTGGATTCTAGTTATATGAAGGAGGAAAAAGAAGGAATGCAATGGAGAGGAGGCTAAGGTTCTTGTGTAAAGATATCCAGGAAGAAAGGAAAAGGCTACTGGAGGTGTTAACTCTTGCTATGGTAGCATATCTAGTTCACTTCTCTGCTCTCTCTTATATTTGCACTCATTTATCCTTCTTTCTTGTCCGTTCTATTCTTTGTATTTTCTTGTGATCTCTGGTCTCTCTCATTTCCTAATAATTGATGGATTAGAAAGAATGGGCTGTTTATATGGGAGTATTTGGTAAATGCATGTCATTGATTCCAAGAAATATTTCATGGATGGTTGTGGTCCTATTGACTAGTGAAAATTTTGGACATTCCTTTGACTTGGTGTGCTTGTATTGTTCTGAAAATATTGTTTTTTTGAAGAGAATGAATTGATTGTACTTACTAAAGAAATAAATTTGTTCAGCACCAACTTTTATAGTTGCACTCCTTTTTCTTTCTAGAGTCATAAGTAAAGCAACTTTGATGAAAGAAGAGTGGTTTACCATTTTGTTTTTTTATTAAAATAGAATTAAATTTACCAAACTTCATCTGGGTAGTAGGCGACAGTCAATGCACTTGCTTGTGCAGAAGGCTCATAGAATGGCTTCTTTTTCTGATGAAAAGGTGGCCGGTGCATGGCTTCTTTTTTTCTGGTGTACAGATAAATTGGATTGAGCAAAATCAAATTTGCTAGCTAGGGGCCCTCAAAAATTTTTGGTGCAAGGGTCGGGTCTTCTTTTTGACAATCTCTGTTGCTACCAGTTCTGTCATTTTGTGATCTTCCGAAATAAAACATTTGGTTTAATGCCCATGCCCCTATGTTTTAGTTATTATGCTTTGACATGGTATGTGGTCGACTATAGATGCAAAATATGGTTCATCGGGCTACCTCATTGGTTAGTGTTATGGTTTAGGATGTTATAGGCTATTGCTTGTCATAAATCTGCTTCTTTACTGAAGTTTCTTATTTAAAATGATATTAGAAGTCTACTCACTAGTTATTTTGGAGCAACTGTCAGCCCCTTATTATGCATATAACTAATCTTGGTGTATAGAGCTTCCCTTTTTTTTCTCTCTCTTTTTTTTTAAAAAAAAAAATGGCCTTGCATGCCTCTGAATTGTTTGCACTTGTTATTTGACAGATTTCACATGTTTGAAAAGTTTCTGTTGCCCATCTGAAGCTTACAATCCATCAGGCATCAACATCACCTTCCGAGTGGAACAGGTTCTGCGTAGCAGCTAACATGTGCGCATGTTCCCCTCATTCTCTTATATTTGTTAAGTTCATCACATTAGATGGGCAAATTATTGTCCTTTTCCCTCAGACCCATTTTCCTCTTTGGTCTATTGTTACCTTTGTAAGCCTCTGTTTTACAGTGGTCTACTTCATCTGTGACAAGGAACCTCCAGTAAATGAAGAGATAGTAGCCACCATAATTGCTTTCATGATAAGCATGTTTTTGACATCAACAGTGGCCGGTGAACTATTAAACTGTCTTGCAGCAGTTGCAACTATAATAGAATAATTGCCGTCTGCAAACATTGGGTCGACAGTCATGGCATGAGGGAATTCAATAGGAGATCTTGTGGCTGATGTGGCATCGGCAAAGGTTGGCAAGCCTGCAATGGCAATGTCAGGTTCAACATGCTAGTTGGGTTGGGCGTAGCACTGGTTATAGAGGAGGCTGGATTCTATGGTAGCATTGTGGTTGCCCATATTTCTTCTGCTCAGCTTGATGGATCCTCTTCTGGTAGGGACTTGGCACAGATTTTGGGTGCCCATATTCTGGGGCTTCTGCCTCGTTGGGCTCAACATTCCTGTCACTGTAGTGAGCTTAGCAATTGCAAGTTTTTCTGGATGAGAAAATTAATGCTTTTTAGGAGGGATCTCCGTGGGAGCGCCAAATTATGGGGCAGCTCAAGTATTCTGGAGACACGTGGGGTAGATTGTGGCAGATAACACAAGCGGTATTAAGGTGCTTCTACCGGTTTCCATCGTCAGATCAGATTTCATTATTCTTAATTGTGGTATATGATTCACACCAATGGGTTATTTGGTGCTGTTGTTTGGCAAACCTCACTTGGATTCTTCTAACACAAATGATTTACCAACAATTGCATCATCCAATACCATCATAACAGATGCTGAGAAACACATTTTATGTCTTGAGGATGTAATTTGGTTATGTATCAGAATACTAATTCTCTATGGAAGTTTTTCATTTTGTTCTTTTTTTTCCAATTTGTCGAGTATTTGTATGGTGGAAATAATGTAAAATAAAGATGGGGCAGACCGATTCGGCGGGTGGAGTAATAAATGTATAGGCTACGTTTTTCTTTCACTCTATTTTCTGTGAATCGGTGTATATTGTCACATAGTCTGATTAATCTTGTGAAAGGTTGCTGTATTTTTGGATAAAAGTTGCATGGAAGGTATCCCATAGTTTGATTACGGTGGATGGATGCCTTTGGCACTGCTTTGCTTATTTTTGATATTTCTTGTTTGTAAATCCTCATTGCATTTTTCTTGTGGAGCTATATCCATGCTTCTATAGGGAAAAATAAAAATTGCAGGGAAGCTTTGTCAGAGAAAGGCCAAAAATAAATCTGCCTAATATTTTGCTTCTTTAAAGGGAGAGCGTTGGTTAACCATGAAGCTATTTTTTTAAAGCTTCTTGTGTAACCTGTTGGTCGGTCAGAGATTTTCCAACATCAGTTTTGCTGAGTCCACCTTTTCGCACCATCGCAAGCCCATTATGGTGGAAGATTGATTGAGTCTAGCACTGGGAGGTTTTGTATTGCTAGGACAAGGACAAAAGGGCAACCAAGGGGAATTTGGGTTTCTATGGTGCAGTAGGGTGCTACCATTTTCAGGTTAGGGAGCTACTAGATCGTTTAATTTAGAATTTGGCTTCACAAAGGCATGGATGTACAAGATTCAAATTCATATATGATACCATCTGAATGTCTACAATGCCCAATGATGTCAGCTAAGCGACTTATCATAAAAGATTGGGGAGGTCAAAATGCAATTCAGCTGCTTTGCAAAAGAAAAATCAAGAAAATCAAGAATTCTAGGTAAGAGAGATTATTATTATTATTATTATTATTTTTTAAGTAAATAGAAGTTAAAAAGGAGCCACCTGGCTTTCATTAATTAATATAGATACAAGAAGAAGAATATATGATGAACAACAAATACAAGCCATCAACACACCGAATCAACAACAATGGTGCAAACATGAAAAATTTATGCTATCACACCTCCAACAGCGAATCAACAATGAAGCAAACATGAATGAAAACCTATGCTGTCGGCATGGGATAGCGACACCGCGGACACAGGTGACTTCGTTCCAGCCACTTGGTGCCGCAAGAACGATGGAACTCATGACAACACGGCAGCACGATCAGCTCGGCTCCGGCTTCGAAAATCTCAAGGCAAATAGTGCATATCGACCCATCCCGTCCGTCCCCTTGATAGGTCTTGGTGTCCAGCGTCTTGATCGACGACTCGGATGCCGGCACGGAGCCAAACTGTCCTGTGCCACCCACCGCCTCCTCCTCCAAAGAAAGCATCAGATCTCCAAGACTCTCGTCAAGCATCAAGACTCCATCCTCCATCCGAGCCGACGGCCAATATGAGTTCACTTCCGTGGAGATATCAAGGTGGACTGTCATCGAGAACCCGCTGTAGCCTTCAAAAACCACCGCATTGGCGGCATGAAAGATGTAGGAGCATATCTGGTCCGTCCAGAAGTTGACGTCGCTGCGATGGGGATGACCGACATGGGAAAGCATGTACTCGACTTGGAGCCCACGGAGCCGGTGGGGGAAGAGGCCGGAGAAGGGAAGGTGGAAGCGAAAGACGTTGGGCTGCCTCTCGACCTGGACGATTCTGCCCGGCTGGTGGATGCGGGACCTTGAGACGAAGAACCTGACTTCCACCATGGTCTCCGATGTGGGGGGGCGGCCTCCCTCTTGGAAGAAGGCCCTCAGGTGCAACGAAGTGTTGCCACGGACAAGATTCAACCATGGATCCATGGCTGGCTGAAAGAGAGAAACTGGGAGAGATTATAGCAGAAGAAATCTTGAAGACGTATGGGTGAAGGCCTGCGGAGCTCAAACAGAGAAACAGAGGGAAGCAGAGGAAAGCTTGAAGACGAATGTATGGGCGAAGGCGTGAAACAGGGTCTTGTTTATGGTATTTTGGACCGTCCCAATTGGATCAGGAATAGGAGGGAAGACAGTCCCAATTGGGTCAGGAATCGGAGGGAAGACGGTCCCAATTAGATTAGGAATCGGAGGATTCCAAAAACACGACGGAGCTGACGGTTTTTTTTTTTTTCCTTTCGATTCTTACTTGGTATCGGAAAATCGAAAACCCATGCCTGCGCTAACGGATTATTTTTTTCCAAAAAAACTTAACGAAGATTCTATCCGGTTGGTTGGTTTCGGAGCATTGAAGAGCAAGGGCTTCGCTCGCGGTTTTTTTTCCAGGAAATTCTAACGAAGGTTTTATCCGACGCCTGAGCTAACGGGTTTTTTATTTGCCTGATAAAGTCTGATAAAGATTAACCTGCGCCGACGAGTAGGGTTTGGACGTGGTTTGAACACGATGTTAGCTGACTTGGATCCTTCGCTAGTTCCAAGCCTTTCACGTATCTTGGCAATGTCTCCAATTCTCACTCCAATAGAAGAAGTAGAATCATTTTGGACAACACGACCTAGTTTAATTTAGACAACACGACCTAGTTTGATCAATAATTTGGCTTCACAGAGGTATGGATATATAAGGTTCAAATACATATATGATACCATCTGAATGTTTACAAAGCCCAATAATGGCAGCTAAGCGACTTATTATAAAAGATTGGGGAGGTCTGAAATTCTTTCTGAAAATGCAATTCAGCTATTTTGCAAAAGAAAATCAGAAATTCTATGTAAAAGAGATTATTATCATTATTATTATTTTCTGAGTAAAGGAGCCACCTGGCTTTCATTGATTAATATAGATAGAAGAAGAAGAAGAAGAAGAAGAATATATGATGAACAGCAAATACAAGCCATCAACACACCGAATCAACAACAATGGTGCAAACTTTATGCTATCACACCTCCAACACCGAATCAACAATGAAGCAAACATGAATGAAAACCTATGCTGTCGGCATGGGATAGCGACACAGCGGACACAGGTGACTTCGTTCCAGCCACTTGGTGCCGCAAGAACGATGGAACTCATGACAACACGGCAGCACGATCAGCTCGGCTCCGGCTTCGAAAATCTCAAGGCAAATAGTGCATATCGACCCATCCCGTCCGTCCCCTTCATAGGTCTTGGTGTCCAGCGTCTTGATCGACGACTCGGATGCCGGCACGGAGCCAAACTGTCCTGGGCCACCCGCCGGCTCCTCCTCCTCCAAAGAAAGCATCAGATCTCCAAGACTCTCGTCAAGCATCAAGACTCCATCCTCCATCCGAGCCGACGGCCAATATGAGTTCACTTCCGTGGAGATATCAAGGTGGACTGTCATCGAGAACCCGCCGTAGCCTTCAAAAACCACCGCATTGGCGGCATGAAAGATGTAGGAGCATATCTGGTCCGTCCAGAAGTTGACGTCGCTGCGATGGGGATGGCCGACATGGGAAAGCATGTACTCGACTTGGAGCCCACGGAGCCGGTGGGGGAAGAGGCCGGAGAAGGGAAGGTGGAAGTGAAAGACGTTGGGCTGCCTCTCGACCTGGACGATTCTGCCCGGCTGGTGGATGCGGGACCTTGAGACGAAGAACCTGACTTCCACCATGGTCTCCGATGTGGGGGGGCGGCCTCCCTCTTGGAAGAAGGCCCTCAGGTGCAACGAAGTGTTGCCACGGACAAGATTCAACCATGGATCCATGGCTGGCTGAAAGAGAGAAACTGGAAGAGATTATAGCAGAGAGAAACAGAGGGAAGCAGAGGAAGGCTTGAAGACGAATGCATGGGCGAAGGCGTGAAACAGGGTCTTGTTTATCGTATTTTGGACCGTCCCAATTGGATCAGGAATCGGAGGGAAGACGGTCCCAATTGGGTCAGGAATCGGAGGGAAGACGGTCCCAATTAGATTAGGAATCGGAGGATTCCAAAACCACGATGGAGCTGACGGTTTTTTTTTTTTCCTTTTCGATTCTTACTTGGTATCGGAAAATCGAAAACCCATGCCTGCGCTAACGGATTATTTTTTTCCAAAAAAAACTTAACGAAGATTCTATCCGGCTGGTTGGTTTCGGAGCATTGAAGAGCAAGAGCTTCGCTCGCGGTTTTTTTTCCAGGAAAATCTAACGAAGGTTTTATCCGACGCCTGAGCTAACGGGTTTTTTATTTGCCGGATAAAGTCTGATAAAGATTGACCTGCGCCGACGAGTAGGGTTTGGACGTGATTTGAACACGATGCTAGCTGACTTGGATCCTTCGCTATTTCCAAGCCTTTCACGTATCTTGGCAATGTCTCCAATTCTCACTCCAATAGAAGAAGTAGAATCATTGACAGCTCGTCGGGACAATCAACATGGATTCTGTTTCAGGGTAGAAGCCTCTGCATTACCCAGGAGTTAATACATATGTTTTGATACATTAAGGATATGTAAATAAGATGGCTTAAGTAGATTACTCATTGGCTTATCATGAGTTAAATTAGCTGATTAGACTTTGGGCGAAATTTAAATTACTTCAACATACTCTCTTGATCAGCTAGCTAGGAATATGCTTGTAATGCTAGATGATCGATGGGATGCGTAGAAAACCGAGAACGCTTGTTATCTATCATTGCCACTTAAGTATTTCAAGCACATTCGATATGTATATGCCATGCAAGTTATAAATCAGCATATCAAAGATATGCATTAATTCTATGATCACAAGTCGTGGTTATAAGTCGTGGTTATAAGCCATGCAAGAATCCTTAAAATTCTTGCAATCCACCAACATAACTCCAGATGTCGAACAACACCCCAACCAAATATTTCAGAATTTATCCAAGATGTGATGGCAGTCGTACCCCCCTCTAACCAAAAGTGATGATTATAGTTAGATGTCCAACGTGCATCATGTTACATGAAATCATATATATATATATATATATATATATATATATATATATATATATATATATATATATATAAATAGATTGGATTTTGCTCTATTAGATTTTAGTCCATATCTGATCGAATTTTCGATCATTAGATCAACGTGCATCTGTATGCACGTGCTTGAAAAAGCATGCTTGAAAAAAAAACAAGCGCATGCCTACTCCTAAAAAAAAATATTTTTCAATTTTTTTGGCCTAAAAGCTCTACAGGCGTAAAAAAACTAAAAATAATGAAAAAATAAGAAAAAAAGAAAAAAAAAGGTGCCTATAGACTCCTGAAGGCACCTTTTTTTTTCTTTTCTTTTTTTTTTATTTCTATAACTTTTTTTCAGGTGTAGATTTTTTATTTTTTTATAGTTTTTTTTCATCCTGAAGGTGCCTTCAGGTTGAAAAAAATTAAAAAAAATTTTTTCAGGTGCAGGTGTGTGCCTATTTTTTTTCAAGTGCATCTTTTCAAGACGTGCGCGCAGATGCATGTTGATTCAACGCTTAGAGATCCGATCGAATATGAACTGAAATCCGATCGAGTGGAGCCTAGTCCACCTCTCTCTCTATATATATAGAGAGAGAGAGAAGTAGACTGGGCTCCGATCGACCAGAGCCTGGTCCATATTCAGTCGAATCTCGGATCATTTGATGAGCACGCATCTTCAAACCGTGCCTAAAAAGTCACGCTGGCTGAAAAAGTGCACGATCGTGCGTGCCTAGAAAAAAATCAAAAAAAGCTAAGATATTTTTTTTCGCACCTGTAGGCACCTACGCACAGTTCTTTTTTTTCCCAACCCTTAGGTGCTTGTAGGTGCCTATAGGTTTTCTTTTTTTTTTTCTAGAACTTTGGCGCCTGTAGGTGCCTACCAGCAACCTGTAGGTGCCTACAGGTTTTTTTCAGCCCTTAGGCATCTACAGGATTTTTTTTCAGAACTTAGGCGCCTATAGGCCTACAATTTTTTTTTCCAGCCCTTAGGTGCCTGTAGGCATCTACAAGGCTTTTTTTTCTATAACATAGGCGCCTGTAGGCATCTTGAAAAAAAGAATTTAACTAATTTTTTTTTTAGCTTTTTTTCAACCTGAAGGCGCATTCAGGGCTGAAAAAAATTGGAAAAAAAAGGCCTTCAGTGTCTGAAAAAAAAATGTCGCCTTCATTTTTTGTCAGATGCAGGCGCATGCCTGTTTTTTCAACCCTGAAGGCATGTCTTTTTAGGCATTATTTTCAGAGATGCACGCTGATCGAATGGTCGGAGATCCGATTGGATATGGATTGGGATCTGATCGAGGAGAGCCCAGTCTACCTCTATATATATATATATATATATATATATATATATATATATATAACAATAATCTATGGAGGAGTATTATAGTATTGTAATCTCAACATCTCAGATGACTTTAGTTGTGCCATATGGAATCAACTAATTCGATCGCACTAAGCTTCCCATTTTCTGCAATACCATTTTCGATTTTTTTTCCAAGAAAATCTAACGAAGGTTTTATCCGACGCCTGAGCTAACGGGTTTTTTATTTGCCGGATAAAGTCTGATAAAGATTGACCTGCGCCGACGAGTAGGGTTTGGACGTGGTTTGAACACGATGTTAGCTGACTTGGATCCTTCGCTATTTCCAAGCCTTTCACGTATCTTGGCAATGTCTCCAATTCTCACTCCAATAGAAGAAGTAGAATCATTGACAGCTCGTCTGGACAATCAACATGGATTCTGTTTCAGGGTAGAAGCCTCTGCATTTCCCAGGAGTTAATACATATGTTTTGATACTTTAAGATATGTAAATAAGATGGCTTAAGTAGATTACTCATTGGCTTATCATGAGTTAAATTAGCTGATTAGACTTTAGGCGAAATTTAAAGCACTTCAACATACCCTCATGATCAGCTAGCTAGGAATATGCTTGTAATGCTAGATGATCGATGGGATGCGTGAAAAACCGAGACCGCTTGTTATCTATCATTTCCACTTAAGTATTTCAAGCACATTCGATATGTATATGCCATGCAAGTTATAGATCAGCATATCAAAGATATGCATTAATTCTATGATCACAAGTCGTGGTTATAAGCCAGCCATGCATGTTGTTCGATGTCATAGATCTTACAGCATTGCCTCCTAATAATCTGAGGTTATTTTTTATCTGATATTTTTTTATTTTTCTTTTTATTTCTAATTCTTTTCCTTTATAATTAACAGAAGTTTTTATTTTGCTCCTTTTATTTATTATTTGTTCAAGATTTGCATGATGGAAATGATGTAAATTAAAGAAGGGGCAGAGTGATTTGATGGGTGGAATTTGAATATTTATGCAGCAAATAGAGAACAACGTGGATATGGATTCATTATACGTGGAATGAAGTAAAACGAGATGGTTACGCACTTTCTACTTCATTCTGCTATCTTGAGCATCGTCTGTTAAGGAAATGATTTTCTTCTCTGGATTCTAGAGAAAAAGGAGAGGATATGATGGAAAGGAGGCAAAGGTTCTTGGGTTGACATAACCCGGAAGAAAGGGAAAGGCTAATGGAGGTGTTAACCTTTTTCGAAACTTAATGAACCACTGTTATTTTCAGAAACTAGAATGAGACACTGTTACGGGGGGGGGGAATGGAATCTTATGAATCAAGAGTTTGGCGGTAAAATCCCCAAGCTGCAACACCAAAAGCAAGGCCTTCATCATCTTCTATTATCGTGTATAGCCTTTGTGCATCCCTAAATAGCCTGGACGGTATTGATGGTTATAGGTTTTTTTTAAAAAAAACTTTGTTTAAAAAAACAGAGGTGAAATATAACATGTACTTGGATAAAAAATCCATATAATCAGCAAACGTCAACCCCCTAAGCTCAATAGGATTGTCTTTGAATCTGCAACGTACCAATCGCACTTCCAACAAAGCAAAAGCAACTTCACTTCTTGCAGGAGCTGAGAATCCTTAAAATTCTTGCAATCCACCAACATAACTCTAGATGTCGAACAACACCCCACCCAAATATTTCAGAATTTATCCAAGATGTGATGGTAGTCATACCCCCCTCTAACCAAAAGTGATGATTATAGTTAGATGTCCAACGTGCATCACGTTACATGAAATCATATATATATATAGAAGTAGATTTGACTCTGCTCTATCAAATTTCAGTTCATATCTGATCGAATTTTTGATCATTTGATCAGAATACACCTGCATACACGCATTTAAAAAAGCATGCTTGAAAAAAAAAATAGGTCCATGCCTGCACCTAAAAAAAAATATTTTTCAATTTTTTTAGCCTAAAAGCACCTTCAAGCGTAAAAAAAATTAAAAAAAAATGAAAAAATAAGAAAAAAAGAAAGAAAAAAAGGTGCATATAGACTCCTGAAGGCGCCTTCTTTATTTTCTTTTTTTCTTTTATTTTAGACGCAGGTGCGTGCCTTTTTTTTTTAGGCACATCTTTTCAGGACGTACGCGCAAATGCATGCTGATCCAACGATCGGAGATCCAATCGATTATGGACTGGGATCCGATCGAGTGGAGCTCAATTCATCTATATATAGAGAGAGAGAGGTAGATTGAGCTTCGATCAACTAGAGCCTAGTCCATATTCGATCGAATCTTCGATCATTAGATGAGCACGCATCTTCGAACCACGCCTAAAAAGTCATGTCAGTTGAAAAAAAAGTGCACGACCGTGCGTGCCTAGAAAAAAATCAAAAAAAGCTAAGATGTTTTTTTGCGCCTATCGGCGCCTACAGGTAGTTCTTTTTTTTCCCAACCCTTAGGTGCCTGCCGGCGCCTATAGGTTTTCTTTTTTTTTTTTTTAGAACTTAAGCGCCTGTAGGTGCCTACAAGCAACCTATAGGCATCTATAGGTTTTTTCAGCCCTTAGGCACCTATAGAATTTTTTTCAGAACTTAGGCACCTATAGGCCTACAATTTCTTTTTTCCAGCCCTTAGGTGCCTGCAGGCATCTATAGGGCTTTTTTTTCTATAACTTACGCACCTGTAGGCATCTTAAAAAAAAAGAATTTAAGCAGCTTTTCTTTTAGCTTTTTTTCAACCTAAAGGCACCTTCAGGGCTGAAAAAAACTGAAAAAAAAGGCCTTCGGTGCTTGAAAAAAAAATGTCGCCTTCATTTTTTTGTCAGACGCAGGTGCACGTCTATTGTTTTCAATCCTGAAGGCACGTCTTTTCAGGCATTATTTTTGAAGATGCACGCTGATCGAACGGTCGAAGATTCGATCGGATATGGATTGAAATCCGATCGAGGAGAACCCAGTCTACCTCTATATATACATATGTATATATATGTATATATATATATAACAATAATCTATGGAGGAATATTGTAGTATTGTAATCTCAGCATCTCAGATGACTTCAGTTGTACTATGTGGAATCGACTAATTCGATCGCACTAAGCTTTCCATCTTTTGCAATGCCATTTTCGGTGGCTTCTCTCGGTACTTCCACCACTCTCTAGGGCTCTCCGCCTTTTCCCAATTCACCTTTCTTCCCAGAAAGAGAGGAGAAAAGAAAGAAGGGAGGGGAGGGAGGAGGGTTGGTGGTGCCGAAGTCAGGGAAGCGGAGGGGAGGGGGTTTGGAGGTTGCATGGATGGTAGTGGGACAGCGCCGCAATGCGGATGACGCGTACGATGGTGACCTAGGCCTCATGTGGTGGGGGCAGGGGGTGGTGGAAGCCTCCTCCTCTCTGCAAGGGATGGGGCTATAGAGGGTGCAGTGGGGTGGTCACACCGAGTGAGGGAGGCACAGGAGGTGCCAGGGGCTAGGAAGGGAATGCGAGGGGGGTTGTGATGGAAAATATACAGGGTTTCATGCTTAAATTTTAATTTTTTTTAAAATAAAATGCAGCGAGAGATGCAAATTAAATTATTTAATCTACAAAAGCATGTAATTTAATTACTAAATCCTATGATCTATAACATGTCATAATACATACATAAATCAAAAAATAAATATTTTGGTATTGATCAAATCAATATCCTAGATCTAGAACAATTCTAAATCTAAACCCTAGATCGCATCTAGGTGAGAGAAAAGATCAAATCTCTTACCTTTGCATGGATCAAGAACTCTGTAGTTGAATTTTGTTGTTGTCTTCAGAGCTACACACGCGTCCAGCCGCTACAGAAAGTCCACACGAGACTGAAGGGAACAGTGCAGGATTTGCAGCGCTACTTTCAAAAACTTTTTCAAAAATAGCAATAATTATAGTAAAAATTAATTAATTTTATTAATTAATTATTAATTATATCAGATTAATAAATCCTATATAAAAGAATCTAAACATAATATGCATGCATTTATATAGATCTGAAAAGAAAAAATATGCAGTAAACAGTTTACTACATCTATGTGTTCAGAACACAATACCTTATGCGGATAGTCGATCATCGCAATCTGATCATCGTCTAGGAGGTTGGCTAGTCATGATGCAGCCACACAAATATTTGACCTTCATGGATCATCCACACGAGACTCCCGATCCTGATCAGCTCCTTCCGAGTGCTAGCTCGATGAAGAATGCTCCTGATGGCTAGATCTGATCGAACAGTTTCAATCTCCCTCCACCGTAACTTTGGATGCTATGGATCAATAGCAAAGGTAGAAGATAGGATGAGGAAGCACTCCGTAAAATCTTGTAAAGATCTGACGCTCAGATCTTACAAAATCAAAATAGGAATCCTAGATCATGAACTAGGGCTGCATAGCACCCAAACCCTAGTGCCAAGATTTTTTTCTCAATCTTTCTTCTCAGATTTTATTCTTATTTTTTTCGGGCTATGGAAGGGCTCATGTACCAGAGGAGAGGAGTCTCAGAAAAACTTGCACTCAGAAAAAATTCCAAAAATTTTATAGAGGGGGCACAAGAGAAGGTGGCATGGAGAAAAGGTAAGATAAGGGAGTTGTTTCATTCAAATTCAAACTCTATTTGAATTTGAATGGCATCTAATCTTACCTTATCTCTCTAGGAAAGGAGGGGTGTGAGCCCTCTTTGCATGGGAAAACATTCACGAGAAACCTTTTCTCATGGAGAATAGAATGGCGCAAACAAGGGTGATGTGGCACATGTCAAGACTTGGTCAAACCAATCTTAAAACCTCTCATCCAATTGAACCAACCCAATCTAAATTGGTTAGACCCAATTAGACCAGATTAAACCCAACTAATTTAGACTCAATTAGGCTTAGTTAAATTCTAATCAAATCAGAAATTAATTAAGTCCAACTCCTGATCAAATCAGGAATCATACTTCCTCGGTGATTAGGTTATCTCATAACCTAATTGGGTCAAACCTAACTGAATCTAATTCAATTGGACTTAATTCAAAAATAATTATTCAATCAAATTAAGTTAATTAATGATCAAATCACTAATAAAATCTTTCATAAATCTAGAGTCTAAATTCAGTGGGTGTCCGAACAACAGAGTCCCATCAAAATGAAACTCTTGATCGAAGAGTCCCAAACCAGTGGGACTCTTGTGTTAGATATATGTGCCCTAGAAGCCAGAATTGGCTGACACTTGTAATACACTTCTAGGGGCAAAATTGTAATTTTGACTATAATTAATGAAATGGATTATTTTCTATCACACATGTGTATTTAGTGTCTGTGATACATCCTTTGAGTTAATGGTAATGATAATTCATATTTTCAAGAGTTGAAAATTTAAGACATGAATAATCATTATTAACTCATAAACAGCTTCCGACCATAGGATCATCACGAGGATGGTGATTGATCCAAAAGATTGGTGTACGATCGCTTCTCTTTAGTAGATGAGTCTTGAGTCCACGGTATGGAGACACCGGAGTGAGAGTACAGGTACTCGTTAGAGAACGAGGGCACTGAGCGTGACCACCTCGAGTAGTCATTAGGAAGTCTACCTTCTCGTCAATGACTGACTCGATGCTGCAGTAGTGTGTCTGGTTCTTTGACCTGAGATGCATCGACAGTTCACCTTGAGGGTGTTATAGTTTGACTACACCATTACTCGGTCTCCTAGCCATATGGAACCCTGAGGTGTATGTTGGCTATAGCATGTTCATTGTAGGAACTGGATTGCATCAAGATGGAATCTATCTACCTCGGTGGTAGAGGAGTAGCCCTATGATGATCATGAGAATCAAGTCCAGAAATCCATGGCCATGGTAGAGTGAAATAATAGAAAGAGTTTCTATTTAGATTTTCACATTGGACTCGAATCGAATGATTACATCATATGACAGAGACTAGGGTTTGACGAGTTCACCTTAACCCTAATCTGATCGGGGCTCAAGATAGAAGAACTGAATCACACAGGTAGCTGCACCAAGAGGTTCGCATTCAGCTCTGATGGGTTGCCACCATATACTGCTAGGTGTCACTGGTGGATTTTGGGAGCAATTAGAATGATTTAGATGATCGATCATTCTAGCTGTTCGAATCAGAAGAGTTCTGATCCATCGAAAGGAGTTTCGATGATGTCTATGATAGAGATCATGACATATCCCATTACCATACAGAACTGAACCTAACTGGGTCACACAAACAAGGGTTTGAATCTGGTGATCATCAATTGAACTGATCTAGTTCAATTGATCTGAATGAGATTCAATTAGGTTCAAGGAAAATCGTGCTAGCACTCGATTGAACCTAACGTTCTTCTTTTGCTATCATAAATAAGTTGTCCTGTCTGAGCCAAAGGAGTTTGTGCTCAATCAGAGGCCTTCATATGGTCTGACTGGAGGTTGTCCAAGTCAGAATAGGTTGTCTTATTTGTAAGACATTACCTGCCATTTTTGGTCACCTGCCATTTCTTGTTCTTTGACTTTGGTCAAAAGTCTACCTTTGACTGGTCAAACGTTGACCATTGACCCTTTGACTTTTGACCACATGTCATGCACCTATTGGAGAGCTGGTGGGGGCCTGTCCCCCTGCCAGAACCTGGCAAGGAGAAGGGCGCACGCCAAGGGTGGCGTGAGCCCAAGTTGGAGGCGCCTAGGAGTCCTTGTTGGACAAGGACTCCACCTCCCTTTTGGATTCCAATCAGAGTTCTACTAAGAATCCAGTTTGACTGGTCTTAGGCGCCCTCTAAGGAGGAATCCAGGGGTCTCTATTCCAACCAATCAGATTTAGATCTGATTTCATAAAGGGTTGTGATTGGTTGAGAGGAAGAGGAGTTGGATCACAAGAGGTCTATAAATAAGACCCTGCGCCCAACCCTAATTCTAAGTGAACGAAATTCAATAGAGATTTCCCACGCCCCAAGGCTGCCTCTCCCCTCTTCCTCCATGCCTAAACTTCTCCTCCTTCTCCTCTCCACGTCCAAAAGAGTTTTGGACTTAGGTTGGTGCGTTCCAGATCAAAAGAAAGGCGATCAAAAAAGAAGGCTGCACTGCTGCAAAGGACGATTGCTGATCTTCAAAAGGAGTTTTGAAGATCCTCCAGATCTGATTTTTGGAGACGTGATAGAGAAGAAGAGGATCTCCAGATCCAACCCGAGTGGATACCGGTAGAGGCCAGGCGCTTGCGTGGCTAGATCCAGAATCTTCCGCTGCAATCAGGATCATCTACAGGGTAATAGGATTACCCAAATCAGGTAAATTAAATTTAATTTAATTTATCTTATTTTATTTTATTTATTAAAATAATAAGAATCAGATCTGAAATATATCAAGATCTGATTGAGATCAAGAGAAAATTTTTGAAATATATCTCTTGATCTAATCAGATCTGGACGAACCTGGACCGGGAAATCAGGATTTCCCTTCATCTTGATCCCAGTGTCTGAAATAAGTGAAACTAATGATTGTAGAGTCATAACCCTTAATTACAAAATTCCAGACAAGTAGAATTTAGAGTCTTAGAGCAGTATGACTCTTGGTCAAAGAGTCCCAGTTCAGTGGGACTCTTGATCACAGACTCCTAGACATTGAGACTCAGCGTCCTAACCCAGTAGGACTCCTAGTCGAAGAGTCTCAGTCCAATGAAACTCTTGACCATAGAGTCCCAGTCTAGTGGAACTCTTCACCAACTATCAGATCAGGTAGGAACCTCTAATGTGTGTGACTCCACAGGTCCGAACCTAAGCTGGTAGCACCGAAACCAATTTCTGTACTAATCAAAGTGACCATCTAGCAATGATACCCAATGTTCGGATAGGTCGAATAGTTGTAATCACAACATTCAGAACCTATGTGAATATGGTTATCGTATAATTCATTCCTTTGACCTCTATGCATAGGATGATCTTAGGGTTTGACTGTCAATCCTAAAAGATACATCCAAATCATGTCTCAAAGCAATTAGTCCTATGACCCCTCATAAGGACTACCCTAGTCAAGACTTTGCTAAATTAAAATACTATTGAACATAGCTCTTGAAACCAAAAATGATCAATCTCATCTTGATACACGCACCAACTTCTTAAGTACTGAACTATGCCCAGTAATCTTTCATCATTGAATTAGAAATTTAGATAGTCCGGCACCAAAGCACAGTGAGTTGCTCGAAAGTCATCATGGTGATCTCAGATTGGAGGGATAATTATACCCATATTTTATTAGAGCAAATCTTGACAGTAAAAAAGCTCTAGAGTTGATCACGTTCAGTGCATATGTACCTATATATCTTACTTATATGCCATACCAGTGTCTCAACACTTCTTGGTTATGAGGATAACTAATCTATATGGCACACAACAACCTATGCTTGATAAACGTTGTTGTCCTAAGTAACAACGTATCATTTGATCGTGAACAATTTTAAGAACTAAACGACAAATCCTCCATTATCGAATTCTAGATAGTCCTAAGGATTTTATCACAGCACAGAAATTCATTAGAAGATAATAGAATTTATAATAAAAAATGTTAAAATATTTTTTATTAATTAATAATTCATATATAAGTATAATAAGTAGTATAATCATGAACAGACTGATGATTAGCTTTAGGACACATTTTCAATAATCTTTCACTTGGATTAAAGCCAATCAGTGCAGTATCTAATATCTATCTTTAACTTAAAGTCGTTGAACTCCTTCACTGCAATAGTGAATGGGTCAGTTAGGTTCTTCTTTTTATCGATCTTTTGAAAGTCGATGTCACCTTGATCTATGATCTCTTAGATAAGATGGTAGCAACATAGAATATATTTCATCCGTTGGTGTGCCTTCGATTTCTTCGCCTGAGCAATGGCTCCAGAGCTATCGTAGTAGAGCAGAACTGGACCATCAAAGAAGAATGCTACTCTGAGCTCGGTGATGAACTTCCTCAGCCATACCGCTTTTTTGGCAGCATCTGATACAACGACATACTCTATCTCGCAAACTGAATCGACCATAGTATGCTGTTTGAAATTCTTTCAGAAGACTGCCCCACCATTAAGGGTGAATATATATCTTGACATACTCTTGCTGTCATCATGATTAGACTGAAAACTAGAGTCTGTAAATCTCATAAATTTCAAGTTCGATTCATCATATACAAGCCACTAGTCCTTAGTATTTCTTAAATACTTTAGGATGGTTTTAACAACCTTCCAGTGATTCTCTCCTAGATTAAATTGGTATCTACTCACTATCCCTAATGAGTATGCCACATCTGATCGCGTACATGTCATGACGTACATTATAGAATCCACTATCGAAGCATATGGTATTCTACTTATATGCTCTCTTTCTAGAGGTATTATCGGATAATCTCTCTTTGAAAGAAAAATTTTATGGCCTATTGGTAGATAGCCTTTCTTGAAATTCTCTATGCTGAATCATTTTAGCATAGTATCAATGTACGTGGATTGGGACAATCCAAGCAATCTTTTAAATCTATCTCTATAGATCTTCATTTTTAGGATGTAGGAATCTTCTCCCAGATCTTTTATGGAGAACTATGATGACAGCCAGATCCTTATTCCTTGTAATGCAGGGACATCATTTTCGATTAAGAGAATGTCATTCACATACAATACTAGGAATACTATTGCTGGACCATTAGTCTAATTATATATGCAAGGCTCCTCTTCGTTCTTAACGAAGTCATACATTTTGATTGTTCTATCAAATTATATATTCTAGCTCCAAGATGCCTGCTTCAGTCCATAAATGAACCTTTGAAGCCTACACACCTTAGACTCATCTATAGATGTAAATCCTTCAAGCTATATTATATACACCTTCTCATCCAGCTCTCTATTTAGAAAAGTCATTTTTACATCCATCTGCTAGATTTCATAGTCCAGATGGGCAGTAATGGTAAGCATAATTTGAATGAATTTGAGCATTGCCATAGGAGAGAACGTCTCATCATAGTCAATTTCATAATATTGACGATACCTATTGGCAACCAGACAAGCTTTATAGGTCTCCACCTTTCTATCTGCATCCATTTTTCTTTTGAAGACCCACTTACACCCTATAAATTTTATCCCTTCAGGTGGATCAATCAATGTCCATACATCATTGACCTTCATAGATTCTATTTTGGATTTCATGGCCTCAAACCATTTCTCAAAGTCAGATCTCTGCATTACATCTATATAGATAATCGAATTCTGATCGTTCTCATTAAGTTCAATAGGATCCCCATCCCGAACCAAGAAATCATAGTATCTGTTCGATTAACGTGGTGCTCTACCAGATCGCCTTAAGGGTGCATCTACAATGGATTCTGAGTCTAATCTAATCAGATCTAGCTCAGGTTCAGCAACTTGTGTTCGTTCTTCCATCTCCCATACTTCATCAAGTTCGATCTTAGAGGCATTAGTTCCTTCACCAAGGAACTTCTTTTCTAAAAAGACTATCTTAAGGTTGACAAATACTTTTTGCTCATCAGCAAGGTAGAAGTAATACCCTTTAATTTTTTTAGGTAACCTACAAAACTACACTTATCAGACCTAGGTCCAAGCTTGTCTGTCATGAAACGTTTGGTATAAATCGAACACCCCCAAATCCTAAGGTGTGAGAGCACTAGCTTACATCCTATCCATATCTCATATGATGTTTTATCAATAGATTTACTCGAAATCCAATTTAGAATGTAACAAGATGACTCGAGTGCATATCCCCATAGAGAGATCGACAAATCAGTAAACCTCATCATGGATCGAACTATATCCAATAGGATCTGATTTTTTCTTTTAGACACACCATTATGTTATGGTATTCCAAAAGGGATCCATTGAAAGATACTCCTATTCTCCCCAAGATATGTCAGAAATTCATTGAAAAGGTACTCACCCCCTCGATCAGATCGAAGAGCTTTAATACTCTTTCCAGTTTGCTTCTCTATCTCATTTCGGAATAGTTTGAATATTTCAAACGACTCTAACTTATGCTTCATTAAATAAACATACCTATACCTAGATAGGTCATCTATAAAGGTTATGAAGTAGAAATATCCATCTCTGGCACTTGAGCTCATAGATCCACATATATCTAAATGTACTAGACTCAGAAGTTCAGTGGCTCGTTCATCTTTTTTAATAAAAGGTGACTTGGTTATCTTATCAAGAAGACAGGACTCATGGATCGAAAGTGATTCATAATCACTAATCTCAAGAATTCCTTCTTGAGCTAACCTATTTATTCTGTTCTTATTAATATGACCCAGCCTACAGTACCAAAGGTAAACTTCGAACACATCACTAATTCTAGGACATTTATCGAAGAATTGAACCATGTTAACAGGCATAGTTAATAAATAAATACCGTTATTCAATTATCTAATAAAAATTATAATACCATTCAAAATAATATTATAAAAAATTTTTATTGATATTTCATAACCATTTATGGCCAAAAGGCCTACAAAAATGACATTCAATAAGAAAGTTGGACAAAAATGATATTCACTAAGAATAACTTTATTTGAATTGATTATAAGATTCATGATTTCTAAAGCTAGAATTGAAGCTTATCTTCCATCTCCAACATTCAAAAATCTCTTATCTTGATCAAATCTCCTATTAACCTGCAAGCCCTACATAAAATTATAAATATGATAAGGGCTTCCAGTATCTAATACCCAGGCAGTAGAATCAAATAAGAAAAAATTACAAGATGTTATCATATAATTATCTTGCCCAGCAACTACTTCTTCTTCCTCGGCCTATTCGGATCTAGGGAGGCAATGTATAGAGGATAGTTTCTCTTTCAATGCTCCTGCTTCTTGCAGAAGAAGCATTCCATCTAGCTTTGGTCGGGCTTTCGCTTCTTGGTCCGACCCTGTGCAGTCGTCCCGACATTTGGCTACACCTTCTTGTTCTTCTTTTTCTTGTTCTTCTTTTCTTTCTTAAAGGGTCGACGATTAGAAGAAGACCCTTCCACTACATTCACCATCTCCTTATGAAGTTGGTGATCCTTCTCAATGTTCTACAGCAACCCCAACAAGCCATGGTAGTTGACTGTAGGCTTTGTCATTTTGAAATGAGTTAGGAAAGAGAGGAAGGACTTGGGCAAGGAATTAAGGATCGCATCCTTATCGAGCTGCTCGTGTAGGAGAAAGCCCAACTTGCTAAGGCGCTCAATCATCTTGATCATATATAATACATGATTGGTGACTGAGACCCCATCCCTCATCCAAGCATTAAAAATGGCACAACTTATTTTGTGCCTTTCAACATCGTCAGGCGTGCCAAAGGAGTCATTCAACATTTGAAGCATCTCCTGTGGCTGGGCATTTTCAAACCTGCGATTGAACTTATCGTTCATTGTCACCAGCATTATGCACCGAATGGTGGTGCGGTCGTTGAGCCATTTTTGGTAAGTATCTCATACCGCTCCTAGAGCTGGCTCCTCAGGTGTTGGATCCATTACTATATAAAAAATTCGCTCATGCTCTAGGATGATTTTTAACTTATGATACCAGCTATCAAAGTTGAGTCCTATTAATTTATCATTATCTAACAATGATAGGAGCGACAGATTAGTGGCCATTTCTATACAAAAAAGAAAATCAAATCTAATTAGTATATGAATAAATTATCCTAAAGACTTAGACTTTAGTCTAAAAATTCTTTCATTATTTTATATGAATTGGTAGCCTTTACCTCCAATTTAAGAAATTACTTTAATTTCTTAGTGGGTACTAGAATCCACATAGACTACACATGAGCCCAACTTTGGTTGGTCAACCTATGTGCACCTATGGATAGGTTCAAAATCAATTATTTCTTTAAATAATTTCTAATAATATCAATTTTGCTCTAGAGACCTAATCAGTAGGCTTTGGTCTCCACTGAAAAGGTCCAGTTAGGTCCAACCATTAACATGACTACATTTGATTTTATCTAACCAATAAATGATCAAACTTGACTTTGGTCGGCCAATCTAACCACCATCAAAGAGATTTAACCAAATCATCATTTTATGAATATAATTTTATTAATCAATAAGCACCAAGCCTTTGGGTCTCTAGTGATTATTAAATTACCGAACCCATTATCACTCAACTTAATGAGAGGCTATGATATAGTTATCTATATAACTATTTCATTTTTAAGGATCTAATAATTTTAGAGAATTTAGTTAACTTATTTAAGAAAAGTAAATTAATTTCGATCCTTCCACTGACTTTACCAAGTCAGATCAAAAGGATCTAATCTAAGTTGGCATTAAGAGCACCTAAATCAGTCAGACTGATTTACCTAATTGACATGGGTAAGCCTGAATCATCAAGTGATCCAATCAAAATCTAACTCACCATGATGGCCAGATAAGTGAGATCAGTAAAAGGGATATGTCATTAACTCGTCAAAGACCGAATCAGTGTGAGTAGCTCCTAATTAAAAATTACTGATCTGGTCTGATAGACTTATCTTAGACACCATCTAATTTATTAGTTTCAATTTGATCAATCTAGTAATTATGGGTTTGACCATGTAGCCATGAATCAGGTCTATTTGATCCTCGTTAAAGGCATAGACTTGATCAACTACAACTATTGTAATTGAGTCTATAGAGTCCTTGACCTAATCTAAATTAATATTTAATTAGATTTGATTAACTACTCTAAATTAGTTCATTCTTTAACTAACCTTAGATCTAACCCAATTTATGGACCTAATTCTTCTAACCCAATAACCCACAAGTTTATGATTAATGACTTAGAATCTTAATTCACAATTCTAAATACTAAATTATTTTACTTAATTTTAATTAAATTTATGGGCTGAGGGTTAGGGTTCGACATTTCAAAAATATTTTTCAAAATTTTGAAAGATTCTTTACAGCTTAGTATTATTCACCAATTAAGTCGACTCACTTTAAAATTGAATCAGCTCAATTCACAAACAACATTAGTTATAGGATTTAATCTGAAACTATATACACTATATAATACTAAATCATGAATCAAACTTTAGATCCTATCTAAACATGCATTCATGATCAAAAATTAGATTAAAATCTAATTTAATCATAAAAATATTAGATTAGATCTAAGATTTTATAATTAACCATTTAGATCAACAACGTACTAGGATAATCTTTTCACTATAGGGGGTAAACCCTACAACAGGACAACCTTCAGTCCATATGATCTTGATTTTAATTTTTAGATATAATTAATTAAATTATTAAATTAATATTTTGATTAAATCTAAATTATCAATCTAAACATGCAAGCATATCATGTTTAGCGAACCATCGCTCTGATACCATTTGAAGAGAATAATGCAGGATTTGCAGTGCTACTTTTAAAAACTTTTTCAAAAATCATAAAAATTATAGTAAAATTAATTAATCTAATTAATTAATTATTGATCATATTAGATTAATAAATTCTACATAAAAGGATCGAAACATAACATGCATGCATTTATATAGATCTGAAAAGAAAAACTATGTAGTAAACAGTTTACTCCATCTACATGTTCAGAATACAATACCTTACGTGGATAGTCAATTGCCATGATCTAATCATTGTCTAGGAGGTTCGCTGGTCATAATGTAGCCACACAAATATCTGACCTCCATGGATTGTCCACACGAGGCTCCTGATCCTGATCAGCTCCTTTCGAGTGCTAGCTCGATGAAGAATGTTTCTGACGGCTAGATCAGATCGAATAGTTTCGATCTCCCTCCATCGTAACTTTGGATGCTTTAGATCAGTAGTAGGGGTAGAAAAGAGGATGAGGAAGCACTCCACAAAATCTTGTAAAAATCTGATGCTCAGATCTTACAAAATCAAAATAGGAACCCTAGATCATGAACTAGGGCTACGCAGCACCCAAACCCTAGTGCCCAATTTTTTTCCTCAATTTTTCTTCTCAGATTTTTTTCTTATTTTTTTTCAGGCTATGGAAGGGCTCACGTACTAGAGGAGAGGAGTCTTAAAAAAACTTTCACCTAGAAAAAATTCCAAAAATTTTATAGAGGGCGCACAAGAGAAGGTGGCATGGAGAAAAGGTAAGATAAGGGAGTTGTTTCATTCAAATTCAAACTGTATTTGAATTTGAATGGCAACTAATCTTACCTTATCTCTCTAGGACGTGGAAAGAAGGGGCGTGAGCCCTCTTTACATGGAAAAACATTTATGAGAAATCTTTTCTCATGGAGAATAGAATGACGCAAACAAGGGTGATGTGGCACATGTCAAGACTAGGTCAAACCAATCTTAAAACCTCTCATCCAATTGAACCAACCCAATCCAAATTGGTTAGGCCCAATTAGACCAGATTAAACCTAATTAATTTAGGCTCAATTAGGCTTAGTTAAATCTTAATCAAATCAAAAATTAATTAAGCCCAACTCCTAATCAAATCAGGGATCATACTTTCTCGATGATTAGATCATCTTATAACCTAATCAAGTCAAACCCAACTGAATCTAATTCAATTAGACTTGATCCAAAAATAATTACTCAATCAAATTAAGTTAATTAATGATCAAATTACTAATAAAACTTTTTATAAATTTAGAGTCCAAATCCAATGGATATTCGGACAATAGAGTCCTATCAAAATGAAACTCTTGATCGAAGAGTCCCAAACTAGTGGGACTCTTGATCCCGATGTCCGAAATAAGTGAAACTTGTGATTGTAGAGTCATAACCCTCAATCACAAAGTCCCAGATAAGTAGGATTCAGAGTTCCAGAGCAGTAGGACTCTTGGTCGAAGAGTCCTAGTTTAGTGGGACTCTTGACCATAGACTCCTAGACATTGAGACTCAGTATCCTAATCCAGTAGAACTCTCGGTTGAAGAGTTTCAATCTAGTGAAACTCTTGACCATAGAGTCCCAGTCGAGTGGAACTTTTTACCAACCATCGGATTAGATAGGAATCTCTAATGTGTGTGACTCCGTAGGTCCGAATCTAAGTCGGTAGCACATAAACCAATTTTTCTACTAATCAAAGTGACTATCTAGCAATGGTACCCGACGTCTAGATAAATCGAATAGTCGCAATCGCAACATTCAAAACCTACATGAATATGGTTACTGTATAATTCATTCCTTTGACCTCTGTACACAGGATGACTTTAGGATTTTACTGTCAATCCTAAAAGATACATCCAAATCGTGTCTCAAAGTAATTAGTTCTGTGACCCCTCATAAGAACTACCCTGGCCAAGGCTTTGCTAAATTGAAATACTATTGAATACAACTCCTAAAATCAGGAGTGGTTAATTCTATTTTGATACATGCACCGACTCCTCAAGTACTTAACTATGCCTAGAAACCTTCCATCACTGAATTAGAAATTTAGATAGTCCGACATCAAAGCATAATGAGTTGCTTGAAAGTCACCATGGTGATCTCAGATCAAAGGGACAGTTATACCCATATTCTATCAGAGCAAATCTTGATAGTAGAAAAGCTCTAGAGTTGGTCACGTTCAGTGTAGATGTACCCATATACCTCACTTGCATGCCATACCAATGTCTCAACACTCTTTAGTTACGAGGACAACCAATCTATATGGCACACAATGACCTATACTCGATAAACGTTGTCATCCTAAGTAACAACATATCATTTGGTCATAAATAATTTTAAGGACTAAACGATAAATACTTTTTTATCAAATTCTAGATAGTCGTAAGGATTTCATCATAACACAGAAGTTTATTAGAAGACAACAAAATTTATGATGAAAAATACTAAAATAATTTTATTAATTAATAATTTATATACAAGTATAACAAGTAGCACAACTATCAACAGACTGATGATTGACTTTGAAACACATTTCCAACAGAGACTGCAACACAAATCGGAGATTCATCAAATGAAAATCCGCTCGAAGTGCTCGCTTCTCATAGATCCCTCTTGATGGTTAATCTAAAAATTATTCTTTGGATCTCTTGGATACTCCAAGAGATGAAGATAAGAGGAGAAATAACGAAGAAATCCAATCCTTGGACCTCCCTAAAATCAGAAATAAAATATATGAGGAAAAGCCCTATGAGAAGATAAATCTTCTCTTTCAAGACATCAACGATTGATGTCCTGAAAACATCTCTAGGACAAGAGGAGATCTTCTCCTCTAGACTTTTTTCATGTTTCTAAATCTTACATTCTCTAATTTTTTTCATAGAAAAATCTTACAAAAATATGGAGAAGAAGTATTCTCAAAGAAATCCTAAGAGAAGACCTTCTTCTCTTATTCTTTTTTCATCAGGACATGATCAGATTATGTCCAAAAATGATCACCATACCCTAATACTTTGGAGCACAATCCTCATGCTCTCTTTCTCTCTCTCTCTCTCTCTCAGATTGTTATCATATAAAAATCATATAAAATAAACAAAGAAGGATTAGAAATAAATCTCTAAGAGAAAATAGTTTTTCTCTTACCTTTCTCTCTTCAAGACATCAACAATTGATGTCTTAATGGAAGGCTCTTCTCCAAGAATCTTGGCGCCCCAAACCACCCACGCCATCCTCTCTCTCTTCTATTTTTAGTGAATATCCTAGAATTTTTTATGCTAAAAAAATAATAGGAGGCATCCCAAGATAATAGGAAGATTAGGTCAAGTGACCTAGTCGAATAAGAAAACTAAGAGGAGATTAGGGGTGTCCAACTCTTAGATGCCTCCCCAGATTTTTTGTGCGTGGAAAGCCTCAAACCATTGCCCAAAGTGAGAAGAAAAAGGGCGACAAAAAAAAGATATGAGGCATGGGTTAATTTCCATAAAGAGAGGAGGAGAGTTTTAACAAATTAAAACTCTTATTTAGTTTAACTCATTCAAACTAACTTCCAAATAAGATCAAGTCAAATTTGTATCTAAAAACCTGAGATTATGAGGCATGGAGAAGCTATCTTAGGCATGGAAAATCATGTAAAAAATTCTAAAATTAATTAGTGGGCATGGAATCTCTAATATGGCACAAGAAAAGGAGTCCTAGTCTAACTAGGACTCTCCTATTTTGACTAAATCAAAGCCATCTTAAATTCAATTTAAATCTCATTTAAATTAGATTTAAGTCAACCTAATTAATAGATAATCTTAATCCAATTAAGAATCTATTTAAATCATATTTAAATCTAATTTAATTTTTAATCAAATTAGGTGCACTCAAGACGAATAGAAACTTATTCTTTCTTGCAATTGGCTTATCCAATAAATCAATTAGACTTAATCCAATTAAGTCCAAACCAATTCTAATTAAATCTAATTCAATTAAACTTGATCTCAGCCCAATTGCTCAATCAAATTGAGCCAATTAGCAATCTAATTGCTAATCGATCCTTCTGCAATACTTGCATTAAGTCAAACATCAATCGTATTGATTGTTTGACCTTAGAACGATTCTCAATCATCAATTAACCATCTGATCAGGTTACAATCTCTAATATGTATGATCTCATAGGTTCGAATCTAATCCGATAGTATAGAAATAAATTTTTGTACCAATTAAAGTAACCATCTAGCAATGGTTTTTGATGTTCGAATAGGTCGAATGTATGTAAAACAACATTCTTAGAACCCTAGCCCATGGTTACCGTATAATTCATTCCTTTGATCAATAATGCCCAAGACAACTTCAAGTATGCTGTCAACACTCATATAAGTCATCTCTGTGTTTCAAAATTTTATAAATCCTATGACTCCTCACAAGAATTATCCAGACCTAGATTTTGCTAAATTGAAACACAACGAGACATTCTCTTCCTGAAGCTAATCAGGAGTGGTCAATCCCATCTTGACTCACACACCAATTTTATAAGTACTTGACTATACCCAAAAATCTTCAAAACCTATATTAGAAATACAGGCAGTTCGACACCAAAGTATAGTGAGTTACTTGTAAGTCAGCGTGGTGATCTCAGGTCGGAGGGACACTTATACCCATTGATTTTAGCTAGCTACTCTTGACAGTAGAGTGCTACAGTGGTCACGTTCAATACAGATGTACTCCTATATCTCACTTAGATGTCATACCAGTATCTCCACACCATTTGGTTATGAGAACAACCAACACATATGGCATACAGCGATCTATACTCGATAAGTTATCGTCCTTATTAATAACTTATCATTTGATCGTGAATAGTTTGAGAACCATCCGATAAATTTTTTTTTATCAATTGATTGTGGTTCTGAGTACTTCATCATAATTTAGAAGTTTACTTAAGAAAGATAGAACTTCTATGATGAACGAACTAAATAATTATTATTATTAGATAATTTATATACTAATTTCAATCATCTATCACTTAGATGATTGACTTTAGAATATATTTTCCAATAGGTTGGTGGCACTGGAGCCAGGGGAGGAGTTGGGAAGGGGGTTGGTGGTGCTAGAGCCAGGAGAGGGGAGGGGAGAGGATTTGGTGGTCATGCGTACGAAGGTGCAGCGCGGATGGCCGTGACCTGGGCCTCACGTGATGGGGGCGAGGGTTGGGGGAGGAAGGGAAAGAGATGGAAAAAATATTTGAAGAGGAAAAGAAAAAATATTATTATTTTATCATTAATAATAATTTAAAATATTATTCTTAAATAATAATAAAGTAGTATTTTAAAAAAATTAAAAAAAAATAATATTTTAAAAATAAAAGTAGGAGAGGGATAAGAGACGAAAATATCATTTTTAAAAAAAATATTATTCTTAAAAATAAAATATTATAAAAATAATAATAATAATTTTTAGAAATATTAATTTATTATTATTTTAAAAAGATAATATATCATTTTCTAATTTTAAAAATAATAACATACTAATTTATTTTTTATTTTTAAAAAAATAATATATTTCGATATCTGAATCGATCCATTGGATCAGATCAAATCAAATCAAATAAATTATCCGTAAATAGAGTATGATATTTTATCGATTTGAAAGTCAAATCTCTGCATTTAATAGCTTTCGAAAGTTTAGAAGATATTAATAATGAAGTATATCGCTTTCCATTTTTTCTGCCCCTCCAAATTTTTCTCTCTTTACTGGAAGGATGGTAACGGAGGCACCATGGGCAAGCAAAGGGATGGGCGGCAGAATCGAGCCCTTCTGTCCTCCAAAAAAAAAAGATGAGTTTAATAATATCTTTTCTAAATATTTTTTTAATTTTTTTTTATTGTTATTTTTTTTGTGTTCAGTTAATTTTTTGGATGATACAAAAAATTAAAATAGTGGTGTTATGAGTATTCAGCAGGTAAGAAAATAAGGAAAGATGAGTGCTGACCGAAAATTAAGGAATAAAAAATAATAATTATGGAAAAAAAGAAAAAAAAAAGAAAAAAAAAAAGAAAAGAAAAAAGAAAAGAAGAAAGAGAGAGTTTCTCTCTCTTCCTTCCTTCATGGTGGTGCTGGGGGCGACGATACCAGCAAGAGCACCGGAGGGTGCAATCAGAATCGATATTTGCTAAGAGAGAAGAAAAGCGGTGGTGGGGTGGCAGGGGGTGGGGCGGCACCAACAGGTGCAGGAAAAAAATGTGAAGAAGTGAGGAGGCGGGGATGTAATTGGGATCGACATTTGTCGAGAGAGAAGAAGAGTCATGATGGGACAGGAGGATGGAATGGTGTGGAGAAGGTATGAGAACAAGAAGGAAAAGAAAAAATAATAAAAAAATATTATTTTATAAAGAAGAAAGAAAAAAAAAAGAGAAATAGAGCTTCTCTCTCTTCATTCAATGGTGGCATCGGAGGTGGCAGTACTAATAGAGATACTGAAGGGTGCGATCAAGATTGACATTTACCGAGAGAGGAGAGTGGAGAGACGACATTGGCGAGCACGGAGAAGATATAAGAAGAAGAAAGAGGACGAGGGTGCAATAGAAATCGACGTTTATCAAAAGAGAAGGAGAGCTGTGGTAGAACTATAAAAAGGTACGATGGCACCGACGAGCGCATAGAAGATATGAGAACATAAAAAAAATAATAATAATAAAATATTATTTTATAAAATAATAAAAAATATAATATATATAATAAATAAATAAATAAAATATTAAAAAATTAAAAAAATATTTATTATGATATTTATTATTAAAAATTTTAATAATTATAGACCGTAATTATCCACCCATGCAACATGCGGTTCTTCGAGTAGTTTAATGTTAAAACAATGAGGAAAAGAAAAGAACAAAAAATTTGGTTTAGCCCTATGATAATCCCGAGTGAACTAAAAACCAAAGTACAAAATTGTAAAACTAAGAATCGGACACTGGCATGCCTCAGCCGCCGGTTCACAACTCATAAGGACTCGCTCTTGGTGTTGGAGGTCCAGGGCTCAAAATTGGTATGACACAACCATTCTATTGCTAAAAAAAAAAAATTCTCAAAAACGTTTACTACTTCAAAAAAAAAAAAAGTATATGATAATGATAGGCAATCAAGCATGGACATGGAGATGGATATAATAAAATAAATATCATTAAGAAAGAACAAAATATTGTTAATATTTTGCAATCAATAAATACGTATTCTTTTATATATTGTATAGTAGCATGGCAACAAAATAAGTTCATACCTTGTACAATAGCATCAACATTCACAAGTTGTGTCATTTAATCATCACTCGAACACATTAATTACATACTGCATTTCATACAACAATACCAATATCATAAACCCCAAAATGGATCATCTACTTAAAAGATTGACATTCATCAAAAGTATAAAAGAAAAAAAAAAAAAAAAAAAAAGGAAATGGACCCTCACCCCATCATTATTAGAGGTATTAGAAAAGTATCTTGGACATATCCAAAAAATATTCAAAATTATTTTACAAGTAACAAAATAGAATGATTTAAAATAAACATTTCTAGAAGCATCCAAGTGCAGATTTCAACACATATCCAACGCAGACACATGGTTATCGGAACCATTCTAACCGATTGGGTTCCTCATTCTAGAAGTTTAAGAACCGGTCACGTATTAATCGGTAGGAAGCAAGAGCTAGAAGTCCTAGATACATTTTCTGTTAACTAACACATCACTCAGAGACCTCTGCAACAAGCTAATGGCACCATCACACCATACAAAACTGTCAACAGTCTTTGGTAGGTTATCATACCTGATACGCAAATGGTGTAACGTGAATGTTACCCTGCCCATAAACACAACCAAGTCAAACCTGGCCATTGTCAGGAAAGGAAATATGATTCCTGCTCCGCCATTCAATTCTAACCAGTATTATGCCCTCTATCAAAAACTTGTTAGGGCTAACGATGGAGCAAGTTTCTATCAATATGAAGGGTGCCAAATGGACAGCTTTCAGTCAGCCGATCAACAGATATACCATAACCATGACATTAAATAAGCTGAATTCCCAGTACTAAAGTCAGGTCTCTTGAGTCCTGTTTCACCATTCATTCTGAGTAGATTAATTTCGCTAGGGGTAGGCATAATTGGAGCATTAGTTACCAACAAGACGCATAACACCTTTATTCTCTCTCATAAGGACAGGCAACAGATTAGTAGAACCATGAAGAAGCTATGCGGCAATTGTAGATCATTTTTAGTAAAACTATGGATCTTCAACAGCTATGTTAAAGGTTGTTGATAGGCCCAAGTAGTACCGGAAGTAGCTTAAGAATAGAAATGATGCCAATAATTAAAAATTATAGCAAGCATTATGAAGACATTTAGCTGACTCTTCACATGATAAAACCTTGATATCCTTGAATTTTAATTATTTTATCCAATATACACATGGTGTACAACAAACCTTTGATACAACATGTAAGCATACTGATATGTCATTTTAGACGAGTTCCATCAACTGCTGTGAAACATCTGCAATGCAAACAGTGAAATTGAAAAATGGTGCTCAGTGTCATTAATAAAGGTCAACAAGATGCTCAAACGATAGAAAATAACTCCACTACCTTGAAGAATTGATGGTGTTGTCTGGAATTCATGCCAAAAAATATGTTGAAAAGCAAGATCATAATTTAGGAATTTGGCAGCAAGGAATGCAGCCCCGGCAGCAATATGATGGGGCTTAAATTGAAGCCAAAGTGAACTCCGAAGTCTGCAATCAAATAAAAATATTGAAAGAGATATATCAGATTATAAAGGAAAGCATCCAACAAAAATTGAGGATAATAAACTTAATAGGCAAACCATCCTTCCACAACAATGCTATGTGCAAAAAGCTTGAAGTCTTTTCTTTGGTAAGTGAAAGTCTCAAGTCATTTCCACATAAACATAAGCCACATCAGTTCGTGTAACTAAGATTAAAACAGCAGAACAGCAGGATTTCATATAGCAGCTAAGCAAGCTATTATGCCAATGTCTCCTTACCAACTACAAAGCAGCCATCCAGGTGATATATTATCTGAGAATCTTCTGTAGAAATGCTGTCATAGTGCTAAGCTATAGCAGCATTATGTGCCTTTGGGAACTATGCATCAAGTCCTGGACCCAAGAATGCTCAAGGGGCACTTGCCTTTCCCGAAATCCAAAAACATTATACAATCAGTAAAAGTAGGAGAGAATTGTGACACAGAAGAGAGAATAAAAACTTCTCCCATGGATGCTTCTAGCTTCTGCTTATCAATGCTATCTCACACATGACTAATAAGATTTCCTGCACCATGCCGAGACTGACCATGCATGTGCTTTTCTGAACTGCTAATACGTTTTCAAAGATGTGTAAGTTGAGATGTAAATGGGTACCATGTGCTTTGTGAAAAATGATAAAGAGATGTACATTTCCATTCCTTTGCTGTGTATAGGAAATTGGAGGCAAGCATGTAGGCTTCAACTAATTGATTGAGACAAGGTGCAATTTCAAACAATACAAAAACAACCACATGATTGATAGAAGACTGAGTGATTTATAGGTCTCACTCACTTCCTCACCCACAAGTTCACATTTTATAAATCAGCAGGAGAGACATGCTATACAGATTGACAAATGAAATCTTTTGATTAAATAGAACCAACATGGTAACGCAATATCTTTTGCAATTAAATAACATAATATGTTTTGTTGTGAGAGTTTTTCGTGTAACATGGTACACATCTTTGACTGTGTTATATGCACATCCAAGTTACAAATTTAGAAAAAATCCTTCAAAAAAAAAACATATTTTCTTATCAGCAGGACAGAGAGCAACTTGTCACTCACAAGAATCCTCTTAAATGCATCGAAAGATTAAGTTTATTCAGTTGCCTTTTCATTAAAACATTGGGAGGCCACGAAGGTAGCAGTACTCAATCTGGAATCACATATTCAAATAATTCATGCATTGATGATTCTTGGTGTTTATCTTTCACTTATCTTTGAGTTTAGTTAATGTAGTCATATTATGATAGCGATTGTTTTGCCTAGACATTTTCATCCATTGCCTGCATGCACAAGGGAGCATAATCAAGAAAAAAGGTCATTTTGATATTTTGCCATTTCATGTGAGAATTTCACCCAGACTCGAAAAGTCATCGACTGGCTTTGCTAGGGAGTAAGCTGAAATAAATTAAATATAAAACAATAATTTGCAGAGATGACCAAACATTTGCAAAAATTAGAGGACAAACAGGATGGGACAAGAAAATAAAATTGGAATATGGCATGTGTGAGGCAAAATGTTTGCTTAAAACTCAAGCAGAAAAATGGAAGTAAAACTTTCTGAGATAGAAAGTGAAACTCAACAAGAAATGACCCCCAAGTGTCAGATATCTCAAATTAAGAAAAAAGAATGAACACAACTGCACTACAGGTGAAATAGGTTTGCAGGTCTATTAGTGATCAATTATAACCAACTGGTGAATTGGTTTGAGATTTTTCATGCAATATGTCCAAATTGCACTGCTGCTCAACTTTGGATGTGTATTCAGATGTGTAACTATATTATATAGTATATACACATATATATATTTATATATACATATATATATATATATACACACATATATACTTAAAAAAAGGCTTTCCATGAACAGCATAAGAATCCTCCAGCTAAGAATATCACACAGGTCAGCACGTAATTCTCGTGAAGAAAGACCCTGCAATTTATGCCATATCAAAATATCAATATGCCATACTACGAAAAACAATGTAGAATAAATAGTTTGAATACAAAAACACGGCCAATGTTGGAACCAGTAAAATTTTATGTAACTCTTTCCATAGTGCTAAGAAGATAACACACGTAAGACTTACAATTGGAAGTATACAACATATGTACAGGGAAACATCAAGTACCTTGATGTTTTTATTTGCCTGGCATCTAAAAAAAAAAATCACCTAAAGACCCAGAAGAAGACATTGAATATGTTCAATTTCGTTTGGAATGATACAGTTTTATTTTATGAGTTTTACAAAAGCACCATCTCAGTGAGACAAATTTCCAAAATAAGAGACAGGACACAAAGTCACATCAGTACATGAATATCTCCCCTAATAATTAGAGGAACCTGAACATCAAAATACAATCCTTAAGCAATAGGGAGTATAAGAAGGGGAGAAGCAGGAAGGGTGGGGAGGAGGAGGAGAAGAACAAGGAGGACAAGAAGAGTTTGCTCAACAATTTGTTGTACAATAAATATTTAAACCAAGTAACTAAATACTCTCCTATTGTTTAAAGGCACTATTTCATGGCACCATTTCATGTATGCAATAACTTGATGGCATATGCAGTAGTATATATGATGATAACCATCTTCCAGTGTTGCTGCCAAAGGCAGCTGGCCTGTGATGCACAGGCCCTTAATGGCACCAAACCATATGACATCTGAAGTTGCATGGACAAGATGATCACAGCACGGCTCCAAAGAATATATTTAGAAGTGAAACATAGACAATGAAACTTAGCAAATTGGTCCATAATAACACAATCCAATGTCAATAAAAAATATTTCAGTAACAATTATATTGACATAAATCTTAAATATCTCTTGAGTTGTATCTATTCTAGAGCACCTTAACAAAGTCTTTCTGCCACAGAAACAAGAAACAAAAAACAGAAAAACTTACACACTTCTTTAATAGCACCATAAGGCAAAAAGAAAAAAGAAAACAAGAATTTTTAGCATGATAACTCACATTACAAGAATCTCAGTCATTCTATAATCTATATGCAAATCTGCTAGGGCTGGAATATCCAAGAAGTATTGGTAAAAATCTATCATAGAAGTCCAAAGGACAGTAATAATTCTTCAATTAGGAAAGTATCATGGCTGGTTTACAAGGAGAATCAAAACAAAGAGTAATGAGCATCCATGAAGTGAGAATTTCCAGAAACATGATGCACTTTGTGACCTTCATTTTGAAGGCCAATTTCATCAATGTTTGAAGACATCTTTAGGACTATCAAAACTTGACTGAGTATGTAAGATATAGATTTTTGGATTACAATATGCCTCCAAAGCAAGGATTTAGGAACCGACACCGATTCCTGCCGTACCATTTTTTTTTTTTCGACTCAATTTTTATTCTAATTTTTTTATAATTTTTAAATTAATTTAGGATGATATAATAATTCTAAATTCTAACATCCCAAAAAATAAAATAAAAAATTTAAAACAATGCATTAAAAGTATTTAATATACAACTCTCCAAGATATAAAAAAATAATTTACTAACCTCAAGATATCTATTGATCTAAAATCTTATCGAATATCTATGATGCTCGTGGATATCCGAATCATTCTCATACTCCGAAGGAACATTAGTCCATCCTTCTATCCAACCAGTACGATAGTCCTGAACATTCATCCCATAAGGTAATCTCTCTGAATTGTAAGACATCTCAGATCTCTCGCTCAAACTCTAACTCTGAGAGGTGTCCTTGGGATGATGGTATGGCTGTGGAGGGGCCCATCCAAATATGCCAGCAGCAAAATCCGATCCATAAGAAGCTCCAGGCTGCATAGGATAGTAGCCACTGGAAGACGATGTTTCAAATGCATCATATCCATATCCATATGGATCATAAGCTGTCTGCGGATGGTAGAATCCAGAATATGAGGATGATCCAGATACATCCATGGATCCTACGTCACGTGCCAAATCATCTGCAGCTGCATCGTGTGCTGGATGACCTCTGGAAGGCCGTCGTCTATATGAAATAGTATCCTCACGGCCTCTATCAGCTCGTGCATCATAGTTCCTATCTTGTGTGGCATATATAAACTGAAACTCACCGATGAATCGAATACCGTCCTGCGGCTACATCTCATAAACAACAGTTTCTTGTCCTTCAGTTCCTCTCTGGTCATCAGATCCGTCACTACTATCATCACTCACCCTGGTCTCCGAATCTGAGCCAGCTAACTCCTACACTCTCAAGGATGCTGCAGTTATCTTTCCTTTTGCTTTATTTTTTTCTTACTTTATTGCATCTGAGAGGATGGATCTCTTCTTCCTGCTTGAGATAGCTGGCTTCGTCTCAAAAATTCTCGCTCAAACATTTGGGAGGATATCTCGGACAAAGAGTCATATGATGAATGACTCCTCTGTGTGCCCTCAGGCTGTGGCTGATCAGCTGGAATCCTAAGTAGAATATTTGTATCTGCCCATCGCCCTGGATCCATCCTGATCTTCCTAGCTACTAAACTGACTGGTCATGGAGGAGATCCCGGCTCATCAAGCTCTGGCTTCTACTACTGGCCTGCAAGCCATCCAATCATCGGATCCTCGTCCCCATCAGCATAATCATCCAATATCGGATCTATGTACTTCAGTTGTACTTCATCTTGAATACATTTTAACCTCAACCTTAGATTATAATGAACATATACAAGATCGTTGAGGTGCTTCTGTGTCAGACGGTTCCTCTGTTTGCTGTGGATAAGAGCAAAAATCGATCAATTACGCTCACAACCACTAGAGACTGTCTGGAAAAGAATGTGGATGGCTACAGCTTTCAAATTTTCTGCAGACTGTCCAAAATGAATCCACCATTCAGCTGCAAAAATATTAACCAAAATTATTTATCATATTTCACGATATTCGTAGGTATGTAAAGTCAGCAAAGTCTTTTCATTATTGATATGTAATTTATCTAAATTCATCCTCTTTTTGCTTACGATAGCCGATGAGACTCCAAAGTTGTCCATCCCCTCTCTAAATTGTTTCGTCTGTGAAAAATATTTTTGTTATATTAACAAATATGTAGTTCATTACAGACTGAATTTGGTTAAAATATTAAATACTCATATCTCATCCTCTTTAACATATCTCTTGTAGATACATCGATGCAATTTCTGGATCATCCACCATCTTGTATATCATATTACGAAGAACAGTAAGAAGCTTATTATCCATATCTATCCCAAGAATGGTGTACTGAAATCTCGGATTTAAATAGTATGCTGTAGATAAATTTCATAAATGAATGAGTAGATTCATACAATTAGAAGAGAAAAATTTTCAGTAGACTCTTGGATTTGTGCTTACCGACTAGATGCAAATCCCTACCCATCTAATAGTCCCAACGGTGCTCAATAATGTTAATATATTCCTGGCCATGTTTTGGATCTATCTCACTTATATGTTTCTTTGCCCTCTCCATCATGTGATACAAAAAGCCTATCTAAGGATATCTTTTACTCTCCATGACGCAAAGCACCTCATATAATAGCTTGATAACCTTCACTATCTTATCAACCCATTGCCAAAATGACTAACTGGTCACCAAGTTCTCCACACGACTTCTCTCAATACCAGCTCTCGCGTATCTACTCTCCTGCCATTCGGCACTGACAAACATCTAACCCAATGTTGCTTTCTTCTTTAGAAGGCTATCGAGTGCTATGTAGTTTGTAGCAAACCGGATGACACCCGGTCTCAAAATCTCTCCTCCAGTATGTGTCCGCATCAATGACAAGACCCATGTATGATTGTAGATGAATCTAGTAATAGTCTGGGCTGAGTCCATTGCCTGCTGCACCCTACGAAGCTTCCCAATATCCATTAACATGAGATCAATGCAATGTGCAACACATGGGGTCCAGTAAATATGTAGTCGCTGCTCCATCAGCAACTCTCCAGTGGCCTTATATTGCGGTCCATTATCTATGATGACCTGCACGATATTCTGCTCTCCTATTGAATCAATCACCTCCTCCATCAATCCAAAGATATACGTAGCATTGTGCACCTTATCTGAAGCATCAATTGATTTGTGAAAAAATATTTTTCCATCACAATAAGTTAAGAAATTGATGATGCTCCGCCTGGTAGGACCAGTCCAACCATCACACATCACCGTCAATCCATATGTAGGCCATTTATTTTTGTAAGAAATTCATTTCTGCAGCTCTTCTTTGTTATCATCAAGAAGCTGACCATAAATATCCTTCGGTGTTGGAGGATCTATACTCAGGCTAGCTGGCTGTATGGCTGCAATAGCAGACCGATAATAGGTATTACCTGCTGCATTTGCTGAAACATGACTAAAATGAAATCATGATCCAATAGCTCACCACATCTTTTTTCTTATCCTTCTTCAACATACTGTCAATCCTTTGTTGTTTTGAATCTTTGCTGGAAAAAGCATATGGATCCAAATCATGAATGATGGCTCCTACTGGCATGCCTCTGGAGAACCTCCTACTACCAAATGCTTCCAGCATAGATGAAATACTGTGCCTGCCTCTACTAGGTCTGGGAGTCTCCTTGACTGAGATGGTCCTCCTGAACTCGGATTCTCTCAGCAACCGCAGAGCCGGATCCCGATTCATAGTACGACGATTCAAATCGTTCTCTACATCTGGCCATCTCCTCCATACGGTATTGATCATCCATACTCGCCCGAATGGCAGCCTCTATCTGTGCCTCATCATCTGGAGCGAAGGCCTGCTCTGACTCTCTGGAGTGATAAGATGCCTCTGCAGCTTGACGGTCCACCTCTGCTCTCTTATGCTTGGCCTTCTCCTTCGTTGATTTAAAATCAGCAAGATGTTTTTTCATCAGCTGTCGCACCTCCTACGGGCATTTTCGATATATGGCCACATCGGGATAACCACCAGTCAAATGCTGCTTCAACCTAGTCACCCCTCCTTTCTTGAACTCTGTGTTGCACCATTTGCATCTCCAATGGTGCCAAGCCGAGAGCATCTTGCCATGCTCCCAACCAATATCACGCTCTGTATCCTTCTTTTTACTCATTTCTACAAGTTTAATAAAACATAGCATTTTAATAATGTGGCTAAAAATTAAAATTATTTTATTTTATTCAAAATTAAGCCTAGGTTACTATGCATATGATACACTAAAAACTTAATATATAATGAAATCATACAAAAATCATAAATTTTGGTATGATTTTTTCTTTTTTTTTACTTCCTACCTTTTTTTGGACACAAACTCTAAAAAATAAAATATTTACTAACAGAATACTAGATTACCTTACCATCGGTCAAAAATCGTCGTCTCTCCGAAGTTGACAATTTTTTTGAATTTTTCCCTCCTTTATTTTTTTTTTGGGCTTCGTTCGCACTTTCGACGTCCTGAGAGTCCAAGATCATGCTCTTGAACTCTCGGGCTCTGAGAGTCTGAGCCAAAAGAAAGGGCAATGGCCATTATTGGCTAGCCCACCCCACCCCCCCTTATCCCCCTATCAGTACGGCTCGGTTCCAAGCCGAACCGCCCAGCACCGCCCGATTCCAAGCGGTTCGATATCGAACCGTACCGAACCAAGCGGTTCAATGCGGTTTGGTAATTTTTTCAGAAAAACACGCCGAACTGGACCAGTTCGACGCTGGTCCAGCTCGGTTTGGGCTGTACCGAGCAGTTCAGCCCGGTACGGCATTCCGTGCTCCAAAATATATCAAAGGAAAGAAGAATTCAATGTACATGTAAGAGCATTTTTATGGTATACTATATAAATGTGTGTGTGTGCGTGTGGTTCACTGATCTTAAAAGTGTCAATTAAAGTGATGACTCTGTGTTTCTATGTGTGTGCACTGATCTTAAAAGTGTCAATTAAAGTGATGACTCTGTGTTTCTGTGTGTGTCACACACACACACACACACACACACACAGAGATGAGGCCTGTACGTAACTTTGGACCACATAATGGGGTTATCACTCTATCAATGCCCCAAAATTTCTAAACCCAAAAAGGCAACATGTAATCCCACATCTCCAGTGCATGCCATGAGACTTTAAGTAGGCTAGCTAGCACCATCATTAACCATCTCAATAAAAATGTGAAAAATGTTTTCCATTTTCTCTATGAAATCAAGAGAAAATACTATTATAAGCTGAATGCCACATATGAATTTGATACGAGCACATGACGAAACATGTCAAACACAAATTGTTCTAGGAGACGGATTTTCTTTAAAAGCAACTACAGATTTTACTTTTTGCTTTTAAAGTAATTTATGGTTCAGGGTGAACTCCTAGCCACTTGTAAACTTGTAAACTTGCACTTTAGTCTACATGGGTCTATTTAATCATATGGGGTTCAGCAGCCTTTAATAGAATAAAGCCTGAACTGTAAGGTAATATATGGTTGCCGAGAATCCTTTGTAAAGTTGGAGGGATGGAAGGAGTCAAGAACCGCTCTTCAATATAATCTTGAAACTAAAGGAGTGCTGCTAGCTAGGCCATTGAGCCTCTTGTTTGGAGGTTTGAAACCTTAGTTTCACTCTTAAGTTTTCACCAAACCATATGGGCAGTTTGAGCAGTTTTGATGGTTCATCCTGGTTTTGGTCATTCTGCGTTGTAAAGAAAGTTAAATAATGCCAACTAAAAACAAGGAAAAAAATAATTAAGGAAAATACATTAGGCATCATTTCAAAAGAAAAAATATTGTTTAGAAATTTAGATGTATTTTTTCAATTATTTCACTTGTTTTTTAACAATAGATGTTCATCAAATCATATTCCAAGTTTACTAATATGATTAACAGTCTCACGCATGATAACAGAAATGTCCATAAATTTGAGCTCTAGAACAGCAAAGACCATGTCAAAAAAATTTCAGTTCTATTTGATATCTTTAAGAAATAACAGTGCAGTGCTTCCAGATCTTCTTGAAACTTCCAGAATCTTAGTTAACATAGCAAAAATGCTTGACAACATATACAGAAATGAGGAAATACATAGAACTAGAATAAACAATCCACACATGTATTATATTTGGACCAATAATTTAAGTTAGTGACAACCAAACTTCAAAGGAGGCCTACTTGCTGATTTGTTCAACCTAAACTTCAAAACACAATTAAAACACATGAGACTTCCCTTCTTCACATTGATCAACATTTGCCAAGGATTTACACAACAGTTGCTTGTGCTTCAAAGTCTCAAAACAGATCACTGACCACTAATTTAAGTACACTTAACTGCTGATTTTATATGAAACTCCCACTTTATTATTTAAAATTCAGAAGCCAGAGACTTCTACTGAGATGCCACACCTGCTTCAAAATCTAGCTTACGTACGCATATCCTAATGGTAATTTTTTTTATTTTCTTACTATCATTCTGAATAGGTCGATCCTAGGCACTTTCATACCTAACACCAATTAAAATCATGCTCTCCCACCCACATGCACTCCAATCCCCACTCCAAATTCAGGTAATTGACATTGATGCTGTCAGAATGTTTTCTAGCAAAAAGGAGCACAAAGGTGTGCCTATATATTATATAAAAAATGAATGGTTTTAAATTTCAGAATATTCTCATATAGATTTAGTCTGTCAACTTCTTGGACAAAGATACCCTTAGCTTAACTCTGTAATTAGATTAGGAAGAAATATAATCAGATATCCCATTCTCCCATTTATAGAATAATAGGAAAGAAAATAAAATAAAATAAAATTTCATAATACATTCGGAAAGGCAACTCAATTGAATGTCATAATATATCAGCAAAGAAGATAAGATCAAATACACCCAGCAAACAAATAAATAAAGAAAGAAAATGCAATTAAATATCATAATATGTTTGGAAAGAAAAATTGAATTGGATATCCCGAACAATTTGTTATTTGTCTCATATCATTTTATTCTTTTATATATGTATTTATTTATTCAATTGTTTGCATTCTGTTTGCATTTGGAAAGAACTACAAATCATAACAATAATTTATAATGATGTCGTATTTATTTTTTTAAAAAAAAAATGCATCCACATGTCTGTTTGCTAGTACGGTCGTAAATCAAGTGCTCTCAAATAACATAGCTACATGTAACGACAGAGCCATTTGTTTGTGGGGAATCAACTACATAATGATGATCAAGAATCACAATTACCATCTCATGCTCATCATGGACTAATAGCACATATAAGCAAATTAACCAAAACTCCTTGATAATTGTAAAAATTCCTAGCTGTAAGCACTGAAAGACTTGGTTCTCCCATAATTATCCAAAGCAATTTATTCAAGCATCCTCTGCTGAAAACCTTGGGTTTTAAGTAAGCATCACATACCATATCAGAATTATTATCGTAAGAAAGTTAACTAAAAGGAATGCATAACATTAATTAAAAACAAAGAACAATCCTATAGTAAATGCTTTTTTGTGTACTAGCTTATAAAGGAAGGAAACCAACTGTAGCTGTTAATTCCATGTGTTGTATCTTTTCATTTTATTACTTTCACATTCTCTTCCACCTTATCAAAAATGTAAATAAACATAAATCATAACTCAAAATGGGACCTAGAGAAAATTAGAAAAAGAAGCAAGTTTCAAAGTGATGACATGTTTGATAATCTATCAATAACAACACTAACCTTTTTGACGACAGAAAAATAAAGGTTGATCATTTACCATGTGAGGTATAATGTTGTATTGCTCATCTCTTAATTTAGCAGCCCGTACAAGAATAGGAATATTTCATGCTATTGTTATTGTTGTTGTTGTTGTTGTTCTTATGATTATTATTATTTGCATATCACCTGAAAGTAATAAAGATAATAAGAAAAATCCTCAACTGTAGCATGGAAAATATCCCGTAGAAACACCAAAAGCAACTATCCTAAACAAAAAGCAAAGAAAAAGATTAAAGTCCCTCGGATTCTTACAAATACAATGCATGGATAGAATGCTTTAAATTCTTCTTCATATTAATAAAAAACTGGAAGTACTACTAAATTGTATTTCATAAGAAATCCATAAATTGAAATCAGCAGAGAAAATAATATCAAACAGTTAGAAACTTACCCTTCACTGACCAAGTTCCAGGCCACATCAAGAAGAACAGTTTGTGAAAGTCCTAGTTTGTTAAGAACAGATGAAAGTGGAGCATAAGGGTGCTTCACGTCAAGTTCGAAATCCAGAGTTGTCAGCATCATTTGTTCAGCCTCAATAACCTTCTCACGGTATTGTTCAAAACAGTCCTGCTAAAACAACAAATATATATATATATATATATATATATATATATATATATATATATATATATATATATATATATAGGTTAGATTATGCAACTTTGGCATACAGGTGCATGCATTTCAGCTAGCTTCTGCATGACAGAAATATAATATCTTCTGGGTGAAACAATACGCATATAGAACAGGCAATTTCTAACAATTCAACGGTATAAAAGAGGTGTATGACCCAACAACAGCAAAAAGGAAATAGAACTGCAAAAACACCAATTTTAATTAGAGAGGCATATACATCGGTTTTATCTAAAAATGTCACACCAATTTCCTAGGCTAGGTTCAAAATTAGGAATTTCCAATTTCTGCATAACATCGAATGAGTGACCAAGCAAAATCCAAATATGCAGGCCTTTAAGTAGCAGAAGGCTTGAAAAATATCTGATATTCAGAAGAATGCTAACCCACTGTATCATATAATGTAATGATATTTACAATGTTCCTGGACAAATATAAGAATCAAATTCAGATGCATATCCAAATATCCGACTCGGCAAGAGTGAAAAGGAAGATTCAGGGACACGTAGGATAAATTGTGATTTTCAACTAAATTATATATTATTCATTTAAATACTGTTTGTTTAGATATCGAAAGATATTGTTTGTCAATGTCTTTCAATATACATGTTCCCAATTCAAACTTCCTAATTAACTTAAGAATATAAGAAAAACAATATTTTGCAAAGTTATTTTAATACCTTCATCCATGACCAATCTTTAAATAAAAACAAATACTCACTCCTAATATCAAAAAAATAGAGGTGAACTTCATTGTTGGAACAGTTCAACTCTTTTCCAATATTCGAAAGTAGCAACCAAAGAACTTTATAAGTATCCAAGTGTCTGATATGCATCAGACTTGGATACATATCCAACATGGATTTTCGGAGCTGGACACGATTGTCCAAGCAACACGGTATTTTCCTTTTCTTCAAAGGCAGAACATGACAAGATAAACACGAAGAACTTTTAGGCAATGTTACCCAAATACTAAAATTTGCATAAACAAATGAGAGTTATAACATACTCCAGGACAAATACAATTTGTATAAGGAACTTGGTTATTCATGCAATGCCAGCATCTGTTTTAGCGAATATTATACCAAGATCAAACTTCAAGCAAGCTAAGAACCCTTCCATTGAACCTCTCTTTCCATGAGCAAATTCGTGGTGTCTCCTTAGGACTCACATACCTGGCTTGCAAGGGCTAAGAAGCTTAGTTATATTTATCACCTTTAAGGTCAAAACTCAAAAGCTCCAACCATGTATCCTACCCAGCACTTATAAGTCATTTCTCCTTGATGAAAATCTTCAGCTCTCTAAACAAAGAAGATTAATTTCTATATTATGTACTTCATTATATGTAAAATATTATGGAGAATACTCTTTGATCCACAGTCAAAGTCCATTAGAATAGTTTGATGCCCTGCATGACAGTATCTGTGTTAGAACCTGAGAGGTGTTCCCTTTCCCATGCAACATCAAATCACACATTTCCACATATTGGTAAGTTTCACAAGACAGAGATCTTACACCCACATGTATAGATTTAAGAATGACTCTGAGCAACTTCTTTAAGTAGGCATACGTGTGTGTGACACCATGCATCATTCAGCTATTATTGGAACTTTGACATAAAAACCTGCTCAAATTATCTAAAAAGTTTAGTCAAATCTAAATATGTCACACAAATAATATGATACAGAGAAAAGGAGTCACCATTAAAAGAACCAGCAATGATGCAAGAAATAAATAATTTTAAAATAGAAATACTTGTTGAAATACCAATGCAAGAATGGAATACAGTTATATCAATACCATCAAAATATGTGCAAATAGGCAGCAGAGTAACCGTGCATTAGATGTCTGAAGCAAGGACTAGTTTCTGTTAGATTAAAAAGTTAAAAACTGATATATCTCTTGCTGAGACTACCATAAACATAGTATCCCAAAGACACAGGAAAAAAGATGGAAAAGTTATATATACTGCTTGTGGCAAGTTTTGCGAGACATTACAGACTGATGATTTCAGATCACAGAACAAGGCCTAATAATGCTTACACTGTGTAGCAAATAAGGAAAGAAGGCAAACTCCTGTTTCTGAGAAATTTCACAGGCTGCCCGTAGCACACTGTTCAAAAGACATGGTGTTTCCTCAGACTTTGCAGCTAGGAACAGAGCTGCTGTAGCAATCAACTGCACAAAAGTTGGACTGTTAACAAAAACTAATGCACTGGTAATTTAGAAGCACCACACACAGTAATCTACAATTACAAAGAGCAGTTCTTAAGTTGAGTCCATTAAATCAATGAAGACTGCAGATATACATGAGGTAACTATTCTGGCCAATCAGTTACAAGAATGGTACAGAAGCTTCACAGTTAATGTAGATTTCCTATTTTTTAATGAGAAAAGCATTAACTCAGCAGTCAAGTACAACATCAATTTTTTCTCTTTAAGCAGCCATAGTTTAACTACTTTTTCCTTTTGACTTTGTTACTATTACTTATTACTTTTAAGCATTTGGACAGCCACCTACAATTATCATTCCATGATACACAATATGATAGCACAAGAATTGTGCTCAAAGTCAGTTGGAGGTGATAGGATCTCTAAACCTTAAGGAGGAGAATGTACCACGTAAACAAAGAGAACTATGATAAGAACAGCTATAACAAATTATTGTCCATTTAAATGTGTCTTCTTTAGCCAAAAAGCCAGCATGCAACTTTCAAAAGCAGATCTTATATTGTCAAAGTTCACAAGTATCAGTGCTAAATCATCAATGGACAAATTTTTATAAAAGAGATAATACTAGCTGATTGGTGAGCAAATTCTTTTCAGGATTTCCATTTAGACACAAGACTTGTTTAAAAGAGATTGGCCAAGACATCTCTACTCAAGTAATTCAATCTTGTTGAATTCAATCTAACCAGTTGGTCCAAAACATTCAGGGTCCAATTCATGAATAGTTTAATTGAATCTAGGTCAATTTAATCTGGTTTAGCGAACAGACAAGTCCCATTTGGTCAGTCTATGCTGGCTTGATCAAACCAGATCATCTAAAGAATTCTTATTTCATTTTTCTCTTGCACTTTAGGTTAGTTGCCATCTCAACAAATCAGGTCCATTGAACAAGGTATTAAAATTTCAAGTGAGACATGACCACAGTATGGTAAAATAAGAAATTAGATTAGATAAGAGACCCAAGCAGGTAAATCTTCATTCCAAATTTATTTAGAACCTTCCATTGCCAATATGGTCTGATCAGGAAGACCCGTAAATAACTCCTCAACATTGGTGGAACAAGAGTATGGAAATAACCTGACATCCTTTTCTCTGCTTCCCATACTTCATAGCAGCTAGGTAGTAATGTTCCCATTGACCAAATCATATGACCCCAACCACTTGTAGGCAGCCAGTCATCATTCCAGCAGCAAGCAATCCTGACAACCAACTGGGAAGAGTCTCTCTTCTGTTTTTGCCTTCTTTGTTCCCAATAACCCTTCTCCTCCTCCATCTTCTATTATTCCTCAGTTCTAATATCATAAATTGAGATTTGATAGAGGAGATGGATGGGAGTGAAAGATGGGTGGCGAGTGGCAGAGGGGCATACATGGATGTAGACATGTGGCTAATGGCTTGGGTTAGGTGCTCTCACTTCTAAAGGAAGGCACTAAAAAAGACAGAAAGGAGGACTTGACCATAGGGGTTTACAATGAGAGGGTGAGGAAGATTGGAAGAGGCTGGGTAAGACAACAATCGAGAAACCAAGGAACTTAGGAACATTACCAGATGAGGTTATCATCTAATATAACAGTGTCACAGGCAAATCAAATATTGTGATAAACTATGTGAGGGCATTGGAGCTGAAAAACAGATCAGATGCAAAATATCCATATCCATATATGTTTTTATTTGGCAAATATGAATACATTTGTAGATATTAATGAATATTATAATTTGCATCTATATTTTGTAAATAGACTCAGATATGAATCATATATTGACAAATACAGTTATTAATGTGGATATAAATCAGAAAGTTAAATTTATAGATAAAACAAAATTCCACTTTATATATTTTTAACGCATTCTACATATAGAAACCTCAAGTTCTTTAGAAATAAACAAATGATCCCATACAAAAAGCAATAAAGATATAATGCGCCCAATCAATCAACAGATTTTTTTAGTGGATCTAATAATTCTGCAAAGTTACATATTTTGAATTCAAAAACTGATAACCAATACTTCAACCCATAAATCAAAGGTGCCAGTGTCACTGTATGGAAAGAAGATTAAATCAAAGATATGCTGATGCTGCCACTAACTTGACTTTGGAGTTTATGACATCCATATGAAACTAAACCGAATCACAAATGGAATCAGATATTGGTCTATCCATATCCATATCAGCTTTTCTTTGATGGATACATATATGAATGGGGACATCAGTCAAATGCTACAATTTGTGTCCAGGAAGGAACACAGTTTTCTAGAAAGGATGCACAATATAGCAACTAATTACCAAAGTTTTCACATGATCGAATTTAATAACACTTCTATATAACTCTAAGATAATGGTAAAAATTAAAAATATTACTCATTGAAAAAACTACTTACATCTAAGGAGGATGAATCAGCATTTTATCATTTAAAGCTAAAGATGAAGGCTGTGAAGTTATCGAAGTACGACATCAACTATTAAGCTCACAAGATTCTTAAAGATTGTTGAATAACACATAGAGGACAATGCAATTCCTTATGAATATCTTATAAATCAAGAATTTCTTGACAATAAAGTGAGCACTGAAGGTTACAATCAGGATCAAGCATACCACCCCCCAAACCAGCCGGTTTGGGGCATACTAAACCGTACTGATCTTGAAAGGGACAGTACAGGACTTCACCTCAAAATAAGGGCTGACTGCTTGGTTCAGGCCCGAAATGAGCAGTACAACCCTGAACTGAGCTAAACTGTCTAGTTCGGCTCAATTTAGGGCAGTTCAGCCGTCTCTCCCCTTCTTAATAATTAAGGGGGAGGCATAAAAGGCCTCCCAATTTAGGGCAGTTCAGCCTGTCTCTCCCCTTCTTAATAATTAAGGGGGAGGCATAAAAGGCCTCCCATGCCTTCTCTACCTCTCCTCCCTTTTCTCTTCAACTCCAAAAAATTGAAAAGCAGGGCTAGATTTCGTGGATTTCAGCCCAAGCCAAAAAACAAGTGGCCTTCTTGCTTCCATCTTTCTTCTCTTTTTTCTTTTCATGCCAAAAATCAGCAATAATTGGAGAAAGTAAAGGGAGATCATGCTAAAATTTTGGATTTTGATATGATTTCATGATATGATATAAATCTATAGACAATATATGCAATATAGTCAAAATCATGATTTTTGTTAAGCCTATGAATTTTTAAATTAAAAATAAATGTCCAGGATTATAAACTAATAAAAATAAAATAATGATCAAAAAATTGCCACAAAAAGTGGCAGCATATTTGGGTGTCATGCTACTCCTTATATATATTTGGTAGTAATTTATTTAAGTTCGGGCATGATCATGCACGTAGAAATATAGAGCTAAATTTGAATAAATTTGAAAAAATAAGTGATCTTTTGTGCATATCCATGGGTTGCAAAAATATGCATAGCATCTCTCGTAGGATGCTACACCGATCCTAATTAAAATCATTTTTAATTAAAATAATATTTAAATATAAATATTATTTTTTAATATAAATATAATATGTAGTATTCCTACAAGGCTATGACATGCATGAATATGATTTGTTTGAGGCAAACGTATTTAAATGGATACCATCCTTCACATCCTAAGGCAACTTATAAGTTGGATTCTATCGCTAGGACCTTCGGATGGTCATATCCAGCAATCGGGCAAAAATATGCAGAAGCCTACTTTGAATCTTGGAGTGCTAACCTAGACCTAGATTACAATCACAATACCAATATCTACGAGAGATGTCGACAATATACAAAATTTTATTTGTCGGCATGTATTTTGTACTTTAAATATAAATCTATTCTATTTATTGTACTGTATTAAATTCATTTATAAATACTTTAATTGTGCTTCAATTTTATTTCATGATCAAAAAAATATCAAAACAACATCAAAATTACAAATTAAACAACCAAAAACATCAAAATCATAGGTAAAACCCAAAAAAGAGGAAACAAAAAATTAAAAAAAAAAAAATTGTATACCGGTCAAGTGATTGATATGCCATCCCATACTATCTCAATACAGTACCAAGCCAATACATACCGATAGTGATGGAAATCAGGGATTATGCACATATTCCAGAAGGAAGCGCCATTAAACCCTAAACCTAATTTAATTTTATGGATTTATTTAGGATTTCTTATTTTATTTATTGAAACTTTTAATTTTGTTAGGACTTAGTAAGTGAAGTTCTATTAGGTTACAAGCCAGCAATTTGACTTCTATTAGGTTGCAAGTTATATCTCCATTTAAAGGCTCCGTCCGTGTAGAGAACCTTAGACTTGAACTATTGGTTAATTTGATTCCTGAGATTCCAGGCTTTGTTTTTATTTTTCTTTTTAATTTTCTTTCTTCTTTCTTTGTTTTCTTTTGGTTTTACGTCAATGTGGTATCAGAGCTTACGGTTCCCAATCCCCATCTTCTTCACAATTTCACAGTCCATCAATCCCGTCTTTCTTTCTGTGTCGCAACCCCCCATTTCCTTCCTTGTTTTGTCGTAGCACTTCCCCTTCCCCTCTCCATCTTATTCCTTCCCTCTTTTCTCTCTCTCTCTCTCAGCCCACTACAGCCCACCACCACCGTCTTCTTCGTCGACGCCACACCTCCATGACAACCAAAATAAAAAATTTTCCGTCCACAGGAAGCTCAATCGGTGGGAAGTTTGAAGCTATCGAGTGGGAAGTTTGAGCCCGCCGGCGTCGTCGCCTCTTCCCGTCAACCGACCGAGTCCCCGGTGCCATCAACCCTGCCCCTTCCCACCCCCGATTGACTGTTGTTGCCATTTTCATCGTTGCCGTCTGTTCCTTCCCATCACTCCACTATCAGACCCATCTATGTCGCAACCGCCCCACCGCCACCCCTGGCTGCCCGATTACTGTCACCGTCACCACCTTTGGCAGAAGGGGTGCCGTGGCCTGCTGTCGTCATCACCTCCGCCGTCGACCACCACCGCCACCTGCCCTTCTCTCCTCCCCATCGTCGCCAGCGCCCGACCTCTCTTCCAATCTCCCCGCTGTCGATCGATCTGATCTCTTCTCGCCGCCTCGATCAGCCGCCCTCGCCCCTCGCGGATTTTATAGGCATGCGGTCCACAAACTGCACATAAACCATGGTCTATAGACCACCAGGTCCGTAGATCCAAAAATATGGTTTATGCATGGTATTTCGTACCGACCGGTCCATCCCGTATCGTATCGACGGAAAATCGAAATGGTTCAAACCGATTTTTTGAAAAATGGCTTGAAGCAGACCGAACTAGTCGGTACGGTACGGGTGGGTACCGGGTAGTTTGATCCAATATGGGATGGTACGGCATCGGTATGGGACGGTACAGCATCAGTACGTGACGGTTTTCTTTTTTTCTTTTTTTTGGCCATTGGATGAATTTTTTTTTGATTTTTTTATTGACAGTACAAGACGATATAGTACGGTACGAGATGGTACAGTACTGTACCGACCAACTACCAGCATGGGTTCCGATACCAAGTCTATAAACCTTGGGTTTATGTACCGTCGGTCCACAGACCAGGTCCTTAGATCCGATCCACAAAAAAAAATGAGGGTCTCCCTTGTCTTCAACCTGCAAGCATCATAAAATGGTATTTAATTTCGTTTGGTGAAAGGTACAATCTCTTCATTAAATTTTGGATTCTTTAAATTTTTGGATAATTTATATCATTGCTTAGGCCCTTATTTTTATCCTTTATTCTACTTTTCTCACATATTTGCTACTGCATGCATCAGACACATCCACATTTTTTTCATTGCACACCCCGAATACAAACATTACGCTCAACCCTATAAATTTATTATGAGCATCACGGCTAGAATTTTTAGTACACGGTACTTAGCCTAATATTAAAACCCTTTTTGCTATCATGACTATTGGTAACCTGAAAAATACACATACTGCTATGGAAAAAGAACTTGAAACTATCAAAAATACCCAAACAATCTTCTAGAAAATCTAAAACCAAATTTGCCAATTATTAAACCAACTTCACACTGAAATTGGTGAGCTTCGTGCTAACTAAGTAAATAATCATGTAGACATGGCCAATTTCATAGGTTAACAGGCAGAACGCCAAATTTTTCTTAAAGAGTCAAGACTCACTGGATGATAACCTTTCTAGTAGTCAACCTATCCATTGGTCTCCCTCACAAATTATTAAACTTACTAGAGGCCAGAGTTATATCATACACGCTAGTCAGTCTTTTCAGACATCCCCGATCTACACAACAGTCCCTCCGATTATCCACCATTCCACGAATAATTTTGGGGGTTCTCATTATCATAGGATAGATGAATATAATCGAGAGGGTTATGAAGGAAAAGTAGAGCCATCGAATTCCTCATCTAGATATTCTAGGCAACCTACTAGGCATGTACGAAATCCTGAACACTTTAGACCCTAACGATAATAATTTAGAGCATATGCAAATAAATATGAAGATTTAAAAGAACTACTTAAAGAAGTTAAGGTTGAAATTATCTCTTATGATGGTAGATTAGATCCAGAGATGTTCCGTAACCGGTTATTAGATTTAGAGTTCTATTTCGAGTGGTATCACATGTTGGATGCCTCTCACATCCGTTTTGCAAAATTGAAGCTGATAGATTATGCCAAACGGTATTGACAAATAGTTGAAAGGGGCAAAAAACAGGTAGGTCATCCACCTATAGTACTTTGAGAGGAAATGAAATTTAAGTTACGTAAGAAATATATTCTTATCTATTACAAAAGTCAATTTTTAGACCAATGATATACTCTTAGGCAAGGAAACACCAGCATTACTGACTACATAACTCACTTTAAGAACCTACAATTGAGGTGTGATATATCTGAGGAGTCATGAAAATTGGTTTCTAAATTTATTAGTAGTTTATGAAATGATCTGAAAAGAGAAGTCTTTTTGTATTCACCAGATTCAGTAAGAGAAGCCTATCACAAAGCCTAAAAATTGAGAAATTTTATAGAACTTCATCTCAAAGAAGAGAAGCTTCTTTTTTTTTTTTAATGAATCTAGGCAGTCTAGGTCTATCCCTATAAGTCATACAAGGAGTGTGTCACAAGCAGCATCTTTCCATTCAAGATCAATTCCCACAGACACTAGAATCCGAGAATCCATGTCAAAGATATCTCAATCAGCCAGTTCTTCAAACATAGAGTATCGCTATTGTCATGAAAAGGGTCACATAGCTGCTAGATATTCACGCCGTACTCTGACCATAGAACCAAAATATAAGGAAGCAATATCTAAAGATGCACTAGAAGATTTTAACTCTCTAGAACCAGCTAATTCAGAGGAAGAGTATAAGAAACAAAACGAAAAATTAGGAGATCATGTTAATGTCATACGCTGCATATTCACCACTCCTGCAGACTCTGAGGATTAAAAACGTACTAGTATTTTTTATACATATACCCAATGTGAGGATAAGATCTGTAAACTTAGTCATTGATGGTGGTAGTTCTATAAATATTATATCTAAATCTACTGTTAATCAACTAAAACTAAAACCTCAATCTCATCCTCATCCTTATAGAGTTGCTTGAATAGATAAAATATCTCTTCCAATTAATGAATGTTGTCTAGTGCCGATTAAAATAGAAACTTATTCTGCTGAGATTATGTGTGATGTATTACCTATAGAGGTAGCTAGTGTCTTATTAGATCGACCATGGATTTATGATGTAGACGCTCATAATTTTGATAGAAAAAATATCTATATTTTTACATGTAAAAATAAGAAAATTAGGTTAAATCCTGCCAAACATAGCATATCCTGACCTTTTAGAAAAGACAAAGAGTTCTCAAATTTTCAATTAGAAAAACTGTCACATTTTAACCCAAAAGGAATTTGAAAAGGAGAATTCCGAATTTGAAATTATATTAGCAGTCATTCCTAAAGGTGAAATTCGATTGACTTCAAACATCCAAGATAACCCACCTCCTGAGATTGAACTGCTATTAGAAGAATTTAAGGATGTGACCCTAGAAGATATATCAGATGGCTTTCCTTCCTTACAAGGCATTCAACATGCCATTGATTTAGTTCCAGGTTCCTAAATACCTAATATTCCACACCACAAATTGAACCCTAAGGAGCGTGAGAAAATGAAAAGGCAAGTAGATGGTTTGTTACAAAAAGGTCACATTTGTCATAGTCTCAATCCATGTGCTGTACCAATCCTTTTAACACCAAAGAAAAATGGTACATGGAAGATGCGTGTAGACAGTAGAGCCATCAATAGGATTACTGTCAAGTATAGATTTTCCATTCCTCAGCTTGAAGACATGCTTGAGCAATTAGCTGGCTCTGTAATTTATTCTAAATTTGATTTGCATAGTGGATATCACCAAATTAGAATTCGATGTGGAGATGAATGAAAAACCACTTTTAAAATTTAGGATGAACTTTATGAATGGTTAGTTATGCCATTTGGGTTATCCAATGCTCCTAGTACATTCATGAGATTTATGACTAAATTATTGAGATCATTAGTAAATTTCTAGTTGTATATTTTGATGATATCCTAATCTATAGTAAACATAGGAAAAAGTGCTTAAGTTATCTTAGGAAGTCTTTATTACTCTTAGATCTGCTAGATTATATATTAATCTTAAAAAGTATTCATTCATTCAGGATTAAGTATTATTTTTAGGGTATATTGTATCTTCCAAGGATATCATGGCTAATCTTGAGAAGGTGAAAGCAATTAAAGAATGGTCTGAATCAAAATCTCTTTCTAAAATTCGTAGTTTCCATGGTCCAGCATCTTTCTATAGACGATTTATTAGGAAGTTTAGTATCATCATGACTCCCATCATAAATTGCATGAAGAAAGATAAATTGTATTGGACAGTTAATGCCGCCAGAGCTTTTAATGATATAAAGCTTAGGATAATCGAAGTACCTGTTTTGATTTATCCTGATTTTTCAAAAGTTTTTGAAATAGCATGTGATGCATCAGACGTTGAAATTAAAAGAGTTCTTAGCTAGGAGGATCATCCTAAAGTCTATTTTAGTGAAAAGCTTAATAACGCTAAGCAAAAATACTCTACATATGATAAAGAATTTTACACTATAATGCAAGCTCTTAGGTATTGGCAATATTACCTTTTATCCAAAGAGTTTATTCTATATTCTGATCACTTATCCCTTAGGTATAATTAGTCCCAGAAGAAACTTAGTGCTAGACATGTTAAGTGGATAGTGTTTCTTCAGGATTATTATACTTTTGTCCTCAAACACCAAGCTGGTGTTAAGAATAAGACCGCTGATGTGCTGAGTAGAGTAATTACTGTCCTCCAATCCATTAATACTGAAATATTGGATTTTGAGCGAGTAAACTGTAAAAAACGATTACCAGCATTATCCTGATTTTGCTAATATTTATCAAGAGGTTAGTCATAATTAGAGATGGTTACTTATTTAAAGATTATCATCAAGATTTGCGAACTCGATACCGGCATCCGTGCCGGTTGTTGGCCAGTAAGTACGTACTGTACCATCCTGTACCGTCAATAAAAAAATCAAAAAAATCCCACCCAATGATCCAAAAAAAATAAAAAACTACCACGTACCGACCCGTACTGGACCAAACCGCCTGGTACCGACCCATACCATACCGACTGGTTCGGTCCGATTCAGACCATTTTTGGAAAAATCGGCCTGAACTGTTCTAGTTTTTCGCCGATACGATACGGTACGGGGTGTACCAATCAGTTCGGACCAGTATGGAAAATCATGGTTGTCATCTTTGTATACCTCGGACATCTCTACGAGATTTTCTTATTTGAGAACTTTATGCATAAGGATTAGCAGATCATTTTGGACACAATAAAACTATAGCTATGATTGAAGATAAGTTCTATTGGTCAGCTCTTAAAAAGAATGTAGCTAGAATCCTATCTCAATGTCGTACATGTCAATTGGCTAAGGCTAGAAAGCAAAATATTTGGTTATATACTCTTTTATCGATTCCTCATTCTCCATGAAAAAATCTTAGTATAGATTTTATTCTTGAACTATCTAGAATTGCTAGGAAACATGATTCAATTCTAGTTGTTGTTGATAGATTTTTTAAAATAGCACTCTTTATTCCTTGTCAAAAAACTTCTGATGCTTTTTCTGTTACTAAGTTATTCTTTAGGAAAGTTGTCCGACTTCACAGATTATCCACTTCTATAGTGTCTGACCGTGATGTCAAATTTATAAGTTATTTTTGAAAAATTTTTTGAAAATTATTTGAAACCACTTTAAAATTTTCTTCAACTTTTTATCCCCAAACAGATGGTCAAACAGAAGTTGTAAATCGTAGTCATGATAATTTACTTCGGTGCCTGGTTGGTGATAAACTTGGGATATGGAATTTATCATTGCCTACTGCGAAATTTGCTTACAATAATTCAGTAAATAGATCTACTGGCAAAAATCCTTTGAAAATTACTTATGACTTGGATCCCTGTCAACCCATTGATCTTGTTTCTTTATTCATAAATAATCGCACTTCTGAGTCTGACACTTCTTTTGCTAAACACATTCATGATATTCATACTAATATTAGATAAAAGATTGCTATGAGTACTAAAAAATATAAACTTGCTACTAATGCTCACCGTAGAAAAGTAAAGTTTAATGAGAATGACTATATGATGATTCGTATTTGTCATGAATATTATCCATGAAATTCATTCAAAAAGTTACATGCTCAAGCCACTGGTCCATTTCGTATTCTTCGTAAACTTGGACCTGATGCTTATTATATAAAATTATCCTCTGATTTAAAATTTAGTCTAATTTTCAATGTTAAGGACTAGCTACCTTATCAAGACACATTCGAGCCTCCTACTATGCATACAGGTGATAGCAGGGATCACACTCCATCTCTTCCAGTGCCAGTTCCGATTCTTCCGTCACTTTCATCATCTTCATCAGATCAAATTAAACATATTATCATGGATGAGATTGTTTCTTCTGTTGATAAAGGATTTCATCGATTTTTGATCAAATAGCACGGTCATCCAAACTCAAATGCTATTTGGATTCTCGAAGATGAACTACGATGTATTAGTCCGGATATTTTAGAAGATTACATCTATTCCTTGCTAGAATCGAGTTCTTTCTAGCCAGGAGAAAATTATATGAATCAGGGATTACGCACATATTCCAAAAGAAAGCATCGTTAAACCCTAACCCTAATTTAATTTTATGGATTTATTTATGATTTCTTATTTAAAACTTTTAATTTTGTTAGACCTCAGTAAGTGGAGTTCTGTTATGTTACAAGCCAGCAATTTGACTTCTATTAGGTTGCAAGTTGTATCTCTATTTAAAGGCTCCGTCTATATGGAGAATCTTAGACTTGAACTATTGGTTAATTTGACTACTAAGATTTCAGGCTTTGTTTTTGTTTTTCTTTTCAATTTTTTTTCTTCTTTCTTTGTTTTCTTTTGGTTTTACGTCAAATAGCCAACTAGTATGGGTCATGGAACCAATTTGGTGAACCTTGGTTATGATTTTGGCTATTGATATAGTACAATACTGGCTCAACTAAGAACAGAGAGTAGCATTGGTTATGATTCTGCCACTTGGTATGAGTCACGACCTTGGCTATATAAATGACGTGAAAAGGTTTGACAGCAGCTTTGACTACAAGAAGACTTAAAAATGTAAAAGCAAAACAACTCCCATTGGTTTAGGCATTAAAAGAGCTTTCCAACAAACTTCGGATAACTCAAAGTGGAGTCCACGCAAAAATATTATGGCCAACCTTTTTTCTGAAAGAGCAATCTTTGGAGAGAGAGTAGCATGGGCACTTTTTCACATACATTATTAAACTTTGGACCCAAAGTCCTAATATTGTTCTTACATGTTTTGTTAGGAAAGTTAACCAAGAAGTGAACAGATATTTTTCTCTTTTCAACACACCTATAAGCTGAGGAGTTCTTTTCAATGTCTACATTGGACTAGAAAGCAAAGCAAAGCAAACAATTAAAAAAGAAGGGATACAGCAAAAACAGTCCACAGTGATCAAAGGCGACAATACTGGAAATGCATCCAAAAAAGGAATCATAAGGTCACAAGATAGCCATTGCAATCAAAAAATGGATGTTAAATTTTGAGTTCAAGTTAATTATTTAAATGCAAGACATTCATCCGATAAATACTAGTTATTATGTACTCTTCCTGCACAAACAATTCTATTCCAGATACCCATTCACCAAGTTGAGGGCCGTCATCAGATACAAATAAATCAAAAAAACCTGGTGATAGCATCAATTGATTGCAACAAGCTTTCAAACTCACAAATCTATCATGACAAGCATGAGATCTACGAAGAAAGAAGCGGTGGCAGAGCACCATTGCAGTTCCGATTGTAGTCTGAGGCCTGCAATCCAACAAATCCAAAATCCTTCATCCACTGATTTTACATAGAAAATATATAACACTACTAGCGACCACAATTCAAAGATGTAAATCATTATAAAAACATAAAAAGGGATCAGCATCTTACAGCTCGAGCCTCATTCCAAGGGTCTGAAGATACGAGCAGTACGAGTATCGCAGGTGCGTTTCAAGAACAGGATCTATTCCATCCTTTCTGGATGGCGAGCACCTCTCGATCTCATCCCTCGACATGAATGCCCCACCGTCCTCCACTTTCGCCGGCATCTCCTGCCTGCGCGCCAGAACAGCCCCGTCATCACGCCTCCTCGGCTGCACAAAAGAACCATGACTCGTTGACAGGCCATTACTGTCGGTGACCCCATTCCGGTACCGGTTCCCGGCGTGCTCATCCCACATGGAAACGTAGGACCTCCTCCTCTTGAGAGGAGGCGGCGCGCCGGGGTAGGCTACGGCATCGCTAAAGGCGTCCTCTTGGTGGTTTCGATAGGAGAAATCCCTGTGAAGAGAGTGGGCGAGGTTGGAGACGGCGGCGGCTTCATATGCGGGGGGAGCAGCCGACCGGTTGAAGGCGGATCGGTGGTAACTGTGGTGGTAGCCGTCGGCGCCAGCGGCGGGGCCGCGGCAAGGTTGGGCGAATGGCATGGTTTGGATCCCAATTCGATTGTTACGAATCCTTGGTGGATTTTTCAACAATACAAAGAGGTAGTTGGATGGGGGAAGCAAAGAATTGAGATCAAAAGTCTTGTGCGATCGAAGGATGATCGAACTGGAGGCCGATTGGTGGAAGGCGAGGTATCAAACGATGGGAATGATGGGGTTTTGGAGTGGAAATGTGGGATCGGGGAGGGGAGGGTGGTGACGGCCGTTAGGTGATGGAAAGGGTAAGGAAGGAGAGAGAGAGAGAGAGAGAGAGAGAGATGGGATAACACCACGCGTTCCACTGTCTTGTGAATTGTGATGACATATATTATCTACTATTTTTATTTATTTAGCATTATCAGGAACTTAGTAAAGATATATAAACATGCAATTGATAAATATGAAGAGGTTAACCTTGCAAGATAAGCAACTCTGACCATTGAGCAATTGAAGTAACAGTAGAAGCGTTCAATTGGATAATAATGAATCTTGTCCAATGTAATTAAAAAATAATAGTGCAAATACAATCAAATTTGACGTGAACATGAAGCTTAACTTTGAAGATGGTATGATATTATTTGAAAGATTGATTTTAGATACTTTATAGTAAATAAAAGGTGATAAGCGATCACTTAAGACACTCTAGAAAAAATTTAGTTGATAATAAACATCAATAAACAATATATATTATTTCAATTGGTGATAGAAAAGTTAGACTGAAATAGATGATTTGGTTATGTCTATCAAATATAATGTTTGTTCATTGTTGGGAGGGAGGAAACATTTTAGAAGTACAAGGGCTATTATACAGAGACTAAGTTGGAAGACTTGAGTGAATTCAACCGTAAAGGAGTATATAGATGTTGATTGTTTAATATAAAGTTATTGTCCTAATTAGATGCACTTGAGTAGATTATTCTAAAAAGGAAAATGAGGCTGTAGATTGGCTAGAAAAGGGCTAAAAATCTTTATCGTTTTGTTGGCCCTTCTAAGGCAGGAAACTTTTTGGGAAAATAAGCATGGGCTATTATATAGAGATTAAGTTGGTACGCTAGAGTGGATTTGATTATGGAAAGTACAAACATGTGGATCATAATTATTTAATATAGACAAGTCATTGTTCTAGCTACATCCACCTTACTTGATTACCTAAGAAGGTAAATTAGGTTGTGGATTGTTTAAGAAAAAGATGTACCAGTATATGAGGCTTCCGCCACTGCAAGTTTTTAGGAGGCCTCTATGGAGAAACTATTTTTATATTTTGAATTTGTGACATCCAGGCCATAGACTCATGATGGATCAAAATTACTGTTGCATTAAAGTTCAGGATTGGCTAGCTGAGCAAATTTTATCATATTCTTCTTATCAATCCTCTTTCTAATTCCTCATTATCTTTCTCTTAGGGTTCTTATAGTCGGGGAACATCTAGTTTGATAATTGCTACAAATTATTTATCTAAAAAAATAATTATAGAGAAAAATAAATTTTACCATATTTGGTTGATAAAAAAATTAGTTTAAAAAAAGATATTAAAAAAAGATTACTATATTTAATTAGAGGTAGAGCTAATCATGAGCCAAACCTCAAGCCTAAACTATATATATTTTTAGTCAGGTTTTAAGTCAGGCCTATTTAAAATAGTATTTATATTATCAAATTTTTATCAGTATATTTGAATAAAAAATTCAAGTAATAATATTTTTTATCAATCCATTTAGTAGTCATTAATGGTCCACTAATATAAACACTATTAATATTAGTTATATCAAACATTAAAAGATATTTACATAAGTTAATAAATATTTTTAAATTAATTATTCATATATTAGACAAAATATTTCTTATTATAAATAAATTTTAGTATACTTTGGTATATAAATAAATATATTAATTATTAATAAATCCTATGTTAAATATATTGATTATTAATGAATATTCACTAATTATTTATTAATAAATATATTAATATAATATAAATATAATAAATATGAATATAATAAATTATATATTATAATTAATAAAATATTGATATAATATAAATGAGAGCATTTCCATTAAGAGATGATATTTTTAGATTATTGTCACTTGGTAATCCAAAATGAAAACAAATATTATATGTAGTGGAATTTATTTTATCTTCTCTTTCAAAAAAATAAATATGAAACCCACCATTTATTTTACCATCTCTCCTATCTACTTTTCATACCAAATATGATAATATATCTTGGATTTATTTTTTTATGCTAGACTACCACCAACCAAATGAGCCCTTATATTTTCCTTCCCTTTGCTTGTTTATTTTTTGCTCTTTCATTACTTCCATATTTTATTAATAAATTAAGTTAAATCTCTCTTACATATTTTCTCAAAAAAATTAAAGGGGAACAAATATTATTGCTATCTTGGGTTTGTTTGGTACTATTTTTAGTGTTTTATTTATCTACAAATTAGGATACTATCGTATGGAGATTGATATTGGCGACAATATTTGCATGGAATTTATGCTATTCTTACTTCTATTTCACTCTCTCTTTTTTTGGTAAGGTGAAAATATTTATATTATTCTAGTGTGAATACAATAAAAAAAAATAGAATAAAGAGTCTCTCGAAAAGCTAGAGGGATCCCTCCCATATCAGTCCACACCGTCTCGCCATAATGCTATGCCGTATAAAAGGCCATCCAATCAGTAATGCTGTTAGCCTCGTGATATATGTAATGATTATCGATAAAGAGTCATCATGTACCAAATATCATAAAGAAAAGAATAAGACATCACCCCTCATGGTTACTGTCGAAGCCAAGCAATCACAATGGTTGAATCCCCCTCAACCACCAACCTCTCTTCTTTAAGTGTCAATTTAGGGAAAGCAATGCCAACCCAAGACGCCTACAACTCAGCTATCGAAATAGTGCTTCTGGTAAGATGATACTCGCCCACAGCTATGAACTTGGAATCGAGTTCACAAACCATGAAACTCATGCCTCTTTTGCTTCCTATCATGCTGCTATCGAAGTTGATCTTAAGAAATTCAATTGGTGGGACTCCCAAATAATAAACAACAATTGGGGTGCTGTTGGAGCAACTAGAGAGTTCCATATGTCTCGAGTCTTTAAGGTCGAATTGGTCGATAAGCATCGCATGATCTCTGCAGCTTGAATCATCGTCCTCTCCATTCCGATCTAGAAGTTGTAGCTCTCCTATCTTTGGATATTGTGTGTGAGGTATGGAGATTTTCTGCTCGAGAGACACGATGTATCGGGCTACCCAAAGATTAGAGTTGACACGATGTAGTCTTTAGCGATGGAACTGGGAGGAGGTCAGTGGCATCTTCAAGAGACTAGATGAGATCGAGTTTGCTATTATTGATCTCTAAAGGAATGAGGACCATGAGTGTAGGCTGTCTGAGGTAGACTTATCAGAGTTGCAAAGGAGACTTACCATGCATCACTCCCTTTTGAGCAAGCAAGAGGTATGTTGGAGGCAAAAATCCAGGGTCTAGTGGATAAAGAGGGACAGGAACACCAAGTTTTTTCACCAGTCAACAATCATTAGAAGGCAAAGGAGCTGGATCTGGATGTTGAAAGATGATGAGGGCTAGTGGATTGAGGAGGAGGACATTAGACAGGAGGTTTTTCAATTCTTCTAGGCAAGATGGACTAACCGGCTTGGGGGTGGTGAGTCATATGTCATTCTTTCTCCCACTAACTAGGTTTTCATACATGATAATAATTTGCTGATCAGGCTGGCATCAATGGATGAGGTTCACCAAACCTTTTATGCGATAATGTGCGGAAGATAAGGCCCCTAGCCCTAATGGATTTTCACCCCTCTTCTTTAGGCTGTACTGGATGATCATACAGAACGAGGTGGTCGAGGCAATGTAGCAATTCTTCACTTCTGGATCTATGCCAGAGGCCTAGAAGAGGACCTTCATTATTCTTTTTTTGAAAAGGAAGGATGCTTCGGAGCCCAATCACTTCAGACACATTAGTCTCTGTCTTCTTTTTTGGCTTCGGTCTAGCCTTAATGGTTTGTTTGGATAGCCCTTCATAAGGGAAAGAAAGGGAAGGGAAAGGAAAGGAAGAGAAAAGGAGGGAAAACATTATCCTTATTTGAATAGCCCTCATAAGGGAAGGGAAAGGAGAAAGAGGATAGTATTTTAAATCTAAAAGGTCATTATACCCTTTTTATGTGTTTCAAGAGTATAAACTAAGCAAGAATGAAATATTTTCACTCAAGAATAATTCACAAAGAACATGACCATGAAAATGGGAATGAAATTTGCAAAGGAACACAAAAAATAAGAAAAAAGCAACTACTTATTTAACACCAAAAAATAAAACAAACTGAAAAACAAATAATAAGATCAGTAGGAAAAAATTGAGCTACTAACCTTCTATATGATTTCGTCGATGAGAGATAAGAAGATGAGTAATGAAGGTCATCTCTGGTTCACATAGAAGAGAGGAAGAAAGAAGTTTGGTAAGGAACAATGAAGGAAAGCCCTAGAATAAACCCTAGCTTTATTTAAGAACCTATGGGCATTTTTATCCTTCTAAATATTTTATGTCCTTTTCTCTTCCGATTCCTCCAAATTGGAAGAATTAGAAAGGTTTATTTTTTTATTACTTTTTTATTACTCAATTTCAAAAATATCATCTTTACCAACTTATTTTCTAAATTACCGTCCATGTTGAAATCATCGGTTCCATGTTGAAATCACCGGTTCAATCGGTGATTGCACGGACACCTTGGTGCTGACATGTCCCTTTTTTTCAGTGAACGAAGGGGGCCGATGGGGGGTAGCATGGAGAAGTTTCCAGGCGGTGGGGTGGGGGGAGGGGGCTGTGCATAAGGGAGGCACAAGGAGCAACGGACGGCACGGGGGGAGGCATGGGGAGCGGCGGGTGGTGCCGGAGGAGCTGGGGGGTTGCGCAGAGGACCCACAAGCATGCATGGTGGGGACGGATTGCCAGCATGCGGGGACCCGAAGGGTGAGCTGAGCAAATGACCCGGGGGGTCAGGAGGTTGGAACGGAGGAGAAGGAAGAACAACCCCCCCCAAAAAAAAAAACAAAAAAAAAAACACTAAAGTCGCTGTTGTGGAAAGGCACTTCTTAAAGTTGCATTTCACAATAGCGATTTTAAAAGTCACTATTCAACCAGCGGTTTTAGCCAAAAAAAAAAAAAATCCCCCACCCTCCCCTCCGCCCCACCCCACCCCCTAGGTAGTCGTCCGTCACCACCAGCCCCCGTGCCCCCCTTCCCTCCACCCCTACCCCACCCCTGAGTACTTACCCATCACCATCAGCCTCGTGCCCCCCTTCCTCTCTATCAACCAAAAAAAAGAAAAAAAAACAAAAAAAAAATAGAAAAGAAAAGAAAAGAAGAAAAAAAGTCACTCCCTCCCTCCAATAAATTCAAAAAAAATCACCAATCTAAATCTTTTTTTTTCCTTTTCTTTTCTCTTTTTTCCTTTTCTATTCTTTTCTTTTATTTTTTTTTTTTGCCAATGAAGGGGGAAGGGGGCGCTAGGATCAGTGGTGACGAGCGAGTGCCCAAGAGGTGGGGCAGGGGCGATAGAGAGGGTGAGAGTTTTTTTTTTGGTTAAAACTGCCATTTGGAACAGCGTCTTTTAGAGTCACCATTAACAAGCATGACTTTAAGAAGTGCCTTTTCTGATAGCAACTTTAGCTTTTTTTTCTTTTTAGGGTTTCTTCCTTCTCCTCCATGCAACCTGTTGACCTCCTGAATGTCGATCGCTGCTCTGTGCACCCCCTCAACCCCCCGCATGCTGGCAATCCATCCCCACCCTGCATGCTTGAGAATCCTTCGCCCGTGCCATCCCTTCCTCTGTCGGTGGCTTCTTCATGCCCACCCCCTATTAGGATATTAGCTACTCTGATACCACTTTATTAAGAATCTAGTATTAGGATATTACAGAAGAAAGAAAAAAAAATAAAATAAAAAAATAATCAAGTACGTGGATCAGCCCAAAGACTGGCCTCCATGGGATATGCAAAGCTCCACTATGAAAGAGAAAAATAAGTATAAGAAAAGAACACCCACTCTTAACTCATTGTACACAAATCTTTCTCAACTAAAAGCTATCCTCATAAAAGCTCTCTCAGAATCCCAAGAAGATCCTCAGATGCTACAAGATGCTCTGCCCTCATAGCCTCCACATTGGATACTATGTACCTATTACTTCTCTCTCTTGCGGGCTGCACGTACTCGGCACTCTACCAAGCTCCTCTCGACGGCTGTCTGAGCCTCTCTACATGCCTCTCATGCCACACATGCCACCTCATGCTCCACAGCACCTCAATCCTTTAAATAGGATGAGAATCCTCTTTTTAGTAGTTCATAGAAGTCTTAACAGGGCTCTTTCTCCTAATATGAGTCGAACATGATCTTGATGGAATTTTGAAATATTTTTTAATCTTTAGATCATAACCACAGCCCTTCGTGGCCATTAGATCTTGTAGTCCATGTGCAACTCTCATAGATTCTTTGGATTAAACATAATCCAAGTCCAAATAGAAAATTCCATCCTATTCTATTCATCTCCATCGAGCCAGCTCTATCAGGGGTCGAGCTGGCTCGACTACATCTCGTCCGAACTTCTACTTTTTATCTGTCTGAGAGGGCCAGCTCAATTGCAATTCAAGCCAATTTGATCTCAACCTGAGCCGACTCGATCCCATATCCGAGCTAGCTCGACTACTTGATGATTTGATTCTCTTCTGCTGTGGATCGAATTCGAGATGTCAAATCTTAATAATCTCTATCTCGATTTGATATTCGACCTTCATCTGACTTTGAGAGCTTATGATCTATCTCGCTCCCATACCCTGGGGCATGCCTGCTGATCATGAATGGACAAACGTGGGAGTCAAGCCAGGCCACTTGATCCCACCTTCATCGACTGCTATGATCCTCCTGATCTAAGATCTACTCGAAATAGTCTCCTGTGGTAATAAAAACTTCACCTTATGATGTCGCATGTCATCCTTACGAGTCTCTCATCCCGTGCCTGATCCATCTCCACCTAGAGCTCCACCTCACACTAGGCTCCTTCAGGCTCCTGAAGCTCTATCTCGCATTGGACTCTCTGTCAGATAGTAATGTTCTCTTATCCTCTTCTTCTCCTCCAATATCATCCTATCATCATATATGACCTTTAGGATTCCATCACCAGCAACTAACCTATAGCCGTTTAAATTCAGTCTGCTTAGTGAGATAAGATTCCACTTGAAATTGGATATGTATCAGACATTTTTTAATCTTCTCACTGCATCATCATGTGTCCTCCAGCTGACCATTCCGATGCCTCTGATCGTACAGCTCGATTCATCCGATAGATAAATAGTGCTCTCACTGCTTTCTAGAAAGTCAAACTGTTCCTCTCTACAATAAACATGATATATGCATGTAGAATCTAAAATTCACTACTGAAAAGAAGTAGATATCTCATCAGATATCTCCAAGACATCATCCTCTGACTCACTACTGGCTGTCGCTACAATAGCCCTCATTCGATCCCTGAGCTATTGGCAATCTCTGACATGATGCCCGAACTTATCGCATTGGTAGCATCTGATCTTGCTAGGATCCTTTATCTTAGATCTGGATTGTCCTTCTCGCGATCCTCTACCACTCCATCTACTACCTTCTGCTCCTCTAAAAATTGCTAAAATTGAGCTGCCACCATCTGAGCTTGAAGCTGGGTTCTCCTTTCTGAGAACCTCATTCTGGAGTATCGCTGCCGTGACCTCATCCATCTTGATGGTGCTCTTTTCCACTAGAAGAGCAGTCATCAAGCACTCATACGAAGAAGAAAGCGATGCTAGCAAGACCAATGCCCTGGTCTTCTTCCCAACTTTTTCACCAATGCTGAGAAGGTCGGTGAGGATCTTCTGAAAGTTGGATAGATACTCCCGCATGCTCTGACTTTTGTCCATCCACAGCTGATAGAACTGTCTTTAAAAAAATAGCATGTTGGTAAGCGACTTCGTCATATACAACTCCTCAAGCTTTGACCATAGTGCCATCAAAAAAGTCTCGTCAAGTATATGGATCACCACATCATCCACTAAATACAAGTGGATCATACTCACCGTCTGCATCTGGATCCACTTTCAATCTTTCATCTCTATGGTGGCTAGCATCTCGTCGTTCAAGAGAGCGTCGATCAATCCATGTTAGATGAGGATATTCTTTATCCTTGCTTGCCATAAGTTAAAATTATCCTTTCCATCAAACTATTGGTCTCCATCTTGATTGCACTTATCTTCTCCATATTCTTCAATCTCTATCTATTACTGCAATCTGTGCTCTGGTACTATCTGGCTCTGATACCAATCTATTGGGATATCAGCTACTCTGATACCACTTTGTTAAGAATCTAGTACTAGAATATTATGACAGAAAGAAAGAAAAAAATAAAATAAAAAAATAATCAAGTACGTGGATCAGCCCAAAGGCTCGCCTCCATGGGATATGCAAAGTTTCACTATGAAAGAGAAAAATAAGTACAAGAGAAGAACATCCATTCTCAACTCATTGTACACAAATCTCTCTCAATTACAAGCTATCCTCACAAAAGCTCTCTCAGAATTCCAAGAAGACCCTCAAAAGCTACAAGATGCTATGCCCTCACAGCCTCCATGCCGGATGTTATGCACCTGTTACTTCTCTCTCTTATGGGCTGCACATACTTGACACTCTACCAAGCTCCTTTCGGTGGCTGCCTGGGCCTCTCTACATGTCTCTCATGCCACACGTGCCACTTCATGCTCCACAGCACCTTAGTCCTTTAAATAGGATGAGAATCCTCTTCTTAACAATTCACAGAAGTCCTAACAGGGCTCTTTTTCCTAATATGAGTCAAACATGATCTTAATGAAGTCTTAAAATATTTTCTAACTTTTAGATCATGATCGTAGCCCTCCATAGTTGTTGGATCCTGTGGTCCATGCGCAACTCTCGTAGACCCTTTGGATTAATCACAATCCGAGTTCAAACAAAAAATCTCATCCTATTCTATTCGTCTCCATCGAGTCAGCTCTATCAGGGATCGAGCTGGCTTGACTGCATCTTATCCGAACTTCTGCTTTCTATCTGCCTAAGAAGATTGGCTCGATTATAGTTTGAGCCGGCTCGATCTCAGCCTGAGCCGACTCGACCCCATATTCGAGCTAGCTCAACTGCTTGATGATTTGATTCTCCTCTGCTATAGATCAAATTCAAGACGTCAAATCCTAATACCCCCTTTGGCACCACTCATAGCTCGTTCACCGCTACTCCATGCCTCCCCCCTTGTGCGACCCCCCCCCCCCGACTTCTCCATGCCATCCCCCGTCGGCCACCTTCGTTCATAAAAAAAAAGGAACACGTCAACGCCAGGTGTTCGTGGAATCTTCGGTTCAACTAGCGATTCCAACATAGATGGTATTTTGGAAAATAAGTCAAGGAAGGAAGTATTTTTGAAAATAAGAAATAAAAAAATAATAAATAAAAAATCTAAATTAGAAAAGTAGTTTAATGGAGGGAAAGGGAGTGGCCTCCTTTAAAAATTAATATTCAAACAAGAGAGAAAATTTCTCCCTTTCCTTTCCATTTGGATCCAAGCCATGACAATCCAAGGTCCCATCCACGGCCAGCCACCGATCGCCGAAGCTAGGGTTCCACCATTCTTAGCATGCTCTATGTTTTCCTTCTCCAACGCCATTAGTTTGTTCTCCGATCTCTTATACGAGCCATCAGTAACCACAAAGTTATCCAGTTGCAATGTTCAGTCACTACCATTGGAGCTTGGCTCCGTTTGGAAGAAATAGCAACCCTAATCGAAATGCCCCAACCAACAACAAAGGTAGCATATGGCCGAGATGTTTTCATAGAAAAAGGGCTACCAGAACACCCTTTCTTACGCCTAATCGACACCCCGGGTCTCAGTGGCTCGGTGGCGTCAACGGTGATCTATACTTGGGCATAGCCAATTTTTCGTAGCTAGCCTTGTGATGATCTGGGCCAGTTTTGGCCCAAGCTAAAAGCCCCAACAGGGCCTGCTCCTTAGGCAGTGCCTTGCTAGTGCTTGAAATCGAGAACAGGAAAATCTTTCCTTATTCTCCCAAAGGTTCCCAAAATCCAAAACCCCCCACCATCTCTCTCTCTCTCTTTCTCTCTCTCCTATTTTCTATCCTTCTCTTTCTCTTCTCTAACTCCGACACCCTCTCTCTCCCATCTCCCTCTCCTCCGTGCACCCTACCTCTCTCTCGTTCCCTATCTTCTTCCCCATCTTCTTCTTCTTCTTCTCTTCTTCTTCTTCCTCTTTACTTCTTTTCTCTTTTTTGATATGGTACTGCCCTGAGACGTTCCTTTTCATCAATATAAGTTAATCCTAAATCTTTTTACAGTTAATCAAATTTAAATATAGAATTTAATTATTATATGGTTTGGGGTAATAGGAAAAGAATATTAAGGGATGATTATTGCTGATTTTAGACTGATGGATTCTACCCTATAGTAGTCTAGAAATTTTATCTCTCTAATAATTAAGCAATTTAATCTAAAAATTTAATTAAGAGTTGATAACTTATTGCTCAACTAATTTGCATAATTGAGAAATTTTTGGATACTATTTGATAGGGTAATTAAATCCTGGAATGGGGCTATTGTGTCGAGTAGAAGAGTTACTCAGAAATTTAGATTTTAGGATTTTAAGAAGTTTTATAGATTATTGCAAAGAGAATAATATGATATTAATTTTAGATTATATATATATATTTTAGATTATTAGCTTTTGAAGAGTATTGGTGAAGCACTAGATAATTCGATAATTGATATTTATAAGGTAAATAACCTCTACTTAATTAAAGTAATTGCATAACATGATGAATACATATGATTTGAGATTAATTATTGACTTAATTATTATCATGTACTTTAAAATTATACTATTTATTGGTTATGTTGGTCATATTGAAACAAGCATGAATTATAGAAGAATGTGTATTTCAAGTATTGAGTATTTATAATATTTTAAAAATTAATAATTATAGATTTATTGGAATGATTTCTAGTTGATAGAATTTTGGAAAAACTTGATATGGTAAATGTAAATACATTGATCTGAAAAAATTATATTGCACATGGTTTATCGAAAGTCAATGATTAGTCACTTTTATGAATTTTATGTAGTGATTCAGAATTTTATATATGTTGTAACTTATATATGTTATAGTAATAATTGTTTGAATTAAATTTGTATATGTATACTGAACTCTCAGTCTACCTATATTTTAGATCCTGTCATATGAGGGTTGTATGTTGGCAATTGATATGGACAGCTTTGAAACTTTACATTATGAACCTACTCCATAGGGGTTATATGTGGAATTATGGATCCACTCCACAGGAATTAAATATGGTACTATAGGCTCTATCATAGGGATTATATATGGCCATAGTTGTATAGACTAATGAGTTAATATAATACTTTTGAAAGATACGCTCTTATGAAATTATCAGAAACTTTGGTGTAATGTGTTGCATAGTTATATTTATGTTATAGAATTAAAAGTTTGAATCTAATTATAAATGTCATATTGTTCACTAATTTTTATATTTAGCATTTATTTGGCTTTAGCAACTTAATTTCTTGATTATGTCTTGATTATTTACTGGGCTATTAGCTTATTATTATAATTTATAGCTTATTATTATATATTATTATATTATTATATTATCATATTGGATGGAGGTTAGAATATAAGATTAGAGCGAGGATATAGTTAGTCATCTCAGATCAACTTCTTAAATTTTGTAGACTATCCTTTTAAAATTTTGTAGAAGCCTTTTTATACTTTTTTTTTATAAAAATATGTAAGTTATCAAACTGATATTAGATGTGTATGATAATTACTATGAATATTTTATTTTAAAATTTGAGTTAGTGGATCTTATATTGTGATTATCATTATTGATAGTTTTTGTGTCTTATATACCACATAGTTTTTTAAAGGTATGCAGCGGTTGTTCACGTTTTTGATTTTTGAATTTAGGATCGGAACATGATAGGCCTATAAAGTTGTTGGTGGCCAACGTTTTTTCGGCTCTTAATGTGATCCCTAAGATTTGCGTCTCCTTCCAATACTCGATCGGTAACTCCAATAGCCGGAGCCATACCACAGTGTGACCCACTGCCCTAGGCCTAGGTACAAAATCAGCCACCTAGGGCTTTATCGCCAGCAACTAGTTGGCGACAAACCATAGCCCACCAAAAAGCACCGCCTCATAGTCTGCTCATAATGCAAATGCAGTAGATGGTAGGGATGCAATCGAGCCGAGTCGAATCAAGTAACTGAAAGCTTGAGCTCGACTCGACTCAAAATACTCGAGCTCGAAACTTGACTCGAGCTTGACCAAGTCTTAACATTTCGAGTTCGAACTTATCTCGATAAAAAATAGACAAGACTCAAGATTGACTCGACTCGACTTGACTCAAATATAAATTGAGCCATACTCGAGCTCAAGATCGAGGCTTATCTTATTAATAATATATTAATATATATTATAAAAAAATTATATTATTAAAAATATATATACTCGAGTAAGCTCGCAAGCTTTCGAGTCGAGTATCCTACTACTCAAGCTCGACTCGAAAAGCTACTTGAGCCCGACTCGCTTACTCGAACTCGATAATAATCGAATCGAGTCGAGCTCGAGTAGCTCACGAGCAGCTCGACTCGTTTGCAGCCCTAGTAGATGATGGTCTGCCATCAACACGAATACCTCCAGATCATAGGCTATGTTTAGCATACAGCTTTTAGGATAGCTTTAGCTTATTTAAGCTACTTAGTATTTGATGAGGATAGCTTATGGTCTATAAGTTAGCTTTTATTGAAAGCTCCCTTACTTAAAGATTCAAAATCAAAAGCTAGCTGATATTTTTTATTTTCAAATTTATCCTTTATTTTTTCTAAAATTACTCACTTATTAACATTTAAGTTACCTCCTCTTTCCTTTATTCTTTAAAATTTATCTACAAAAATATAATATATTATCATAACATTATAATAATATAATATTATCATAATATTTTATAATAAATATTATAAATATAAATATATATTAAAATATAATATATTATATATAATATATATTATAATACATAATATATAATAATTATATTTATATTATAAATATAATATATATAGTATAATAATATTATTATATTTTTATTATAATAATAATATATTATAATAATATAATAATATATGATAATATAATAAGAATATATTATAATAATATCATATAATATTATATTTTATTATATTATAATAATATATGATAATATAAAATATATATTAAAATATAATATATTATATATAATATACATTATAATATATAATATATATTTATATTACAACATAATATTATATTATAAATATAAATATATATTATAATATTATATATTTATAATATATATTTATGTTTTATACATGAGATGTACTTGGGATGTGATTTTTAATATATATTTATTATATCTATTATATTTATTTAAATTGAATATTTAAAATGATGTTAAAAATAAATAAAATAAGATTATATCTTTTATGTCATTTGATATGTGATAGATTAATTATTGATTAATTTTTATTAAATATTTAAATTAATGTAGCTATGGTTACAGCTATAGCTTATAGCACTATAGCTCACAACTACCATAGCCGCATGACAAACATAATCATAGCTTTCCTTTTTCCTTAATTTCCTTCGCCACCCACTCTAGAGGTACCTCCGGCTTTGAGCCTCCATTTCTTCCGCCAGGAATTCCAAGACCTTGGTAAAGAACCCTTCCACCTTTTCCTCCATGATTTTGTGTGATGTCCACGATGGCAGCCACGGACCGCCTTGCACCACCTTTGACCAAGGCCTATTCCATTCTCTAGAGCCGATGGAGGACTGGCCTCCGTCGGTTGCTTGACGAAATGCCCCTGAGAATGCATGGTTTTCAAAGCACTTCCTCACAACCCCTCAAGTGCGTGCTTAAATGGTCTCAATTCATAATTGCTTCATTTAGTTCACCCTTTTAGGAAGTAATAAATTTTTGTGGCTAAAAATTCTCAAAGTTTTATATGCAATTTAAGTAATGAAAAATTTTATGATACATATTTGTTTAGTCTTGTTTAATTCTTTTCATGGATTTTTAAAAACAAGAATACAAAACAGCAATACCAAACAAGCCTTGTGATGCGTGTAGATAACGAAGAAATTATAAAAAAAAGCCGTATAATCAACAAATAATTGATAAAATTTTAATTATTAACAAAAAAGAATAATAAAAAAGATGTCTATAAATCTGAACAAAACCTTATCTAATCTAAATTCATGATAAACATGGATAGATTAGCAATGTAAAAGCCCGGACCAGACTAGCTCCGACTTAAGTCAATAATAATTGAATAAATAGATGAGAGTTTTTTGAAAAAGGACGGCAGGTTGTAGCAGCGACCAGGAAAGTGGCAGGCAATCGTTTCTGGCTGACTTTTTCATTGTCCGTGGCTTTGCTTTGGTCATCATCGATGGATGCGGGGAATAGACAAAAAGCTTTATCTTTGTGGCCCCATCCAACGGCCCCACACCCAACTCATTTCTTAAAGATTTATTATATTATTAATATTATATATTTTTTTTTTTCCTCTCCTTTCTCTTCTAATTCTAACGATTGTTATTAATAAATTAAGTTAATTTTTTTAAATAAATAATTAAAATATATTTTTTGTTCTATGAATGCTATACTTATACTACTATATCAAAAATAATCAAAATAATTCAATTAAAATTAAGACTATATCACCATTAAGTAATAGATATCAACTATAGTATTCGAACAAAAATAATAATCTAAAGATATCCTAAAGATAAATACAACCATAAATATCCAAATCAAATAAGATATGTTAAGCTCAACATGCAAGTGCCAAAAAATTGATTTTTTCAAGGCTCGTCGGTTTTATTCAGTCTTCATTGATAGAAATTAGGTAACCATAGAAATGAGGGTAAAGCTTTTTCTCCTCTAATAACTCTACCATCTTTTTTCCATACTTCATTTTTAATTTTTTTTTTTAGTAGAAATGAGGCCGGACAATCAAGCCAAGTTCATTATTTAAAAGTTTAGACTTTTTAACACATGGGAAGGAGAGATAAATATGAAGAGTTTTTACCTTGGTAAAATAGACAACTTAAGGAACTTTGAGGATTTAACTACTAAAGTGATGGTAGAAGATTTCAATTGGATAAAAAGAATCTTGCACAGTGAAATTGAAAGATAATAGAGCAAAGACAATCGCATTTTGCATAAAGATGGTGATTTTCTTTGAAGAAGATATGGTATTGCTTTGAAAGATCAATTTTAGATGCTTATATTACTTAAAAGATGTTAAGAGATAACTTCATAAACTAGAAAAAAAATAGTTGATGATAAACATTAATGAACAATATCTTATTTCAAATAGTGCCACAAAAAGTTACATGGAAAGAGATCACGTGCAAATATTTAAGCCGGTCAAAAATTAATGTTCTTTGGCGTTAGAATTTTTTCTTAGAAGTACAAGTATGGGTTATTATATTGAGATTATGCTAGACTTGAGGCGAATCAATTGCAGAGGTGTGTGTGTGTGTGGATCTTGATTGTTTCACATCAACGAGTCATTGTCCTACTTACATCTGGTTGATTAGATTATCCAGATAAGCAAATTAGGTTGTGGATTGGCTAGCTGAGTAAATTCATCAAATTCTTCTTATATATATATATCTTCTCTCTTTCTAATTCCTTTGCACCTTCCACATATATTTTTCATTCCCTTTTTTCTTGTTTATATTTTAGTCTTCCCCGTTCTTATCCCATCGGTACACTACTACCATCTCTCACCTATTTTCAAGGATTGCAGGAATCTGGGCTTCTCTTTCTTGCATCCATTTAAGGTGATAGACATCTAGTAACCTCGAATCCAGATACTTTGAAGACAAATCTTAACAGCAATGTGTTGGAAAATAGCATTAATGGAGGAGTAGCTTTTGTTATCAGAGATCATGCTTGCAAAGTTTTGGCTATCGGAGGTAGGAGGCTAATGAATACTAATGTCCCTATAGCTAAACTTGCTGTAGCTTGAGAAGGTTTGACATATGCTATTATTGTTACATGCAATCTCAATATGTTCGCACATATGGTCAGCTAGATCAAGATCAACAAACTGCCCCAACCTTACTCATATGTTCACCCACTGCTCCTTGATGTTTCTCAAAGGCTGACCTGCTTTATAGCATCTCACATATTCAATGAAGGAAATAAATCTGCAGATTGGGTTGCTTCATATATGGCTCATCACTCTGATTGTCTTTGGATCTCTTTTGGTGGCGGTCAGAAAAAAAACAAAACTTTTCCAATACTTTCTTAACGCCTTTACATGTATATACTTTTTTTTAAAAATAAATTTATTAGTTTTTTTTTTTTTGACTCAACCAACATCCAACCAACCAGCTTGTCCTAAAAGGATTTTTCTGTGGACACACGTCACGAGTCCAAAAGGGACTCTTTCTTTCTTCCTTTCCCCGGCCCGCAGGTTTAAAGTTTCTTCGTGCCAATTTTTTCTTATACCAAAAAACATACTCCAAAAAGAGGACGAGAGGCGGTTGAGAGATTTTTTTTAGTGTGTGTGGCGCCTCCTATTGTTCTTTCTCAATCAAAGAGAGACGGAGAATTTTGGGTGTATGGGGATTTTGGGATTTGTGATTGCTTCTTCTCCATTATAATCTTGATAGTGAAATTGCTCATCTTTGCTCATGAATGCAGGCATATTGCCAAACCACATTAAATCTTGGTATGCTCTTTCTTTTATTTTCATTTACATTATTTTGCTTTTGGATCTATTTTTTGTTGATTTTTTCCAACAAATTAATATCAAAGCTATTCTATTCTCTTGACAGATTAAGACGATGATGAAGTTCGAGATCTAAAAATTTGAGAGGACCAATAGTTTTGCATTATGGTAAGTCAAGATGCATGATGTATTGATGCAACAGGAATTGTAGAAAGCACTATTGGGAAAGAAAAAGATATCCGATTCATTGATGCCAGAATAGGAGGAGGAGATTGATAAGAAAGCTCTTACGGCAATATAGTTGTGCTTATCTGATGAGGTATTATGCAAGATCTTGGATGAAAAGACCAATGCTAAGTTGAAGTCTCTCTATATGACAAAGTCTCTTACCAACAAATTGTAATTAAAGCAACGTTCTTCATGTTGCAAATGACAAAAGGTACCTTTATTAAATTGCATTTAGATGAATTTAGTTCTATTATTATGGATCTCCGCTCGATAGATGTTAAAATTGAAGAGAAGGATGGGACCCTTTTACTTTTGTGTTCTTTACCACCCTCTTATAAGAATTTTTGTGAGACCTTCATATTTGGATGAGATACTTTGTATCTTGATGATGTCAAGTTCTTATTTTCAAACGAAAGGATCGATATGCAAATAAACAATGAGATAGGTGGAGCTTTAGGAGAAGATTTGGTTGCTAGAGGAAGGTCTCAAGAAAAGAGTTCTGACAATAAAGGTACATCCAAATCAAAGTCAAAGCATAGAAATTTAACTTATGGTTATTGTAAGTGGAAGGGTCACATAAAAGCTAAATATTTTAAGTTAAAAAATAAAAAATAATGAAAAAAGAACAATGACAAGCATCAAGGTCAGAAAAGCATTAATATTGAGGCAGAAGCAAGCATTGCTGCGAAAGAATCAGATAGTGATGATATTGTCTTCACAGCTATGGATAAGACATACGACAAGATGAGTGGCTTATGAACTCCGCGTGTTCCTATCATATTTATACTCATAGAGAGTAGTTCTCGACATATAAGCCTATTCAAGGTAGAGTTGTATTGATGGAAAATCATGCTAGGTGTATAGTTATTGGTATTGGCACCATTCAAGTGAGTATATTCGATGAACTGACGAGGACTTTGTCAAAGGTTCGACATGTTCCAGATATGAGAAAAAAATTGATCTTATTGGGCACTCTTGATGCTAAGGGCTTTAGGTACTCTTCGGCTAATGGATTGATGAAGGTCACTAAAAAAAATCTTGTAATGATGAAGGCCAAGCTGTCCGACTTATTGTATGTTCTATAAGGTTCTATGGTGATAGGTTCACCAGCAGTGACTTCTTCCACTATGTTAGATTCAAATAGCACCAGACTATGACATATGCGACTAGGCCATATGAGTATGGTATGACAGAGTTATCCAAGAGAAGTCTATTTGATGGTCAGAGTTTTGAAAAGTTGGACTTCTTTGAGCACTATATTTTTGACAAACAAAAAAGAGTCAATTTTAAGATCACAGTCCATCAGACAAAAGGTACTTTGGACTATATTCATTTAGATCTTTGGGAATCCTCTCAGACTCCTACTTATGGTGGTGCTAGATATATGTTGACTTTTATCGATGATTTTTCTTGTAAAGTATGGACGTTCTTTTTGAAAAGTAAAGAGGAGGTGTTCAATTATTTTAAGCAGTGGAAGGCTATGATTGAGAAGCAAATTAAAAAGAAGATCAAGAGATTGAGAACCAACAATGGTTTGGAATTCTACACGTTAGAGTTTGAGGAATTCTACAGAAAGGAAGGGATCATCAGACATAAGACCATTAGGCATACTCTATAGCAGAAAAGGATAGCCAAATGGATAGGACTTTTTTAGAGAGAGCTTGGTGCATGCTCTCTAATGCTGGCTTGGTAAAGAGCTTTTGGCAGAGGCGGTCTCTATGACAAGTTATTTGGTAAATTATTCTCCACATTCGATACTTGATTGTAAAACTCCGGAGGAGGTATGGTCTGGTAGTCCTTCTGATTATTCTAATTTATGAATATTTAGTTGTCCTGCTTATGCTCATGTAAATAAAGACAAGTTAGAACGTAGGGCTAAAAAGTGGATTTTTGTTGGTTATGTGTCGGGGGTTAAGAGATATAGACTGTGGTGTCCTGAACTATCTAAGCTGCTTATTAGCAGGGATGTTACATGTAGGTGGTGTGGTGCTCCCAAGCCTTGGGAGGCCACGGACGGAGCCAGGATGAGGGCTCTAGAGAGACTAGGATAGGTGTGGTCCTAGGGCTAGGACAAGAGTTGTCCTAGGATGGAGGCAGCATGTAGCTCTTCATGGGCTTGAGGTTCGGATATTAAGGGCCTTAAGGGGCTTGGTTGGTGCTTCGAAAACCTAGGACACAAGATGGAGCAAGAAATCAAAGTCGGAGCTTGAAGGCTACAGAAAAAGAATTTTCTGTAGGTTAATCGGCTCAGTCCAAAACTGAGTCGGCTAAGTCTCAGTGCATAGAAAAAATAGAAAGCTGCATGTTCAGAACTACTGGCATGGCACAGGACTGGGCCAGCTCAGTTTCAGACTGAGTCGACCTAGTGGAACTTAGCCAACTCAGTGTTGAGACTGAGCCGGCTCAGTATGCGGGCAAAGTTATGCGAGAGTCTATTTTGGATTAGGGTCTGGGTTGATCCTAGGGATCTTAAGGCCTGATTTAAGAGATCTTAAGGGGGCTAATTCATATATGGATCGGATTAGCCTAGGAGAGTTTTTGAGCTGAAATTTATTAGAATTCATGTGGAAACTCTAGGATATATAAACCAGGATATTGTAACTTTTATAATAAGATTGGAATACAATTGAGCTTTTCTCCCTAACTCTCTTCTCTCTGGTTCCAACAACAAAAATCCTAGCTTCTCTCATCTTTCTTAGATCTTCTTTAGTTTGCTGGATTAACACCTAGATTCACGTAAGAGATCGGATTTACGACTATGGCTCCGAGCAGCCATAGGAACAATAATTGGTATCAGAGCTCGGTTGAGCGTGGAGGAGGAAGAAGATCGATTTTCAGTAGAGATTAGTTGTGAGATTCAGATTAAAAGACTTTCTCCAGGCTTCGTAAGGAAGGGAGAGATCACAGGACTACTGTCCATCATTTTTAGTCAAGGTATTTCTCAGATCTATCTGTTTGCTGTTATTTGATTTGGATTGATCATGGAGAACAGTGGGTTGAAGGTAGAATTAGAGAAGTTTGATGGAAAGAAAAGTTTCACGATGTGGATGGTAAGGATGGTAGATCTATTGGTTCAGATGAGGCTAGATTCGATCTTGGAGGATAGGTCGGGGGAGATGACAGACAAGAAGTGAGTGTCCTTGAAGAAAAGGGCATGTGCCACGATTAGAGCTTGTTTGGCGGATGAGGTTTTGTATGCTATGTTGGAAGAGAAAACACCCAAGGGATTATGGTCGAGGTTACAGTAGTTGTACATGGAGAAGAATATATGCAACAAATTGATGCTGAAGAAGCAACTGTACAGCCTTCGGATGCAGGAGGATGAAAATGTTATGGGACATATTCAGCAGTTCGATCGGTGAGCATGGACTTGCTTAATATAAGGATGGATTTAGAAGAGGAGGATAAGAATCTATTGTTCCTATGTTCGCTATCCGGGAGCTTCGATCCATTGGTGATAACTTTGCTATATGGTAAGGAGACACTGGTGTATGAGGAGATCGTATCAGTGCTCAGGTCCAACGAGCAGCAAAAATGGATGACGAAGAGGGAGGTCTTCTAGGAGAGTCTTATGATTTCAGAAAAGCACAGGAAAGATAAGAAGAAGGGCGAATAGAGGGACAGCAAGGGGTCCAAGAGATGCTTCAAGTGCGGAGAAGCAGGGCATTTTAAGCAGAAGTATCCGCTTTGGAAGAAGTGCAAGAAAGAAGAAAGCTTGGATTTTATTAGTACAGTCATTGAAAGTGAAGATTCGGATGAAATCTTGGTGGTCTCGGAGGAGCCTGCAGGGTGTGGTGTATCTGAGAGAGTTTCGGATAGGTCTACGAAGTGTAAAGGATCCGAAGGGATAGTGATGGTGTTCGAGGTACAGCGGTAGGCCCAGCAGTGTAGCATTGGATGGTTGGTCTCGGGGGACTTGGAGACAGAGTCGGCTTCTGTGGCATCAGGGGGACTTCAACTCCAGATAGAGCACCGGGCAGAGGTGGCTTCACGAGTAGAGGAAGCTATGAAACGGATTTAGAATAAAGGGGTGTAGAGGAAGGACCTATATCCCAGCATCAGTGCTGGGGCTATACAGATCCAGGTGGAGAGGATTATGCAGGAAGACAGGCGTGGCTCTGAGGGAACAGTGTCAGGTGGAGCATCAGGATATGCAGCGAGTGCCGGTAAAGAAATGTTGCATGATCTCTAGAAAAGTTCAGGATAAATGATGCAGCTATCAAGCAGAAAGATATCTACAACTCCAAAGGTGGTGCAGAGGAACAAGCCAAGGACTTCAGTAGTGGAGGCGGTCATCTCGAAGGTCTCAAAGAAAGCTCAGCAGCTGAAGAAGAATGGTAGTGGCAAAGTGAGCACGAGGGGCTATCAGGATATGCAGAGATAGTTGGATCATACAGGAGGATGTTGCCAGGTGTGCTAAGACTTGGGCACACTAAGGTGGAGATTGTAGATGGTGTGGTGCTTCCAAGTCTTGGAAGGTCACGAGCGGAGCCAAGGTGAGGGCTTCGAAAAGGCTAAGACAAGTGTGGTCCTAAGACTAGGACAGGAGTTGTCCTAGGATGGAGACGGTATGTAGCTCTTCATGGACTTGAGGTTCAGGTGTTGAGGGCCTCAAGGGGCTTGGTTGGTGCTTTGAAGATTTAGGATACAAGATGGAGCAAAAAATCAAAGATAGAGCTTGAAGGCTGCAGAAAAAGGATTTTCTGCAGGTTAGCCAGCTCAGTCCAAAACTGGATCGGCTAAGTCTCAGTGCATAAGCAAAATAGAGAGCTACGTGTTTGGAACTGCTGGCATGGCACAGGATTGGGCCAGCTCAGTTTCAGACTGAGCCGATCCAGTGGAACTTAGCCAGCTCAATCAGCACCGAGCTGACTCAGTGCACGGGTAGAGTTACGTGAGGGTCTATTTTGGACTAGGATCTGGGTTGATCCTAAGGGTCTTAAGGTCTGATTCAAGAGATCTTAAGGGGGCTAATTCATGTATGGATTGGGTTAGCCTAGGAGAGTTTTTGAGCTAGAGTTTATTAGGATTTATGTGGAAACTCTAGGATATATAAATTAGGATATTATAATTTTTACAATAAGGTTGGAATACAATTGAGCTTTTCTTCCTAACTCTCTTCTCTCTTCTCTCTGGTTCCAATGCTAAAAATCCTAGCTTCTCTCATCTTTCTCAGATCTTCTTCAGTTTGCTGGATTAATACCTAAGTTCATACAAGAGATCGGATCTACGACTGTGGCTTCGAGCAGCCGTAGGAACAACATTACATTTGATGAGTCTGTCATATTATATCCTAACCATATTTTTTCTGATAAGACCTCGAGTGCTAGTGAGTAGGTGGAGGTAGTGACTGATGGTGCAGTTCAGTTGTAGGATTCTTCTCAGTCAAAATAGGTTCAATTGTCAGATACCTCAATTAGAAAAATTTCATAAGCTGAAAGGCAGAGTATTTCTACAAGTAGAATGAGGAGATAAATTAAACCACCACAGAGATATGGCTATAAGGATTTGGTTGCTTATGCTCTTTCAGTGGCACATGATACATAAGAAGATGGCAAGTCTTTCACATATAATCAAACTATTTTTAGTGCTAGTTTTGTAGAGTGATTAGTGGCAATAATGAGAAGATGGAGTTTCTTTATAAGAATTGCACATGGGAGTTGGTAAAATCGTCTATAGGTAAGAGAATTATTGGCTGCAAGTGGATCTTTAAGAAAAAGGATAGACTCCATGGTGTGGAAGATATAAGGTACAAAGCTTGTTTAGTTGCTAAATGCTACAGTCAGAAAGAAGATATTGACTTTAATGATATTTTCTCATCCATCATTAAGCATACTTCTATTTGTGTTTTTTTATCATTGGTAGCCATGCATAGTCTTTATCTTAAGCAACTTGATGTTAAAACAACCTTCCTATATGGAGAATTTGAGGAGCAAATTTATATAAAATAGCTGGAGGGATTCATTATTGAAGAAAAGGAGGACCATATTTTTTTGTTAAAGAAATCACTTTATAGCTTGAAGCAGTCTCCTTGGCAATGGTATAAGCATCGACTCTTTCATGATAAGTCATGGATATTCCAGAAGCAAGCATGATAGTTGTATGTACTTCAGAAAACTTGGTAAGAGATCTATCATATATTTGTTGCTTTATGTCAATGATATGTTAATTGCTTCCAGTGATATAGTTGATAAATAAGTTGAAGGCATTACTGAAAGATGAGTTTGAGATGAAAGATCTAGGTGTTGCTAAGAAGATTCTTGGAATGGAAATTAAGAGGGAAAAAAATCAGGACTATTGCATTTGACATGGGAGAAATATACAGACAAGATTCTTCGGTGTTTTGGGATGATAGATGCAAAGCTAATGAGTACTCTCCTTATGGTGCATTTTAGACTATCAGTCGCATTATCATCGTAGTTCGATGATGAACTAGAATACGTGTCATATGTTCCTTATTCTAATGTTGTTGTGAGTATTATGTTTGCCATGGTTTGCACATGGCCAAACATCTCCTATGCAATGAGTATGGTTAGCATATAAATGACCAATCTTGGTAAGACTCATTGGCAGGTTGTTAAGAAGATTCTGAGATACCTACAAGGTACCATTAGCACTTGTCTAGAGTTTGGAAGGTTTAAGGATGGTATGGCAGGATATATTGATTCAGATTTTGTAGGTGATCTAGATAGGAGGAGATCATTTTTAGATTATGTTTTCTTCATTGGTGGATGTGCAATTAGTTGGAAAGCTTCATTACAATCCATTATGACCTTATCTACAACCAAGGCGGAGTATATCACTATAATAGAGGGTGTGAAGGAAGCTATGTGACTACGAGGCTTATTTGAAGTGGTCACTTCTAGTTGAAAGTTAATAGTTGTATATTCAGATAGTCAGAGTACTATTTATTTATCTAAAGTTTAGATATTTCATGAAATGACAAAGCATATCGATATGAAGTTTTACTTCATTCGGGATGTGATTGAGAAATGCACAGTGACTATTAAGAAAATTGGTACTTCTGATAATACAGCTGATATGATGATGAAGCCTCTTCTAGTTGCTAAGTTCAAGCATTGCTTGGACTTAGTTGTTGTCTATAACACTTGATAACCTTTGGGGTATTTTGGTGAAGATGAATATTTTTTACTATTTTACATTGAAGAGTATTTTACTTTGAGGAGTGCACCTGTGTTGTCCGAGTCAAAAGATGGAGATTTGTTAGTTTTTTAACTCGGTGAACACCTAATTGGCTTTAAATAGAGTCCTAAAAGGACCCTTACTCTTATGCAGACACACATCATGAGTCCAAAAGGGACTCTTTCTTTCTTCCTTTTGTCAACCTACGAGTTTAAAGTTTTCTTCATGTCACTTTTTTTTTATACGAAAAAAATACCCCAAAAAGAGGACGAGAGGCAGTTCAGAGATTTTTTTTGGAGTGTGCATCTGTTGTTCTTTCTCAATCAAAGAAAGATAGAGAGATTTTTTGGATGTATAGGAATTTTGGATTTTGTGAGTGCTTCTCTTCCATTATAATCTTGATAGTGAAATTGCTTATTTTTGCTCATGGATGTAGGCACATTGCCCACGTTAAATCCAGATGTACTCTTTTCTTTATTTTTTTTACATTTTTTTTGGATCTATTTTTCATCAATTTATTCTAACAAAATCAAGTTAAATCTGTATAATATATTTTCTTAATCAAAAGAGAGAGTGACATGAATTGCAAGAAAGAATTCCTTCTTACGAGGCATCTTTTTAAGAGGAAGGTGGACTTATCATTTTGGACTTTATTTTTTGAATATTTTTTTCTTTTTATATTTTTCACTACTATAATGTGATTTATTGGTACTTATTTTGGATCTTGGGTCGGCATATTTGATTTGTATTGAAAACTTATTGTTCTACATTGTATTGGAGCGAGATTGGAGTGTAGCCAAGCATATAACTTCAATTAAATTCATCTAAAACACAACCTTCAAAATAATTTTTCAAAGAGCAACTTAATTATTGGTGGTTTTGAAGATAATTGGTCCACATGATTGTAGAATTTTCAATAATTCATTGTATATTTCCAAATATATGGACTTTATTTTAATTCCATTTTCATATTATGATAGCTGATTTCATCAATATCAACATGATCATTTTTGCTACCACTTTTCTACTTCCTAAGTTAAATAATACCAGCTATCAAAATCTAGAAGGACAAGATTTGTGGAATATTTTGGAAGAGTCGAGAATAATGCCATTGGATACTCTTGATAATGAGGTTGCAAGAAGAAAGTATATTTTTAAATAAAAAAAATTATAAGAATTATCTAAGCTATAATTGATACAAAGAATTATCTTAATATATAGGATATATATTAACCAAAGAAAATATAGAATATTCTTACTGCCATTCACTTAAGATCTATATATTAAGGTGAGACATCAAAATGTTCTCAAACAAAAATTACCTAAAGAGTGTGTTTTAGTCATAGATTTTCCCAAATATCAAGGAAGTGCATAATTGGTTCAAACGTAAAGATTTAAAGAAAGGGGTGCTTGATCAGTTAAAGGCTAGACCATGTTCAGAAGAAATTTTAGAGTATGATGAGGTTGATCCGTTCAAAGATAAACCAAATTTAAAAGAAAGTCTAGAGTAGGAGGAGCCTAATTTAAAGAATATTGTATCAAGTTTAGAAAATATCATGATTAAAGAACCTATTAGTTTTGAAATTGCTCAAGTAAAGTCATAGAATACTATAATTATTCTAATCATAGAAATTCATATTAAGGAGTCAAATAATGTATAAGTCTTATGCCAAAACTATCCAAGATATAGATATTTCTTTTAGAGATTTAATTGGCAATAAAGAAAAAATGCTAAAGAACTTTGAAGTATCTTCAAAGATCAAGCAGTAAGAAGTATGCTTCATGTGGATGATTTATATTATATCCTAGTATACAACAAGATTTTTGGTATCCTGATTACTTTTGAAGTTACTCTAGAGTTTAAATGGTTAGAAAACTCAGGTCATGAGGATTTTATTCCAGTTTTAGGAGTCAATAATATGCTAATATATAAAGCTTATGTAGTGATCTTGATAAGATCACGATGTTGCCATTAAGACATTGTGTTTATCAGTTTAATCTAATTTCTTAAAATAATTAAAAGTACGTAGATAGCAGTGAGTCGGTCGAATTCACAGAAAAGATAGTGTTTTAGATTTAAAATCTTTAATTTTATAAAAGAAAAAGAGAGATTTTGAAAATAAAATTAAAGTCAAAAATTAAAAGTGGAATTTAAACAGTGCAGAAAGATAAATTTGGTACTAGAATCTACTATTTAGATCTTAGCATCTACTTACAGTAAAATAAAGATAATAATTAAAGTATAAAAATTAAATTATAATAAAAATAAAGAGCATAAAATTAAAGAGTACAAAAATAAATATTACATTAATTAAAAAATTTATAATTTAAATACATAAAATTTAAAAAAAAATAAAATAAAATAGATTGATCTCTGATCTTAGATCGACGTTGGCAGAAAGATGGTGTTGAAGCCACACTCTTTTTCTCAGCACCAGTTGTCTCGAAGCAGTCGTTAATTCAAAGCTTGGCTCTATCATGTACCAAAGCTTCACCTTAATCGAAGACAATGAATTCTGGAGGCTTGGGGTCTTATTATAGGTGTTGGAGGGTTGAAGTTTTTTGTTGCAGGCAATATGGGACTAAGAAGAGTTTTGATCGGCATTTATACAAGAATTTGAGTAAAATTTGGATTAAAATAGCTTCTAGACGAATCTAGTGAAGTTTGGTGAAATTTGGCCGTTCAATAGAAATCTAACGATCCAAAAATCTTCAAAATCGGATGTGTATAAGCCAAGATCAGGTCTGATTAAGTTATGGCCGTCTGATCACATTAATCAAGAGGAAATCTGATCGTTGATCACATGTTGGATGTTCTGATCACCGTCGGGAGCTCTGTCAGCCATTGGATCTAAGTTTGGAGTGAGCGCTACCGTTCGATCGTGCAAATGAGCTTGATGGAGTTTGAATTAAACTTAAAAAACATCCCCACCGTCCAATCTTGACTGCAAGCTACCATAGCCTTTCGATCGCGCACTTATTGTTCCCATGGATCATGTGGATCAAGTATACCGTACACCATAACCAATTAGTACCTGTCTTTGCTACTTGAAATGATGAAAATACCCCATGAGCTGTGATAGATTTTTATAAACCCTTAAGGGTCCATGTTCATCACGTGGCAGTATGTGATTCGCTGTTTTCTACTGAGCTGGCAGTCTATGCCTGGATCATGGACCAACTAATTGGCTTCTACGACTGAGTCGACTTTGACAGCTTGGTTTGGATTGCGGAGCCGGCTTAGCTATTTTACTTTTTTTATTTTAAATTTTTTCTTTAAAAATTCATATCTAGTCCATTTTAGCTTCGATTTGCTTCAAACTATTTTATTATGATTAAAAAATTAAGCTCTTTTTATTGGTGATAATATTTTATTTTATTTTTTTTATTTTTAATTATTTTTAATTAATAAAAATATTAATTTTTTAAAAATATGTATAAATTGATTATTAATTTTTAAAAATAAATATAAATTAATTGATAAATTAGTATTTTTATTGATGATTTTATGATACTTATCACACCTCCTAACTTAAGCTTTGCTCGTCCTTGAGTAAAGAAAGAATTTAATTTTAGATACTTTTTAACTTTAGAGTTTCGAATTTTACCTAAGTAGTTTTCAAAATGGTCATTGATATTCAGTAGAGTATAAGTGAGACATATCATTGGGATATTAATATTTATCAATAAAAAAATTAAGTAAAAAATATTAAATTTTTTTAATTTTTTTCTAAATCATCTTATCTTTATCTTCAAATTGTCTAAACTTTCATATGGGCAAGTGTATTGCTACTTCCGTCCTTCATTTATTGATTTTTTTATTCACATTGCCCATTTTTTAATGCGAATATCATTGTTTACCTAGGCAACGGAATTCGATTACTCGATGAAAAACTAATATTTTTTATTTTATTTTTTATTCTTTTAATGTTGTATCACTATTGAATATCTTAACCTCTTAAGCTTTTTATTTGATCTATGTAGCGAGTCTTGAGCCAATGACTCCTAAACCAGTTGACTTTAGGGCACTATATATAGAATACCTCTCGGACTTACTAGCTCGAATCAAACATGCTACGAGTTAAGACTAGCTTTACAATGAGCTTCTTTATCCTTTCCATTTTTTGATGCGAAACTCAATGCTTGCTTAGGCAAAGAGGCCTGATTACTTAGTGAGAAGTCCTGCAAAATAAATAAAAAAATAGTAAGCAATATTTATAAAAAAAATATTTATAATTAATTTATAAAAAAATTAAAAAAAATTAATAAAAAAATAGCATCTATTCCTTCATCGATAATGATAACAAAAATTTGATAAGATCGCGATGTTGTCGTTAAGACACCGTGTTTATCAGTTTAATTTGATTTTTTAAAATAATTAAAAGTACGTAGATAGCAGTGAGTCGGGTCAAATCCATAAGGAAGATAATATTTTAGATTTGAAATCTTTGATTTTACAAAAAAAAGAGAGATTTTAAAAATAAAATTAAAGTAAAAAATTAAAAGTTAAATTTAAATAATACAGAAAAATAAACTTAGTACTAGGATCTACTATTTAGATCTTCGCATATACTTGCAGTAAAATAAAGAGCAATAATTAAAGTATAAAAATTAAATTAAATAAAAATAAAGAGCATAAAAATAATTATTATATTAATTAAAAAGTTCATAATTTAAATACATAAAATTTAAAAAAAAGAAAAAAAATTAAAATAGACTGATCTCTGATCTTGGATCAACGTTGGTAGAAAAATGGTGTAGAAGTCCAGCTCTTCCTCTTGACATCAGTTATCTCGAAGCAGTCGTTAATTCAAAGTCTGGCTCTATCCTGTACCAAAGCTTCACCTTAATCGAAGATAATGAATTTTGAAAGCATGAGGTTTTATTTATAGGTGTTGGAGGGTTGAAGTTTTTTATTGCAGGCAATATGGGACTAAGAGGAGCTTTGATCGGCGTTTGTATAAGAATTTGAGTAAAATTTAGATTAAAATAGTGTCTAGATGAATCTGATAAAGTTTGATGAAATCTGGCAATTCAATAGGAATCCAACGATCAAAAAATCTTCAAAATCGAATGTGTATAAGCCCAGATCAGGTCGGATTAAGTTTTGATCGTCCGATCATGTTAATCAAGAGGAAATCTGGCCGTTGATCGCACGTTGGGTGTCCTAATCACCGTTGGGAGCTCTATCAGCCGTTGGATCTAAGTTTGGAGTGAGCGCTGCCATCCAATCGCCCAGATGAGCTTGATGGAGTTTGAATTAAACCTGAAAAATATTTCTGCCATCTGATCTTGACCGCAAGCTACCGTAGCCATTCGATCGTGCACTTACTATTTCCATGGACTGCATGGATCGAGTATACCATACATTGCAACCAATCAGTGCCTGTCTTTGCTATTGAAATAACGAAAATATCCCATGAGCTGCGACAGATTTTTATAAACCTTTAAGGGTCTAGGTTCACCACGTGGTAGTATGTGATTCGCTGTATTCTGTTGAGCTGGCAGTCCACACCTGAATCATGGACCGACTGATCGACTTCTACAGCTGAGATGACTTTGACGGCTTGGCTTGGCTTGCAGAGCTGGCTTAGCCATTTTTCTTTTTTTTATTTTAATTTTTTTCTTTAAAAATTCATATCTAATCCATTTTATCTCAGATTTACTTCAAACTTATTTTATTATGATAAATTTTTTTTATTAATAATAATTTTTTTTATTTTTATTATTTTTAAATTAATTTTTAAATTATTTTTTATTTAGTAAAAATATTAATTTCTTAAAAATATGTATAAATTGATTATTAATTCTTAAAAATAAATATAAATTAATTAATAAATTAATATTTTTATCAATGATTTTATGGTACTTATCAGGTCTGATCATTCACAAGATGGAAGAGCTAGCTAGTTTTAAAATTGCTCAAATATATATATATATATAGATTTGTAATGAATCTTTATTTTTGGTATCTAGCATTTTCATTTTTGTTTTGTTATTCTTTAACTTTTAATAAGGTAGGTATAATTTCAATATCAAAGTCCTTAAAGCTTAATATATTAGAATCCTAGAACCTTCTCCTCTTAATTCAAGTGATAACCACGCTCACACAATTCTCTAACCCAACCTTTGACTCATTCTCCCTCTTTCATCCCATTTTGATCAAAGATAGAAATAAGTACTTATGGCAACTGGCAGCTTGATATGATGGTATAAGCTAGATGCTTGATACAATCTCGATGTTGTGACCATAATGTTAATGTTGAGAGGAAGTGTCGGTGGACATTACCGACTCCAAGACATGCATCGAAGGGTTCGAATTAATAAATAAGTTGCATTGTCTAATTGTTGGTTTGATAAGTTATTGGATGTTACTATTACTACAGTAACAATAACGGTAATTACAGTGGCATTTCACATTATCAACAAGTTCAACATTGTTGGCATGAAATTCATAATAAGATGCAGTGTTGGAGTCATCACGAACTTCAATTGATTAATAAATATTTTTTGATATTTAATACTGATCTATATTAAGTTAGGTTGAGCTTTAGGCTCAATATACTTGAGTTTATCATTTAATGGGAGATAGGGACATTACATATTTTAGTGAGGGAGAGTGTATAGTTTTATTAAGAGGGAGAGTGTTGCTTAGAAGTAGCAACCCAAGAAGGATGGTGAATTAGTTTTTTCAAAAATTTTATAATTAAAATAAATATGTATACTAACTATCAAGTTAAAAGGGCGATTGTGTAGTGCAGAAGGAGAGATAAGTAGAGATAATTAAAAATAGATAATTACATAATTATAAATATAATAAATTTATAGTTGTTCGGTGCTCAGCATATATGTCCATTCTTTAAGTCTCTCTATTTAGGATTTCACTGTAATCCTCTTGATTACAATATCATTATTTTCATTGGAATCACAAATAATCCAACTGATTTTGCATAGGCTCACTAACCAAAACCTTTCCAACTAAACTTGCTCGACTTAGATAAATATAATCATCTAATTATGGGCTTGACAGGCTTGGACTAGCCTAAATTTTCAAGTTTTTATACCTAAGAAACTTGTCACAAATTCAAGAATATAATAAGTAACAACTTAGAGTTCAAAAAAATGAAAACTCTTTATAGCCCAAAGAAGTCAAAGTAGATGTCTCTTGAATGCAACAACTTCCTCCTTGAATGCTTGAGAAAAGCTTGATTAAACACAATCAATGTTTTCAAGCTCTCTTCAACTAAATTAATTACTGGAAGATTGTCCTTGAATTGTCTCTTAAATATTCTTCCTTCTTTTGTTTTTGTTTTTGCTTCCTTTCTCAAAAATTCAAAAAGATCTATTTTTTCAATTGAATTCAGCACCTAAATATGTCCAAAATGTTAGGATTTGATGTTTCGAATTCGATCCACAGTAGAGAAGAATCAAATCATCAAGCAGTTGAGCTAGCTTGGATATGGGGTCAAGTCGACTTGGATTGAGATTGAGCCGGCTCGAACTACAATCGAGCTAATCCTCTCAAATAGATAAAAAGTAGAAGTTCGAACGAGACGCAGTCGAGCCAACTCGATCCCTAACAGAGCTAGCTTGACGAAGACAAATAGAATAGGATGGAATTTTCTATTTGGACTCAGATTATGATTAATCCAAAGGATCTACGAGAGTTGCGCATGGACTACAAGATCCAGTGGCCATAGAGAACTGTGGTCATGATCTAAAAATTGGTAAACATTCTAAGACTCCATCAAGATCATGTTCGATTCATATTAGGAAAAAGAGCCCTATTAAGACTTCTATGAACTATTGAGAAAAGGATTCCCATCCTATTTAAAGGACTGAGAAATTGTAGAGCAAGAGGTGGTGCGTGTGGCGTGAGAGGCACATAAAGAGGCTCAGCTAGCCGTCGAGAGGAGCTTGGCAGAGTACCGAGTACGTGCAATCCATGAGAGAGAGAAGTAATAAGTGCATAGCATCCAGTATGAAGGCTATGAGGGTAAAGCATTTTGTAGCTTCTGAGGGTCTCCTTGGGATTCTGAGAGAGCTTTTGTGAGGGTAGCTTCTAATTGAGAGAGATTTATGTACAGTAAGTTGAGAGTGAATGTTTTTCTCTTATACTCATTTTTTTCTTTTATAGTGGAGCTTTGCATGCACCAAAGAGATGAGTCTTTGGGCTGATCCATGTACTTGATTGTTTTCTTATTTTATTTTTTTCTTTCTTCCTATCGTAATATCTCGGTACTAGATTCTTAATAAGTAGTATTATAGTAGCTGATATCCTAATAGATTGATATCAGAGCCAGACAGTACCAGAGCGTAGATTGCAGCAGTGGATAAAGATTGAAAAATATGGAAAAGATAAGTATAATCAAGATAGAGATCAATAGATTTGATGGAAAGAGCAATTTCTCCTTGTGGCAAGTAAGGATAAAGGATGTCCTCATCCAACATGGGTTGATCGACGTTCTCTTGAATGATGAGATGCCAGCTACCATGGAGGTGAAGGATTGAAAGCATATCCAGATGTAAGTGGTGAGCACGATCTGCTTGTACCTAGTAGATAATGTGATGATCCATGAACTTGATGAGACTTTTCGACGGTGCTATGGTCGAAGCTTGAGGAGTTGTACATGACAAAGTCACTCACTAACATGCTATTTCTTTGGAAGCAGTTCTATCAGCTATGGATAGACGAAGGCCAGAGCATACGGAAACATCTATCCAACTTCTAGAAGATCCTCACCAATCTTCTTAGCATTGGTGAAAAATTTGAAGAGAACACCAGGATGTTGGTCTTGCTAGCATCATTTTCCTCATCGTATGAGTTCTTGGTGACTACTCTTCTAGTGAAAAAAAGCACCATCAAGATGGACGGGGTCACTACAGTGATACTACAGAATGAGGTTCTCAGAAGGAAGAATCCAGCTTTGAGCTCAGATGGTGGTAGCTTAGCTTTGGCAGTTTCTAGAGGAGTAGAAGACAGTAGATGGAGTGGCAGAGGATCGTGAGGAGGACGATCTAGATCTAAGATGAGAGATCCTAGCAAGACTAGATGCTATAGGTGTGATAAGTTAGGACATCGAGTCAAGGATTGCCCATAACTCAGGGATTGAATGAGGACTACTATAGTAACGATCAGTAGAAAGTCAGAGGATGATGTTCTGGAGATATCTGATGAGATATCTACTTTTTTAATACAGTGAATTTTAGATTCTGCATGCACATATTATGTTTGTTGTAGAGAGAAGCAGTTTGACTTCCTAGAAAGCAATGAGGGTACTATTTATTTATCGGATGGATTGAGCTATACGATCAGAGCATCAGAATGGTCAGTTGGAAGACACATGATGGTGCAGTGAGAAGATTGGAGAAGATCCGACACATATCCAATTTTAGGCAGAATCTTATCTCATTGAGCAGATTAGATTCAAATGACTATCTGATAGGGAGCCCAGTGTGAGGTGGAGCTTCAGGAGCCAAAAAAAGTCTAGTGCAAGGTGGAGCTTCAGGTAGAGGTGGATTAGGCACGAGATGAGAGACTTAAGAGGATGACATGCGACGTTGCAAGGTGAAATTTCTATTACCGTAGGAGACTTCCCCAAGCAAGCCTTTGGTCAGAGTGGACACAGCCATTGATGGAAGTAGGATCAAGTGGCCTGGCTCGACTTCGATGTTTCCCCATCCATGATCATTAAGTGTGCTCCAGGGCATGGGGCCAAGATGATCTCAAGCTCTCAAAGTTAGATGAAGGCCAAATATCGAGTCGAGGTAGAGATTGTTAGGATTTAAAGCCTCAAATTTGATCCATAATAAAGAAAAATCAAATCATCAAGCAGTCGAGCTGGCTCGGATACGAAATCGAGTTAGCTCGGGCTGAGATCGAGCCAACTTCAACGATAATTAAGTTGGCTCTCTCAGGCAAACAGAAAGAAAGAGTTCGGACGAGATGTAGTTGAGCCAGCTTGATCCCTTACAGAGCCAACTCGACGGAGATGAACAGAACATGATAGAGTTTTTTGTTTAGACTCAAATTATGATTAATCCAAAGGGTCTACAAGAGTTGCACGTGGACCATCTAATCCAGTGGCTATGGAGGGCTATGGTCATAATCTAAAGATTGAAAAATATTTCAAGACTCTATCAAGATCATGTTCAACTCATATTAAGAGCCTTGTTAGGACTCCTGTGAACTACTGAGACGAGGATTCTCATCCTATTTAAAGGACTGAAATGCTGTGGAGTAGAAGGTGGAGCATGTGGTGTGAGAGGCACGTAGAGAGGCTCAGACAACTATCGAGAGGAGCTTAGTAGAGTATCGAGTACGTACAACCCGCGAGAGAGAGAAGTAACAGGTGCATAGCATCCAGTGTGGAAGCTGTGAGGACAGAGCATCTTGTAGCTTCTGAGGATTTTCTTGAAATTCTGAGAGAGCTTTTATGAGGGTAGCTTCTAGTTGACAGAGATTTGTATACAGTGAGTTGAGAGTGGATGTTCTTCTCTTGTACTTATTTTTTACTTTTATAATAGTGGAGCTTTGCATGCCCCATGAAGGCGAGCCTTTAGACTAATCCACATTCTTAATTATTTTCTTATTTTATTTTCTTCTTTCTTTCTACCATAATATTTCAATACTAGATTCTTAACAGGTGGTATCAGAGTAGCTGATATCCCAACACAAAATTAACTGAAGAAGGTGAGAAGACCATTGGATAGCTCAACTAATTATTGTTGGCATGAGCTATACTTTCTATTTATGTAGAGTAATTAGTTACCTTAATTGTTGTAAATCTCATATAATCTGCATAACTTGATACTAGCCTATGTTAGAGTTTTTCTTTAATTGTTAGGTCCTTCATGGACAATCCTCTATATATAACTGATGAATCTTTTGTGAATAATATACACAGTGAATGGAATTCAAGCCATTATTTGTTCTTCAACCCTTTGTCTGTTCTATCATGGTATTAGAGCAATGATCCTAGGAGTATTTTTGGATCCTTGCTACATACAAACCAAAGAACCCAAAAAAAATGGCTACACCAACTAATTTGGTGGAGTTGGAAAATCACAGAGAGGAGTCCACAATTGCCATTCTTGAAGATCTTACAACCACAATGACCCAGTCTCTGATCCAAAACCAATCTCTGACCCAGACCCCAGTTATAACCCATGATTTTGCTGCTGGACAGATCGATATCAAGCTAGATAGTACTAACTATGAGATGTATATCTCAGAAAAAGATAAGTTGGGATATATAAATGGTGATCACCCTCAACTTGAACAAATAGATCCAACCTTTAAAAAATTAAGAATAGAAAATGCTACTATGAAGGGATGGTTGATCAATTTCATGGACCCTTTAGTAATTAGCAATTTTATTCATTTTTCAACCGCTAAACAAGTATGGGAGTCAATTGCTACTACTTATTTTGATAGAATTGATACATCTCAGATGTATGAATTGAAGAGACATGTGACTCGACTGAGATAAGCTAGGGGATCCATTGAATCATATTACAATGGTCTTCAAGATTTGTGGAGGGAAATTGATTTCTGTTGTCTAAATTCGATGGTATGTGTAGGTGATAAACAGAAGTGGAATGCTCTTCTACAAGAAGATAGAGTGTATACCTTCCTTGATGGACTAGATGACAAAATAGACAAGATTCAAAGTGATGTACTTCAACTACAGCCGTTCCCTACTATTGAATAGGCTTATGCTTATGTTCGAAGGAAAGATATCAGACAAGCAGAAATGCTCAAAGGCATAGAGGATACAATAGGCGCTGTTATGGCATCTAAAGGAATAAAAATGGAACAACCATCTATGCTGTAGATGGTCAAACCTGGGTCCTCATCTTCAAACAGTGAAAAAGCAAATGCATCTAAAAAGACTAAGGGACCAACTAAGGGAGGGAGAAATGGCTGTACTCACTATGAAAACCCAAAACATACCTATGAAACATGCTTTAAGTTACATGAGCATCTGGAATGATGGAATGAACTCGAGGCATGAAAACAAAAAGAAGCTGCTGGTGGAGTAGGACGAGCAGCATTTGTGAATATAGAACCTCAGTTATCTCTTGTTTCACAATTTGAATTTAAAGATGAGCCAACAACTACTCTTAGCGACCAAGATAATAGTAACTATGCATTGCTAAATTCTACTCAAGGAGTTCACAGGGATTGGATAGTAGACTCAGGGGCTATTGATCACATGATATTTTCTCCAAATGACTTTGTCAAGATTACACAACCAAGATGGATTAGAATCACTAATGCTAATGGAGTCACATAGTCATAGGGGCTGGAATAGTAGCCTTATCACCCTCACTTTCTTTGCCAAATACTTTATTAGTACCGTCTCTTTCAAATAAGTTACTGTTTATAAGTCAAGCAACCGAAGAGCTAAATTGTGTAGTCCTAATTAATGTATCCTATTTTTTGTCTCTTTCAGGATATTCTTACAAAAGAGATCATTGGGCATGGTACTAAGAGAGGGGGGTTATACTACATGGATGACTTTAGTTTTGGTAGAGCCAATAATATGCAATGACACTCAATTAGTGCCAAGGAGAAACAAATTTGGTTGTGGCATCATTGTTTGGGGCATCCATCATTTAGCTATTTGAAGCATTTGTTTCCTAACTTATTTTCAAAGGTGCATGATTTTGACTTTAATAGTGATACATGCTTTTTAGCTAAGAGTCATCATATATCTTTTTCAATTGGTTTTAATAAATGTGACATTCCTTTTGCCTTGATTCATTTTGATGTTTGGAGACCCTCCCCCATCACAACTATCTCCGGTATTCATTGGTTTGTGATCTTCGTAGATGATTGCACATAAATGACTTGGCTATATTTGTTAAAATACAAAGATGAGGTGTTTTGTGTGTTTCAAGCATTTCATGCTATGATTCAAAATCAATTCTCAGCTAAAATCCAAATTTTTTGTTCAAATAATGGAGGAGAGTATGTTAATCAAGAATTTCAAGCCTATTTTAAATTGAACGGACTTCTTCATGAGATTTTTTGTACTCAGACATCATAATAGAATAGTGTGGCTGAACGAAAGAACAAACATATATTAGAAACTGCACATGCTTTGTTAATTAAAGCAAACATGCTTGGTAGATACTGGAATAATGCTGTTGTTACAGAAGTGCATCTATTGAATCGAATGTCCTAAAAAATGTTGGAGTTTAAGACTCCATTACAAGCTCTATCTAACCATGTTTCATTGCTGTTCGTGATGCTTATTCCACCATGGGTATTTAGATGTGTTGCTTTTGTCCACCTTCATAAAAATAAATGGACGAAGCTTGATTCCTTTGATGTTCGTTGCATTTTCTTAGGGTATGCCGCACACAAAAAGGGATATAAGTACTACAATCCTACCACTAAACATACCTATATCACCATGGATATCACTTTTTTAGAATATGAAGGATTCTTCCCTTTACTAGTGTCCACTTATGCTCTTTAGGGGGAGACATGGGATGGAGAACAGAAATGGTGGGATTGCCCAAAATTCGAGGAGTCATGAGAGCTAAGAAACCAACCAACGTAAGGAAGATAATAATCGGGTGATAGCTATTGAAAATCATAAAGATGGTGCAAAGATTGATGGAGAAATTGATATAGAGAGCAAAGGAGATGATGGTGACATTATTAAAGAAAGTGGATCAGAAACTTCTGTGGAAAGTACCTCTCTCTCTCATGTACCCAATGATCCCCCTCCTGAAAATATCCATGAGGTGAGTTCTCCTATACCATCTTCTAGTCATACTTTGGATACTTCTACTGGGTATCACTTATCCTTCGGGCATAATAGGGGTAAGCCCCCAGCTTGATATTCTCTGGATGTTGAAAAAAAAGGATCAAAGTATTCTATTACTAATCATATGACCACCCAAGGACTATTTGAACCACTTAAAGCATTTGCACATAAGCTATCTTCTTGTCATATTCCTTGCAGTATACAAGAAGGCTTGGCAGATCCGAAATGATCTAAGACAATTCAGGAAGAAATGCAGGCACTACAAAAAAACAAAACTTAGGATCTTGTTCCACTACCAAAAGGAAAGAAAATGGTAGGGTGCAAATGAGTGTTTTTCATTAAGCATAAGGCAGATGGGTTCATTAAAAAGTACAAGATGAGGTTGGTGGCCAAAGGCTATACACAGACATATGGTATAGACTATCAAGAGATGTTTTCATCAGTAGCAAATTGAACATTATTAGAGTCTCATTATCTTTAGTAGCAAATTTAGATTGGTTGCTTTATCAGTTTGATGTGAAGAACACCATTTTATATGGAGATCTTGAGAAGGAAGTGCATATGGATATTCCACTAGGTTACACTACATCAAAAACTGGAGTTGTCTATGTTGGAAAATACGTAGGATTTCATGCATAAATTTCAAAATAATTTTTAAATATAACATAGCGAAACATGCAGATTAAATCATTTAATCTACAAATGCATATAATCAAATTACTAAACTCTACAACTAGGACCTATAACATGTCATAATACATTCTAAATCTAAAAATAAAAAAGTTTGGTATTGATCAAATTAATATCCTAGATCTAGAATAATTCTAGATCTAAAACCTATATCACATCTAGGTGAGAGGAGAGATCTTACCTTGCGCGGGTCGAGAACTCCAATAAACTAATTAGACTTATTCTAATTAAGTCTAAACTAATTAGAATTATTTTTTCTTACAATTGGCTTATCCAATAAACTAATTAAACTTATTCTAATTAAGTCTAAACTAATTTTAATTAAATTTAATTTAATTAAACTTGATCTCAGCCTAATTGCTCAATCAAATTGAGCCAATTAGCAATCCAATTGCTAATCGATCCTCCTACAACACTTGCATTAGATCAAATATCAATCGCATTGAATATTTGACCTAAGAACGATTCTTAATCATCGATTAACCATTTGATTAAGTTATAACCTCTAATATGTGTGACCCTATAGAATCGAATCTAAGTCGATAGCATAGAAATCAATTTCTGCATCAATCGAAGTAACTATCTAGCAATGGTTCTCGATGTCCGAATAGATTGAATGTATGCAAAGCAACATTCTTAAAACCCTAGCCCATGGTTATCATATAATTCATTCCTATGATCAATAATGCTCAAGATGATTTTGAGTATGCTGTCAACACTCATACAAGTCATCTCTATTATGTCTCAAAATTTTACAAATCCCGTGACTCCTCACGAGGATTACCCAGGCCTTAGTTTTGCTAAATTGAAAAACAACAAGACATTCTCTTTCTGAAGCTAATCAAGAGTGGTCAATCCCATTTTGACTCACACACCGACTTCATAAGTACTTGACTGTACCCAAAAATCTTTCAAATTTATATTAGAAATACAGACAGTCCGGCATCAAAGTATAGTGAGTTGCTTACAAGTCACCATGGTGATCTCAGGTCGGAGGGACACTTATACCCATTGGCCTTAGTTAGCTACTCTTGACAGTAAAATGTTACGTTGGTCACGTTCAATGCAGATGTACTTCTACATCTCATCTAGATGCCATACCAGTATCTCTACACCACTTGGTTATGAGGACAACCAATGCATATGGCATACAGCATCCTATATTCGATAAGCTATCATCCTTATTAATAACTCATCATTTGATCATGAACAATTTAAGAATCATCCAATAAATTTTTCTTTATCGATTGATTATAGTTCTAAAGACTTCATCATAATTTAGGAGTTTATTTAAGAAAGATAAAACTTTTATGATGAACCGACCAAATAACTATTATCATTAGCTAATTCATATACTAATTTCAATCATCTACCACTTAAATGATTGGCTATAGGACATATTTTCCAACAACTTTTATTTGGACTAAAACTAATCAGAACGATATCAAATATCTTATGTTCCACTTGAGTTCGTAGAACTCCTTAGTTTTGCGGCCTTAGCAAATGGGTCAGTCAAGTTCTTCTTTTTCATCGATCTTTCAAAGATCGACATCATCCTGATCTAAAATCAAAGGTAATAACGATGTAGAATATGCTGGTCTTTCGATTCTTTAGCCTGAGCTATGGCTCCAGTGCTATGATAGGACTAGACCATCAGTGGAGGGTGCCACTCCCAACCTACTAATGAACCTCAGCAACTTCACAGCTTATATGGCAGCATCATTTGTCACGATGTACTCTACATCACTAACTAAATAGGCTATAATGTCCTGCTTGGAACCTTTTCAGCAGATTACTTCTGCAATTAGGGTATGACCCGATATTTTCTTGTTGTCAACTTGTTTTGACTGAAATTAAAACATACACATATTTTAAGTCAGTATTTCCATATTTAAGTCATTGAATCTTAGTATTTTTCAAATACTTAGGAATTATCTGTATAATCTTTCAGTGATTCTCACTTAGATCAGACTGGTATCTACTCACTACATTAGTGAGTATACCATATCTGATTTTGAACATAGAAAAAATTAGATGACAGCCAAACTTTTATTTCTTGCAATGCTGGAATGCCATTTTTGATTAAGAGAACTTCATGCACATACAACACAAGAAATGACACTATAGAATATTTGGCCCACTTACATATGTAGGATTTATCTTTGTTCATAACAAAGACATACATTCAAAATGTATTTTCCAAAACTAAGATAATAGCCAAACGGGCTTTACAGGTCTTTATCTTTTCGTCTATGCTACTTTGATCCTTTTGAAAATCTATTCACACCCAATAGATTTTATTCTTCAGATGAGTCATCTAAAAGAAAAAAACCTATTTTCTGGATCAGGTTCATTCAGATCTGATTAGATCAGGAGGAATATTTCAAAATTTTTTTTCTAAGATCCTAATCAGATATGAGATTTCTCAGATCTAATCTTATTGATCTGATAATAAAAATAAAAATTAAATCTAATTTAATTATATCTTTATTTTAGATAATCTAATTATTCTGTGATGATTTCGATGCTTGCTTGAGGTTCTGGATGTAGCCATGTAAGTGCCTGGCCTCTATCGATATCCACTCGAGTAGGATCTGAAGATCTTCTCCTTCTCAATCAATCCTCTAAAAATTAGATCTAGATCTGATCTTGAAGGTCTTCAAAATAGCTTTTGAAAAATAACCATTGTCTCTTGCAGCAGTGCTGCCTTCTTCTTTTTCTGATGTCTTTCACTTGCTTGGATCGCACCTTCTTCATGCCCAAAGTCCCTTAAACATGGAGAGGAGAGAGAGGACCAAAGGGTGGCATAGAGAAGGAGGGAGAGGGGCTATGTGGCATGGGCTAAAGATAGAAGAATTGAATTCTAGGCGCAGACAGGGTTTATATAGACCCTACTGCGTCATGCAGTGCCACATCATCCTGATCAATCACGGCCCTTTGTGTAATCAGATCTAAATCTGATTGGTGGGATGACATCATCTGATCCAATTAGATTAGAGACACTCAAAACTCTTCTTAAGTGGTGTCAAGACTGGGTCAAACAAGTCTTCTTGGCGCCACAAAATTTAATCCTTTGAAGTAACTGGAGTCCCATCTGTATGGGACTCCATCTTTTATCCTCATGGGACACATGCCTCCCTAGGCGTGCGCCCCCTTTCTGTCTGCTTTTTAGTAGAGGGACAAATCTCCAAGTACTCTCCTATGGGTGCATGATACATGGATAGATGTCTAAGTATCTAGGGTCAATATTTGACCAATGTTCGAAGATAAGATTTAGCAGATGATGGAAAATAGTAGGTGTTATCTCAAATTTATCTCATAAATTAAGACAATCTTTTTTTAACCTTGATAAGCTCCAGTCAGACCAAGGTTCTTGAGTGAGCCCAAACACATTTGGCTCAGTCGAGATAAGCTTTAATGATTGTTAAAGGAGAACATTAGGCTCAATCGTATGCTAGCATGATTTTCTTGAACCTAATTAAATCTTATTCAAATCAATTGAACTGGATTAATCCAATTGATGATATCCAGATCCAAACTCTTATTTATGTGATTCTGTTAAGTTCAGTTTCATATGATAATGGGATATGTCGCAATTTCTATCATTAACATCATCGAAACACATTCCGATGGATCAGGACTTTTCTAATTCAGACTAGTATGATCGATCATCCAAATCATTCTAATTATTCCTAAAATCTATCAGTAACACCTAGCAGCATATAATGGCAATCCATCAGAACTGAAAGCGAACCTCTTGGTGTAGTTATCTATGTGATTAAGTTCCTCTATCTTGAGCTCCGATCGGATTAGGATTAAGATGATCTCATCAAATCCTAATTTCTGTCATATGAATTAATCATTCGATTCAAGTCCAATGTGAAAACTCTAATAGAAACTCTTTCTATTATTTTACTCTATCATGGCCATAGGCTTATGGACTTGATTCTTCTGATCATCATAGGACTACTCCTTATCTACCAAGATAGATAGATCCCTTATTGGTGCAATCCAATTCCTACAATGAACATGCTATAACCAACATACATCTCAGGATTCCAAATGGCTAGAAAATCGAGTTATGGTATAGTCAAACTACAACACCCTCAAGATGAATTATCGATGTACCTCAGATCAAAAGATCAGACACACTACTGCAGCTTCGAGCTAGTCATCAATGAGAAGGTAGATTTCCTCATGACTACTCGAGGTGGTCAGATTCAGTGCCCTCATTCTCTAATGAGTACCTATACTCTCACTCCAGTGTCTCTATATCGTAGACTCAAGACTCATCTATCCAAAAAAAGTGATCGTACACCAGCCTTCTGGATCAATCACCATTCTCATGATGATCCTACTATCGAAAGTATTTTATGAGTTAATAATAAAAATTCATGTCTTAAATTTTTCAACTCTTGAAAATATGAACTATCATTATCACTAACTCAAGAAATGTATCACAGACACTTTCAAATACACATTATGATAGAAAATAATTTATTTTATTATTTATAGTTAAAATTATAATTTTATCCTTAGAAGTGTATTATAAGTGTCAGCCAATCTGGCTTCTAGGGCACACAAATCTAACAATCTCCCACTTGACCTAAAGCCAATTGGCTACAAATCTAAATCCCATCTTCTCAAGATGGGCTTTGATCTTCTGCTAGCCCAACAATTTTGTAAGTAGATCTACCACATTATCTATGGAGTCAACTCTCTTAACCTCGACGTAACCTTTCTCAAGGTAATCGTGGATGAGGTGATATCGCCGCTCGATATACTTAAATTTTTGATGAGACCTTGGCTTCTTAGCAAGGGCTATGGCGCCATTATTATCGCAGTATAGAGGAATGGCATCCGATGGCATCACTCTGATCTCTGCGGCAAACTTCTTGTACTAGAATGCCGCCTTCGCAGCTTCTGATGCAGCGATGTACTCTACTTCCATGATGGAATCTGCTATCACTGTCTGCTTGAAACTCTTCCAATTGACAGCACCATCATTACACATAAATACACTTCCAGATGTCGACTTTCGATCATCTATATCGGATATAAAATTTGAGTCTGTATATCTCTGGACTTGGAGTTCTCCATTACCAAAAATCAATATCATATCCTTAGTTCTTCTCAAGTACTTAAGGATACATTTCATAGAAGTTCAGTATTCTTTATCTAGATTTGACTGATATCTGCTCGTGACACTCACAGCATAGACTATATCAAGTCATGTATATAACATGGCATACATGAGGCTCCCTATTACTGAAGCATAAGAAATCTTGCTCATGCGTTCAATCTCCTCAGGTGTGTTGGGGCACATTTTCTTGGAGAGATGAATGTCATGTCTAAAGGGTATCAATTCCCTCTTGGAGTTTTTCATACTAAATCTTTTTAGCACTTCCTCTATGTACATCTTCTATGAAAGACCTAGCATCCTATTCGGTCTATCTCTATAGATCTTAATTTCTAGAATACAGGATGCTTCTCTTAGGTCTTTCATGGAGAATTTTTTAGATAACCATATTTTAACTATGGTCAACATGAAAATATCATTCTCAATAAGGAGGATATCATCCATGTACAGTACAAGAAAGATAATAGCGCTCCCACTAACCTTTTTAAAAATACATGATTTCTTTTTATTCTTGATGAAATCAAATAATTTGATCACATTATTAAAATGAGTATTCCAGCTCTGAGATGCTTGCTTAAATCTATATATGGACCTTTGCAGCTTGCATACTTTATGATCAACATCACTGGATGTGAAATCTAGTGGCTGTTCCATATAGATATCTTCCTCAAGGTATCTATTTAAGAACACTATTTTCACATTCATTTATCATATTTCATAATCAAAATAGGCTGCAATAGCAAGCAATGTGCGGATGAATTTTAGCATGGCTACTGATGAAAAAGTATCCTGATAGTCAATTTTTTCATGCTGACTATACCTTTTTGCCACTAATCTAGCTTTGAATGTCTCCACATTTTCATCTGCACCAATCTTTCTCTTGTAGATCTATTTACACCCAATAGGTATTATATCTTTTGGTGGATCTACCAAGGTCCAGACTTGGTTTGAGCACATCGAGTCAATTTCTGACTTCATTATCTCTAACCATTTTTCAGAGTTGATATCCGATATCACCTCGTCATAGATTTTGGGATTATCACCATAAACCCCATTACCTACGAGGAACATTTTCTCTACTTTCTTTAAAATAGTACCTAAGTACCTCTTAGGAGAATGAAAAACTCTTTTCGATTAGTGATTGTATTGGCTTAATCTAATTTGGTTCCATAGGATCCTTAGCTCATAGCTCTTATGAGATTCTCCTCGAGCTTGATCTACTTTTCAATGCCACCATCTTGAATAAACTATTTTTCAAGAAAGATGGCATGCCGACTGACAATCACATTATGGTCTTTTGAAATGTAGAAATAATATCCTAATGACTCTTTAGGATATCCTATGAATCGAGCTCTAAAGGACCTATAGTCTAACTTATTCGCTTGTTATCTTTTGACATGAGCCAAACAACCCCAAATTCTGAGATGACTCAGACTTGATTTCTTACCATGTCATATCTCATATGGTGTGGTAGGAACGATTTTAGAGGAAATCCTATTCAGTAAATATATAGCAGTTAACATACTATGTCTCCATAGAAAATCAGAAAAGTCTGTGAAGCTCATCATAGATCGGACCATATCTAATAGGATCCAGTTTCTTCATTTTGAAATTATGTTGAGTTGAAGTATTCTAGGTGGAGTCCATTGAGAGACTATGCCATTTTGCTTGAGATAGTCCAAAAATTCTCGACTAAGGCATTCACCTCCTCGATCTGATCGAAGAACCTTAATGGGTTTTTCAGTTTACTTTTCAACTTCATGTCTGAATTCCTTAAACTTTTCAAAGACTTTAGACTTATATCTCATAAGATACACATACTCATATCGAGATAAATCATCAATAAAGATTATGAAGTAGTCAAAGTTGCCTCTAGCCGGTACATCAAATGAGCCACACATATTAGTAGGTACTAGGGCAAGTACTTCTATGGCCCTTTCCCTATGTCCTACAAAAGGGAGCTTAGTCATTTTGCCATGAAGACATGATTCATAAATTGGATATGACTTGAAAGTCAATGGATTCAATAGCCTAATTTTTTCTAATTTATTAATCTTATCTTCTACTATATGACCTATCCTTAGGTGCCATAGATACCTATCGTTTGGACTATCCCTGGGTCATTTTGATCTTACGGCATTTACATTTTGCTCGATATTAAAGATAGATATATCAATATGTAACTGATAGAGATCATTAATAAAGAAACCACTTATAATTTTATTTCTTTCATAAAGAATATTATAATGGTCCTTAAGAAAACTAATTACATAGCCTTCTTATGTTAAACATGAAATCAAAATCAAATTTTTGCTTGCAGCAAGCACATAATAACAATCCCTAAGTACTAAATCTAAGCCAGACGGTAGTCGAAGATGGTAGATTTTCACGACCACAGCAGTAACCCTTGCTCTATTTTCGATACATAGGATCATCTCATCATCCCTCAGCCTCCTGCTATCCTCAAGATCCTGTATGAAAGTGCACAAATGAGCACTAGAACCGGAGTCAAGCACCCAATTGGATGTAGAAGAAATCGTAAGATTAGATTCAATAATAAGCATACCTCCAGAAGGACCTGTCTCCTTCTTATTCTTCAGGATGGCCAGGTATGTAGGACAGTTTCGCTTTCAGTGGTCGTCAGTATTATAATGAAAATACTTTTCTTTGTTAGTGGCTTTCTTTTTTAGCTCTGCCTTCTGTTTCTTTCCATCTTCCACCTTCTATTTTTTCACAGACTTCTTCTTCTTTTCAAAAAGTTTTCTCTTGGAAGAAGTCCATTCCATAGCAAGTATTGAGCCTTTAAAATCTTTCATAGAAAGCTCAGCAGTAACCAGCATATTCATAATCTCGGCCTGAGTATTCTGAAGTTTATGCATATGGTAGTTCATAATGAACTGTCCATATGCATCAGTCAAGGATTGCAGAATTATATCATTCTACAGATCCTGATCTAACTTCACTCTGAGCTTCTCAAGCTCTTCCAAGTCCTTGATCATCATCAGACAATGATCTTGAACTGACTGTCCATCATACATTTTAGTCTTAAATAGTCATTTAGTGATCTGATACTTGGCTACATGACTCTGTTCACCAAATAACTCTTACAGGTGAGCCAACATTTGGCGGACAATCTTGATATCTTTATGTTGGTATTGAAGCTCATCAGACATCGAGCCCAATATATAGTATCTGGCCTTATTATCTTCATCCATCCATTTATCAAGAGACGCTCTCTATTCAGCGGATGGACGAGCTAGTAAGATGGGGGGATCCTGGTCCAATACATGAGTCAACTTCTCAAAATTCAAAATAATTTTAAAGTTTTGGAGCTAATCCTTATAATTGGATTCGGTCAGTCTATGGGTGTTCAGGATACGGACTAGTGGATTGGATGCAGACATTTTTTTTTATAGAGAGTCAAAGTTTCTAGTTAAATTTTATAATTAAGACTTGACTAATTTATTTAAGAATTTAATTTTTAAATAAATTAGCTTCCACTATTTTCTTGGATCTCTATGCTTTCTTTATAGAGATGCAAAAATCTTCATGATTACTGATTTCTAATGGATGGTGCAATCCCACCAACTGACTCATCACCTCATCTAACAGTTATTGATGATGGGTTAGCCAATGAGTGAACAACTCTTATCCAATGATTTTCTAATCATGGTGCACCCAGACTTGGTCTCTAATTCATGAATCTCACCGTGCTCAAAATATTGATCCACTTTCTAGTTAAGTCAGACCCATCATTTGCACAGATTGGATTCCTAATTAGATCTTTCACCGTATCTAGGATATTGAGCCCAATCCATCCTCTAGCTCATAGCATCTAATGCCTAACAGACATGGTTGCATCTTTTTGGTGCAATTGAACCACTGTGACCAGTCGAGAACAATCAACTTCGAAAAGGATCCGCACATCTACAATGGTGGAAGACCTTAGACTTAATCTTTTCTTAGGAAGATTTGATTTAGGTCTCTTTAAACTTGACTTGACATAGCCATAACCATTATGACTAACCTAGTGGCATGGGTTAGCTCAGATTGTTAGCCACCTTAGATCAGGACTGGACCGACAAATATAGCCAGATAAGTGAGATCGATGGAAGGGATATGCCATTAACTCAACAAGAATGCATTCGAGTCGAGTAGCTTTCAATTAAAAATCAATCAATCATATCTGCCAAACTTATCTTAGACACCAAATTGTTGAGCCAGAACCAATCGGATTAGCCTACAATTCAGACTCTAATTACTCAGCCTAATTAGGTCTTAGCTTGATCGATCACTCATATGACTCGATCTTGATCCAAATTTAATCCAATTAGGCTGATCAATTTAAGTACCTCTGATCCCACCTAACCAACTCTTGATTCGGTTTGATCAACTGCTAGACCTAATTGAGCTACCTAAATTCGAACCTAATTTTATAAATATGTCTTAAATCTAAAAGTTTTTAATTTTAGACCTAATATATTTCATAATCTTAATTTTTAATTAAGTTTAGGGTTCATAAACAAAACATATATATAAAATCCTAAGATTTCAGGATCTAGGATTTTACAAAAAATAAGTTTTGATTTTTGATTAAAATCGAACGCGTAACACTCCTACACACCATAAGAACACCCCATCAAATGAAAGAAGGGGGTCTTTAAATCCTACTTCATTCTTATGATTGGACGGCCAAGGAAAATGCCTTAATCAGAAACATGATAAATTTACAAAACTAGTTAGATCTACATCATATATCATATATATAAAAATTAATCTAACTAAAAATATATTTTGCATACATCTCATGTGTCATATCATGCATATTTTTAGATCTAAATTATCTTATAAATATCTAAAAAATAATATTTAAATTTGATCTTATCAAATTAAAATTTATTCTAGAAAATTTTATAGAACTATTCTACAACTAGTCTAAATATGTATCTATCATATCTCATATAAATAAATTAAATAAATTTATTTTCTATTTTTTAGATATAATTATAATATTTATAATATCAAAAAATAATAAATAAATAAATTTAAAAATTATAATTAATTAAATTAAAATTATGATCATGCTAGACTATACATAGAATAATTCTCTTCCTAGTCTAGTCATGCATCTCATACATCTTAGATTTAGATTATTTAATTTTTATTTTTTGATTTTAGATCTAACACTACTATAAAAAAGAGCTACGGTAGGGGTTTGTAATCGCTACCGTATCCCAAAAAATTACTGCCATAGGCTATGACAGCGGTTTTCTAACCGCTGCCACTACGATCGTCGTCGTAGCTCTATAGCTGCCATTATTGCAGCGATTGTTAGAACCGCTATCATAGATTGTCTATTACAGTGGTTTATAAATTGCTACAATAGATTGACCTATCGCAGCGGTTATATAACCACTGCCATAGGATATCTATAGTAGCGGTTACATAACCGCTGCCATAGATAATCTGTGAGGAGACGACATCAAAAGTCTGTGAGAAGATGCTCATCACGAATCAGTAGCTCATCGACGTGTGTCTGGGCCTGCATCGAATCCTCATAGAGTGCTCAGGCTCTAAGATCTGAGATAGGTGGTCATGGGGCCTAGAGATATCCGAGCCCTTGCTCGTGAGCTCATCTAACTGATCCTATAATTATAAATTAAAATAAAATTTTATAAAAAATACTATAATACTAATCATATATACTAATATATTTAATACTTACAAAAATATGCTCGATCGTGGTGTTCATCGGCCTGTCCGTCTTGTCCGTATGGTTGGATCGAAAGATCTCGCTACGGTTGGGCATCACTCCATCTCTCATTCGCTATAATAAAAAATTAATTTATTAGAAAGATGATAAAAAATATAAATTTAATTTATCTAGTAAGATTTAGAATTAATTACCTCTCTATGCACATGACTGGCCATAGACTCGCGGTCTAGAGTATGCGTATACTCCTAGTGCTACACAGTTCTTCCGATTCTGATGGAAGGTAGCCTAACAAGTATTCAAATAAATAATAAATATTTAAATAATATTTAAATAAAACTTTAAGCATATTAAAAAATTTAAAAGTTAGAAATTTTATCTCGAACTCTTGACTCCTCCAATGTCTAACCATCCTCTCCCACTGACTTGGAGGATAGTTCTATATCCAAGAAACAAGCTCCTTCGGAGTATCTCATTGGTGCTCGAGCCATTCTCTATAGATCTTGACCTTGTAATCCTGGTATAACTCTCCGATCTTCTTCAGTCGGACATCTCGAGCCCTCTCGTGATCGGAGAAGTCGTATCTCCTTTGCACAAATTTATCAAAAATTAGTTATAAAATTATTTTAATCAAACATATATAGTATAAACATATAAAATGCATAAATATAACTAAGATGCACGTACTTACCCATATCTCCTCCCATATCCGATTTCTGATGACAGCATCCATCAAATGCCAGTCTCTGGGCTCTACAGGAATAATGTCCGACCGCCTCACAAGCACTCCAAAAAAGGAATGCATCTTCCACGCAGTCTCTCTTACCGACGTCCCCTCCACATCATACTGCACCATCATCCGATGCTGGTGGTTTCACACGTGTGCCATACATGTGGGACTGCGAAATGTCCGACTGAATGATGCATCTGCAATGCAAATACGTTATGCAAATATATAAGTATATAAATACTATATAAAAAATAAAGTTATGCTAATATAATAAAAACGTACACAAAGATGCCTGCGACGGTAGAGGCTCAGCTGTCGGTGGACTAGATGCCACCGCTGAAGTAGATATTGATGGTGAAGATTCCTAAGCAGTCGATACTGAGGTGGATGGAGTATGCTCCGATTGCTCCTCGGATGTGAAACTATGCGTAATTCATCGAGAGGTAAGGGTGAAAGCTAGATGGCATTTCAGTGCCATCGTGACCTACAACGTTGATGAACATTAATCAATATAACATCATGACATATCAAATTTTATTCATTCAGAAGTCGATCCAACTTCATGCCTGAGACATCCGGCTAAGGTCCTCCTCCAGTCGGCTCGATCATGGCCCAAGCTGACTCGACTGCGTATTCGAGCCAGCTCAATTATGTGCCATCCCCTCGATCACTCCCTCTCTTCTTCTCTTGATCTCTCCCATCGGTGATGACGGCGAGGCCGAATCCCTCCCTCTCAGCTTTTCCATCTCTCGATCTTCCTCTCTCCCACTCTCGATCTCCCTCATTGGCGAGGTCAGACCCCATCCCTCTCTCTCTCACTCTCTCGATCTCCCTCATCGACAAGGCCGAACCCCATCCCTCCCAATGATGCCGGCAAGCTGGACCCCCTCCCTCCCTCTCTCGCTCTCTCGATCTCCTACTCTCCCTCTCTCGATCTCCCTCACCGACGAGGTCGGACACCCTCCCTCCTAATGATGGTAGCGAGGTCGGACCCCTTTCTCCCAATGATGGTGGTGAGGTTGGATCCCTCCCTTCCTCTCTCAAGTACAGATCCATTGGGTATTCGAATTTAGATCCGATATCAGTAATTAAAATTAGGTCAGGATCTGAATATCCAGATTTCGATCCAAACCCAATCCGTTGACAGATCTAATCTACAGCTGTCGATATGGTACAGTCCAAAAACTATGGCATGTAGATAATTATAATATTTATAATAAATATTTATAATATTTATTATAAATATTTTATAAATTATTATAAATATATATGATTACTAAATAATACTATAAATTTTTTAAAAAAATTATACCTACGGCTATAGTGAGCGGATCGCATTGAAAGTTTCGAGAATCGTCGACGACGATGCTAGAGAAGGACGATGACATTAGAGATAACCTACGAAATAAAAATAAGATAGTGAGATAGAGAAGAGAGAAAAAGAGAAAAAAGAGAGAGAGAACAGGGGCGACCGAGGATGGAGGCAGAGGGAGGGGGCACAGTGATGCGAAGGCCGAAGAAGGCTTCGCACTCGATCGGAGGAGGGTCAAAATGGTGGTGGTGGTGGGGGGTGGGTTTTGCGGGGGTTGAAGAAGGGTCGGATGGGGATTCACTGAAGGGAGGGTTCGTTGGGGATCGAGGGAGGGTCAGATGGAGGGATGGAGAGGAGGGGTTGGGGTTTCGCGGTGGGGCCCGAGTGAGGGGTGCAAGGGGGTTTGCTAGAGGGAGATTTTGCGGAAGGTCGAGAGAGGATCGGATGGAGGGGTGGGGGGCCAGGTGGGGGTGGGGCGGGTGGCGGGAGGGGCAACGAGGATGGAGGGTGAGAGGAGGGTCGGATGGAGGGGTGGGGACGGTGGCAGGAGGGACGGTCGGGGATGGGGGTGGAGAGGGAGGGTTGGATGGAGGGGTGGGGTCCAGGTGGGGTGGTGTGGAAGGGGCGACCGGGGATGAGGATCGGGAGAGGGAGGGGGAAGGAGGGGCAGCACCGGTCGAGGGGGAAGGAGAGGCGACGTCAGTCGGGGGGAGGAGGATTGACGTCGATTGTGGGGAGAGGAGGGGCGACGTCGGTCGGGGGGAGGAGGGATGACGTCGGTCGGGGGGAGGAGCCTCACCGACGATGAAGAGGAAGGGGAGAGAGAAAGATCGAGTGCGCATGAGAGGAAAGAAAAAATTTAAAGATTTTTAACCTAATCTACGGCAGCAGTTATCGAACTGCTGCCATAGATCTATGGTGATAACCGCTACCGTAGATCTATGACAGTGGTAACTCAAAATCGCTGCCATAGATCTACGGCAGTGGTTCTATAATCAATGTCGTAGATCTATGGCAGCGATTTTTGATAACCATTACCATAAGTAAAAAATAATTTTTTTTATTTTTTTTTAAATATTATATAATTTTAAAATTTAATACCATAAGTGAAAAATAATTTTTTTTATTTTTTTTAAATATTATATAATTTTAAAATTTAATATCCATCTTCACCATTCATTATTTAAATAATTATCATTAGAGTATCATCGTAAAAGTTTGCCTCAATCCGATGGTCCTAGCCTCATTGATCATAAAAATTTGATTTCGATGATCACGAATGATGATGCAATGATCTGATAGACGAAGATCTCCAATGGATCTAAAAATCTACAATGATGATCTTGATGATGTTTGTAACATACTGTCAAAGTTTTACTTCAATCAAATATCGTTATCATGATTAATTTAGTATGGAATGATTTCGATCGTTAAATTAGAAATAAGTGATCAAAGGGTTAAATGACGTCCGATTATGAGATAATTTTTTAGTTAAATGATCTTTATTATAATTTTTAATATTTTATATGATGATAATAGTAAAATTTAAATCATTTTCATATAAATTATTTATGTTAAGTAGATATTGCAAAAGCATGAGCATAACAACCAATGAAGTTTCAAAATGGTTATCAGGAGATGTATAGTTTTAGATTGTTCTTCATCTCTTGAATTGAATTTTATAATCACCTATAAAAAATAATTAAAATAGTAGCCAAGATCATTTATAAAAAAAATTATCTCATAATCGGACACCATTTGGTCCTTTAATCAATCGTTTATCATTTAACGGTCGAAACTAACCTATACTAAATTGACCAAGATAATGATATCCAATTAAAGTAAAATTTTGATAGTATGCTACAAACATCACCGAAATCATTGTTGCAGATTTTTGGATTCATCAGAGGTCTCTATCTATCAGATCATCGCATCATCATTCGTGATCGTCAAAATTAACTTTTTTGATCGACGAAGCTAGGGCCATCAAATCGAAGCGATCTTTTACGATAACACTCTCATGATAATTATTTAGATAATGAATGATGAAGATGGATATTAAATTTTAAAATTATATAATATTTAAAATATATATATATATAGCAGCGGTTACAATTAATCATTGCTCTAAATCAGATTATAGCAGCGGTTACTACTAACTGCTACTATAGATCCGACTTATGGCAGCGGTTATAATTAACCGCTGTTATAGGTCCGACCTACGATAGCGATTTTCTATAACCACTGCTATATGTCGGATCTATAGCAGCGGTTATAAAAATTGCTACCATAGATCTGATCTATGACAGCGGTTAATGAAAATCGCTACTGTAGGACCTATAACAGTGGTTTCAAAAATTGCTTCCATAGTAAGCGTTGTCATAGACCATTTTTATAGTAGTGTAATCACATCTAATGTGACATCTAAAATCATCTAATTATTAGATCAAAAATAAATTAAAATCAGATCTAATGAATTATGAAACCTAACTCTGATACCAGTTGAATGGAAAAAACCTATTTTTTGGGTCAGGTTCGTTCAGATCTGATTGGATCAAGAAGAATATTTCAAAAAAAAATTTCTAAGATCCTAATCAAATCTGAGATTTCTCAAATCTAATCTTATTGATCTAATAATAAAAATTAAAATTAAAATTAAAATTAATTTAATATTATCTTTATTTTGGGTAATCTAATTATCCTATGATGATCCCGATGTTTGTCTGAGGTTCTGGATGTAGCCACGTAAGTGCCTGACCTCTACCGATATTCACTCAGACATAATTTGAAGATCTTCTCCTTCTCAATCAATTCTTCAAAAATCAAATCTAGATCTGATCTTAAAGGTCTTCTAAATGGCTTTTGAAGAACAGCCATTGTCTCTTGCAGCAGTACTGCCTTCTTCCTTTCCTGGCACCTTTTACTTGCTTGTATCGCACCTTCTTCATGCCCAAAGTCCCTTAGGCATGGAGAGGAGAGAGAGGACCAGAGGGTGGCATGGAGAAGGAGGGAGAGGGGCTATGTGGCATGGGCTAAAGGTAGAAGAATTGAATTCTAGGCGCAGACAGGGTTTATATAGATCCTGCTGCGCTATGCAATGCCACATCATTCTGGCCAATCACGATCCTTTATACAATCAGATCTAAATTTGATTGGTGGGATGACATCATTTGATTTAATCAAATTAGAGACCCTCAAAACTCTCCTTAGGTGGTGCCAAGACTGAGTCAAACAAGTCTTCTTGGTGCCACACAATTTAATCCCCTAAAGCAACTGGAGTCCCATCTATACGGGACTCCATCTTTTATCCTCATGGGAGGCAGAGGCGTGTGCCCCCTTTTTGTCTACTTTTTAGCAGGGGGACAAGTCTCTAGTTACTCTCCTATGGTGCATGACACATGGGCAGATGTCTAAGTGTCCAGGGTCAATATTTGACCAATGTCCGAAGACAAGATTTAGCAGGTGATGAAAAATGGCAGGTGTTGTCTCAAATTTATTTCATAAATTAAGACAACCCTTTTCTGACCTGGACAAGCTTCAGTTAGACCAAATAAAGATTTTTGAGTGAGTCCAAACACATTTGTCTTAGTCGAGATAAGTTTTAATGATTGTTAAAGAAGAACATTAGGCTCAATCGTGTGCTAGCACGATTTTCTTGAACTTAATTGAATCTTTTTCAAATTAATTGAACTGGGTTAATCCAATTGATAATATCCAGATCCAAATCCTTGTTTGTATGACCCAATTAGGTTCAGTTTCATATGGTAATGGGATATATCATGATCTCTATCATTGACATCATCGAAACACCTTCCGATGGATCAGAACTTTTCTGATTCAGACAACTAGTATGATCGATCATCTAAATCATTCTAATTGCTCCCAAAATCCATCAGTGATACCTAGCAGCATATGGTGGCAACCTATTAGAACTGAAAGAGAACCTTTCGGTGTAGTTACCTATGTGATTAAGTTTCTCTATCTTGAGCTCTGACTAGATTAGGGTTAAGGTGATCTCGTCAAACCCTAATTTCCATCATATGAATTAATCATTCGATTCAAGTTCAATGTGAAAATCCTAATGAAAACTCTTTCTATTATTTCACTCTGCCATGGCCATGGGCTTATGAACTTGATTCTCCTGATCATCATAGGGCTACTCCTCATCTATCGAGATAGATAGATCTCCTATTGGTGCAATCCAATTTCTACAATGAACGTGCTATAGCCAACATACACCTCAGAATTCTGAATGGCTAGAAGATCGAGTTATGGTGTAGTCAAACTACAATACCCTTAAGATGAATTGCTGATGCACCTCAGGTTAAAGAACCAAATACACTACTGCAGCTTCGAGCCAGTCATCGACGAGAAGGTAGACTTTCTCATGACTGCTCAAGGTAGTCACGCTTAGTGCCCTCATTCTCTAATGAGTATCTGTACTCTCACTCCAGTGTCTCTACACCATAGACTCAAGACTCATCTATCCAAAAGAAGCGATCGTACATCAATCTTTTGGATCAATCACCATCCTCATGATGATCCTACGGTCGGAAGCATTTTATGAGTTAATAATGAAAATTCATGTCTTAAATTTTCAACTCTTGAAAATATGAACTATCATTGCCATTAACTCAAGGAATGTATCATAGACACTTTCAAATACACACTATGATAGAAAATAACATATTTTATTATTTATAGTTAAAATTATAATTTTATCCTTAGAAGTGTATTACAAGTGTCAGCCAATCTGGCTTCTAGGGCATACATATCTAATATCATCTAGTGTCCATACACTATTTGATTTTCATGGACTTCAATTTGGATTATGTGACTCTAAGCCACTTCTCATAGTTAGACCACTGCATTGCATCCCTATAGGTAATCGGATCCTTATTATTCTCATCGAGCTCAACAGGATCACCATTCTGGATCTAGATATTGAAGTATCTATCTGGCTAATACGGTACTTTATCGGATCTCATTAAAGGTGCTACTTTAATGGGCTCTAAATTTGATTTGATCAAATATGGTTCTATAGGTTTACTAGATTATGTCGGTTCATTTCTATCAGTCAAACTTTCTCAAGTTCAACTTGACAGGCATTAGTTCCTTCTCTAAGGAACTCCTTTCCAAAAGGAATGTCCTTCTACTGATGAACATCTTATGTTCTTTAGCATGGTAGAATTAACAACCCTTAAACACTTATTAGACCAAGATCCAAGTTTATCTATATGCAAACTTATGACATTGGCTGATCAACCCTAAACTCAAAGGTGAAAGAGTTTAGGTCGACACCCAATCCATATCCCATATGGAGATTTATAATAAATTTACTTGGTATATATTCAGAGTAAAACTAATAGTCACAAGAGCACAATCCTAAAACAGGCAGACAAGTAAATTCTATTATGGATTGAACTATGTCTAACAAAGTTCAACTTCTTCTTTTAGAAACACTATGTTCCAAAAAGAAATCAACTGAAAGAGAATCCTATTCTCTTCTAGATATGTCATAAACTCATTGGATAAGTATTCACCTTTTTGATCTGATCGAAGAGTTCCAATACCATTTTTAGTTTGTTCTCCAATTTTATTATTGAATCATTTGAATATTTCAAATGATTCAAGTCAGATGTACCCATACTAAGATAGATCATCTATAATAAAATATTAATATCTTCCTTTGGCACTTAAGTTCATAGGTCCATATATATCATTATGTATGAGACTTAGAACTTTATCAGCTCCTTCACCTTTTCCAATAAAAGATGACAAAGTCATCTTTCTAAGAAGATAAGATTCATAGGTTATCAATGATTCACAATCATTGATGTTGAGGTTTTCCTCTCAAGCTAACCTGTTTATCTTATTCTTATTAAGATGACTAAGTCTATAATACCGAAGATAGACATTCCTGACATAATCTAACTTGGACATTTATTAAATATGTACATTATACTTAATAGACTGTATAGATGTAAAATATCATTTTTATTATCCATATATTATTATAATATTATTCATAATTACAACAATCCTTTTCATTGATAAATTATAACCATCTCTGACCAAAAGACCAATAGAGATCATATTTATCATAAACGATGGACGATGGTGATATTCATTCAAAATGATATCTTTTGAAAATAAGCTTGATAATTCCTAAAGCTAGGATTGGAATATGACTTCCATCCCTAACGTTCAGGTATCTCTCACCATTTTCAAACATTCCACTTTTCAATAGTCCTTTCAACAAATTGCATAAGGCCACTGATATTTAATACCCAGGTAGTAGAATTATATATAGAGAAATTTTAAGGTGTTATCATATAACATCCTTAATGAGCAACTCTTACTCCTTTTTCTTGTTCAGCCTGTTATGATCAAGGGAAGCAAGACAATTCTTCTTCCTATGACTTTGCTTCTAATAATAGAAGCACCATGCCTGATTTGGATCAATTTTAGACTAATTATTTTAACTGAACTTAGAAGCCCCAATACGAATCCATTCATACTGCTGAACCAAATTCAACTTTTGATACTAATTATCGAAATTGGGTCCAATAAGTCATCACTATCTAACAGTGATTGGAGTAATTAGGATTTAGCCTTATTCTATGAGAAAAGAGAATATAGATCTAAGTATATGAATTATATTAAGCCTAGAGACTTGGACTTTAGTCTAAAGGTTCTTCTACTATTTTATTCAAATTGATAGCCTCTACCTTCAATTTAAAAAATTACTTTAATTTTCTAGTAGGTACTAGAATCCACATAGACTGCACACGAGCCCAACTTTGATTGGCCAACCCATGTACATCTAAGGATAGGTTCATAACCAATTATTTCTTCAAATAATTTTTAGTAATATAATTTTATCTCAGAAAACTAATCAGTAGGCTTTAGCCTCCACTATAAGAATCCGATTAGGTCCAACCATTAATATGACTATACTTAGTACATCTAACCAACGAATGATTAGGCTCAACTTTGGTTGGCCAATCTAACTACTATTAGAGAGACACTTCTAAGTTATCATATTATGAATGATAATTTCATTAGTCAATAAGCATCAGGCCTTTGGGCCTCCAATGATTATTGAGTTAATGGATCCATTATCATCCAACTTAATAGGAGGCTATGACTCAATTATCTCCATAACTTTATCATCTTAAGAACCTAATAATTTTAAAAGATTTAAATTATTAGTGATTTAAGGATAGAAAGGACATGGACCAATTTGCTTCCACTGACTTCACCAAGTCAAGTCCTCCCACTGACTTCTTAAGTCATCGATAAGGACTAGGATCAATATCGGTCCATGGGCACCTAGATCAGTCTCACTGAATAAAATTAGTCTCACTGATTTTCTATGTGACATGGGTTAGCACGAACCAATGAGCAACCTAATCAAGATCTGATTAACCACATTGGCTAGATAAGTAAGATCGGTGGGAGAGTCTGCCAAGGCTTACCTTAGACACCATCAGAAATGGCCAGGTAAGTGGACTACTAATTAAAAATCATCAATCTGGAATGCTAGACTTATCTTAGATACCAATTGATTTATCAGTTTTGATTTGATCTGCCTAAAGACTCGGGCTCGACCACTGAGCTACGATCAGTATCTATTTGTTAGATGTATGGACTTTGATCAACTACAACTATTGAAGTGATCTATAGAAATGACCTAATCCTAATTAACTATTAATTAGGCTTGATCAATTTCTTAACTAAATCTATATTTAATCTAATCCTAGGTCTAACCCAGTTAAGGATCTGATCAAAGCTAACCCATTATCCTTTAACCCATATTTTATGAAATTATCTTAGAATCTTTAAATCACAAACTTAGATCCTAAATAATCATTTAATTTTTAATTAAGTTCAAAGCTTATGAGTTAGATTTATGAAATCTCAAAACTAATTTTTGATTTAATCATTTAAAATATTTTTAAATTATAAATAGTTTACATTAAATCATATTCAATATATGATTTTAGATCCAATTTGTTTTAATATTTCGATCATATCCTAGGATTTTGAATTTAGGATTTTACATAAAGTAAGTTCTCAATTTAAATTCTATAAAATAAATATATCACTTATATTCTAGATTTAAAATAAAAATTATACATCAACATTTGCAATTAGAGGATCTAGATCTAAATATAAAACACATCATATGGATCAGATCATAAATTATTTAAAATTAGATTTAAAATCTAAAAATAAATCATCAATTATTTTAGATCTCATCTAATATATTTATGATTTAGATTATTCGGATCAGTACATACTAGGATAACCTCTCCACTGTAAGAGGTAAACCTTACAATAGCACAACCTTATAGCAGTATATGCAATCTGATATTATTTAGATCTAATCTAAATAATCTAAAATAAATCTAATATTTATTTAATTTTAAATTTAAAATTATAAAATAAATCATAAAAATATTTAGATCATATCTAACTTATTCATGATTCAAGTATAGATCAGCACATACTAGGATAATTTCTCCACTATAAGGGATAAACCTTACAACCGGACAACCTTATAATCAGTATGTGCGATCTATAGAATTTTATTTTTAAATTTAATTTAATACAAACATGATCAAGTTATGAACGAACCTAGATGCTCTGATACCACTGTTGAAAAATACGCAGGATTTCATGTATGAATTTTAAAATAATTTTAAATATAACGCAGCAGAACATGCAGATTAAACCATTTAATCTATAAATGCATGTAATCAAATTACTAAACCCTATAACTAGGATCTATAACATGTCATAATGCATTCTAAATCTAAAAATAAAAGAGTTTGGTATTGATCAAATCAATATCCTAGATCTAGAATAATTCTAAATCTGAAATCTATATCATATCTAGGTGAGAGAAGAGAATATATCTCTTATCTTGCGTGGGTCGAGAACTTCATGGTTGATTTTAGTTGTTGCTTTTGGAGTTGCATACGTATCCGACCTCTACAGAAGATCTACACGAGGCTGCAACAAAATCAGAGGTTCGTCGAATGAAGATCCGCTCGAAGTGCTAGTTTCTCACGGATCCCTCTAAATGGTTAATCTAAATTTATTCTTTGGATCTCTTGGATATTCCAAGAAATGAAGAAAAAGAGAAGAATTAGGAGAGAAATCCAACCTTTGGATCTCTCATAAATCTGAAATAAAATATATTAGAAAAAGGTCCTAAGAGAAGATAAATCTTCTCTTTCAGGACATCAACGACTGATGTTCTAAAAACATCCTTATGCTAGGACAAAGAAAAGACCTTCTTCCCTAGGCTTTTTCTATATTTTCAGATCTCACACAGTCTAATTTTTCTCATAGAAAAATTATATAAAATATAGAGAAGAAGGATTCTCAAACAAATCCTAAGAGAAGACCATCTTCTCTTTTCCTTCTCTCATCAGGACATGATCGGATCATATCCAAAATTGATCTTCATGCCCCAATATCTTGAAGCACAGATCCCTATACCCTCATCCTCTCTCTCTCTCTCTCATAGATTTTTATCATATAAAAATAGATAAAAAATAAAGAATAAAGATTTTTAAACAAAATCATAAGAGAAGACAATCTTCTCTCTTACCTTGTCTCTTTAAGACATCAATCTTTGATGTCCAAAAGAAAGAGCCTTCTCCAAGATAATTGGTGCTCCTAATCCCCATGCCAAATCTTCTTTTCCTTCTAGTTTTACCATGGAAATCTTGGGATTTTTAACGTTCATGACCTATTAAATATGAGGAGAGATAATTTGAATGGAAGACTAGGTCAAAACCTAGTCAAATAAGGCATCTATGGAGGCGTCCAACTCTTGGATGCCTCCCAACTTATTTTCATGAATAATTCATGTTAAAGAGAGAGCAAGGGGCATGGAAAATCCCCAAGATATCAGGTGCATAAAAAAACTTGACGTGGGAAAGCAAGGAGCAAAAGGAAAGTAGGTGTTTTAGTTTGTATGGACTCTATCAAATAGAATCCAATCCAAAACAACTTTCCAAAATGAACCAAATCAGATTTGATTCAAATTAAACTAGATATGCAGCATGAGAAATCAATCTTAGGCATGAAAATCATAGAAAAATTTGGAAATAAAATTAGGTGGGTGTTGGAGATAATTTGCGCAAGGAAGGAAATAAGAAATCCTAGTCTAACTAGGATTCTCATATATTGACTAGGTCAAACCAATTTATAACCTAATTCAAATAAGATTAATGCAAGCCTAATTATGGGTGATCCTAGTTCAACTAAAAATCTAATTAAGTTAGATTTAAATTATATTTAATTCTAATTTAAATTCTAACTCAATTATGGATTAGGTGTACTCAAATCTTAGTCCAACTAGAAATTATTTTTTTCTTGTAATTGGCTTATCCAATAAACTAGTTAGACTTAATCTAATTAAGTCCAAACTAATTTTAATTAAATCTAATTCAATTAAACTTGATCTCAGCCTAATTGTTCAATCAAATTAAGCTAATTAGCAATCTAATTGCTAATCGATCCTCCTGCAATACTTGCATTAGGTCAAACATCAATCGCATTGAATGTTTGACCTCAGAACGATTCTCAATCATCGATTAACCATTTGATTAACTTACAATCTCTAATATGGGTGACCTTATAGGTTCAAATCTAAGTTGATAGCATAGAAACTAATTTTTGCATCAGTCAAAGTAACCATCTAGTAATAGTTTCTGACGTTCAGATAGATCGAATGTATGCAAAGCAATATTCTTAGAATCCTGGCCCATAGTTACCGTATAATTCATCCCTATGATCAATAATGCTCAAGATGACTTTGAGTACACTATCAATACTCATAAAAGTCATCTCTGTTATATCTCAAAATTTTATAAATCTCATGACTCTTCACGAGGATTATCTAGGCCTAGATTTTACTAAATTGAAATGCAATAAGACATTCTCTTCCTGAAGCTAATCAGGAGTTGTCAATCCCATCTTGACTCACACACCGACTTCATAAATACTTAACTACAAAAATCTTCTGAATCTATATTAGAAATACAGACAGTTCGGTATCAAAATATAATGAGTTGCTTGCAAGTCACCATGGTGATCTCAGATCGGAGGGACACTTATATTCATTAGCCTTGGCTAGCTACTCTTGATAGTAGAGTACTACATTAGTCATGTTCAATGCAGATATACTTCTACATCTCATCTGGATGTCATATCAGTGTCTTCACATCATTTGATTATGAGGACAACCAACGCATATGGCATACAACGATCTACACTCGATAAGTTATCATTCTTATTAATAAATCATCATTTGATCATGAATAATTTAAGAACCATCCAATAAATCCTTCTTTATCGATTGATTATGGTTCTAAAGATTTCATTATAATTTAGAAGTTCATTTAAGGAAGATAGAATTTTTATAATAAACCAGTCAAATAACTATTATTATTAGATAATTCATATACTAATTTCAATCATCTACCACTTAGATGATTGATTTTAGGACATATTTTTCAATAGTCTATAAGTTATAATGGGCATTGTACAGGCTGAAACAATCACCTCAAGCATGGTTTGGACAATTTAGCTTGGCAATGAGAAAGTATGGTCTTTTGCAAAGCAACTTAGATCATACACTTTTTTTTGAAACATAGAAAAGGAAAGGTAATTGCTTTGATAATTTATGTGGATGACATGATTATCATAGGAGATGATAGAGAGGAAATCTCCAAACTTTAAGAGCAGTTGAGTACTGAATTCGAGATGAAGAATCTTGGAGGACTCAAATATTTCTTGGGAATAGAGGTAGCTAGGTCAAGTCAAGGTATATTTTTTTTTCAAAAAAAATATATTAGATTTATTGTCTGAAGTGGAAATGATTGATTGCAAGTCAATTAACACACCGATTGTTTAGAATCACAAACTTGGAGAACATCCGAATCAGGTACCTACTAATAAAGAGAAGTATCAAATATTGGTTGGTAAGCTAATATATTTATCACACACTCATCCGAATATTGCCTACACTGTTAGCATAGTAAGCCAATTCATGCACAATCCTAGTGAAGATCATATGATGACGGTAACTCAGATACTTCGCTACTTGAAATCTGTCACAGGAAGAGGACTCGTCTTTTAAGAATAATCATCTCAATATTGATGGTTACACTGATGTTGATTAGGCAGGAGCTATATTTGATAGAAGGTCCACATCCGAATACTTCACCTTTGTTGGTGGTAAGTTGGTCACATAGAAGAGTAAAAGATAGAAGGTAGTGGCATTATCTAGTGCTAAAACAGAGTTTAGAGGGATGGCCAAGGGACACTGTGAACTAGATTGGATTTCCATCTAACTTTGAAATGAATTTGTTCTACGATAACAAAGCAACAATAGAGATTTCTCACAATCTGATTCAACATGACCGTACCAAACACATTAAGATGGATAGACATTTCATCAAACAGAATCTTGAAGAAAAGTCATTTAGTTTCCATTTGTCCGGTCAGAAGATCAACTAGCAGATATGCTAACAAAGGCCATTTCTAGTAAAAGCTTCTATAGCTCATTAGACAAGTTAGGCATCAAAGACATTTATGCACCAACTTGAGGGGGAGTGTTGGCATAAACTATATTTTCTATTTATATAGAGTAATTATAGGAGTAATTAGTTATCTTAATTATTATAAATCTCATGTAATCTGGGCAGCTTGATACTAGCCTAAGTTAGAGTTTTTTCTTAATTGTTAGATCCTTCATGGACAATCCTCTATATATAACTAATGAATCTTTTGTGAATAATATACACAGTGAATGAAATTCAAGCCATTATTTGTTCTTCAACCCTTTATCTGTTCTGTCAGTTACACCCAATTTCTAGCTGCTAGAAATTTTTTAAAAAACTAGATATTATGCACAGAGGAGTCAACTCTTAATATTTAGAAGTCGACTTGACTTCTTCAAGAGTTGGCTCGGCTCTTTAGGGGTTGACTCATAATCCCCAATATCTCTATATAGCTCTTTGTCTTCTGATTATGATCAATTTGGAGTTGACTCAATTTTTAATGGATCGACTCAAGTTACAGTGGAGTCGGCTCATGATTTTTTTGGGGTCAGCTTGAGTTGTGCTCAATTTTCACCGCTCTCTATCTATACCATGAGACAATTTTAGAGTTGACTTGTATTTTAATGGGGTTTACTTGTCTAGTGGAGTCGACTCATAAATTTCTAGAGTCCACTCATGTTTAGGACATCTTTTTATGCTATTTTCTGTCTAGCACCCAAAGATCATTTAGGAGTTGACATTTATTCTAATAAGGTTACTTCTCTAGTGGAGTTGACCTATGACTTTCTGAGGTCGACTCTTGCACTGTGTAATTTTTAATTTAGTATGCCAGAGCTGCATTAAGTGTATCAGGGTCGACTCTTATTCTTTATCTTTTGTTGAGTATATTGAGCAACTTCTTCTTGACTAGTTTTGATAGGCTTCTTCTTAATTATTTGTGCAACTTATGAGCATCAAGAGCTTCTCCTACAAGCGTGCTCTTAAGTTTTTGTTAGAATCAAACATACTTACTATTTTGAGATCATCATAATTAATCCTTTGGTCAATAGAGAGAGGGTGATATGAAGTGTAAAGAAGAAACTTTTTTTGTGAGATGGCTTTATAAGAGAAAGTTGAATTCATTGTTTTGGCTTTTATTTTTTCAATAGATTTTTCTCTTCAATTTTTTTTTGCACTACTACTGCTTGATTCAATTGTTGCTTGTTTTGGATCTTGGGTTAGCAAGTTTGATCTACATTGAAAAACATGTTATTCTAGATATTCTCACTATCATAATTCATGAACTTGTTTAGCTTTGATTTTTATGTTTTTATTTACTTACAAAGCAGCATATTGTCATATGGAGCTTGACATTAGTGATAATATTTGCTGGGTACTTTTGCCACTCTTTATTTTATTTTGCTCTCTCTAAAAGGAATAATTCTTTGCCACGAAGAGTCCTTACAGTTCCATCAACAATCTATAATGTAAAATATTTCTATTGTTGTTGCTCAAAATAGTTTACTTCGAAAGTCGAACGGTCGATCTTGCATAGAGGTGCTAGAGCGACTTGCAAAATAAGTCTGAGCTAAAGAATTTTACTCTAGCAAGGATCCTCTGATATTCAAGTCGGCAAAGAACAATGAAATAATAACAAGTTATCTATGTAAAATTTCTTGCTTAATTACCTGGGTCCTCGAGGCTTTCAATATTTGCAGAGAAGAAGTATCATGGATATTGCATTATTCTGCAAATCTTAGATCACTAATCATGCCATTGCAGCATTATGGCCCTCTTTCACTCTCTTGGAATGAGGAGGCTGTTGCTGGCATGATTTGAATGCCTTATCTACTCTTATGAGATTATGTGAAATGGGTAACAATATGATTATGACTGGATTACAGTTAGATCATTGCTTATCCGCAAGATGGATTTCTACGTGTGCTGAGGAGTTACTTGATCGAGGTAACCAAAGGGACTTAAGGGCTAGACAAGCCGCTGTTGAACAAAATAGCTTATAAGTGTACCTCAGTTTGGCTTTTAGGTCGGAAAGCATATGGATAACTTAACTTGCTTGGAACGTTGGTGCCTACATACTGTTCTGAGGTATCTTGATCATCAGTATGACTGACTCGAGGTATTTATGTTACTACCATAATACTATCCACCTAGTGCTGAGTTTGAGAATCAAGTGAAAGAACTATTTTCAAGTAATATCTCGAATCCGATAATGTATACTTTTGCTTTCGGCTACACTTTTTGGTATTTAAAGATTGATGACATCAGCTTGTGGTGCGGGATATCGAGAATGGCCACGATTGGGGGGACCACTTGGTTGGTGGTCCTTTCAAGAATTTGATTTAAGAAATAATTGTCTTCATCTTTCCTCTTTTTAAATCTATTCGAAGAGTGTGTTAAAGGGATGACTATGACAACAATACCTACTATTCTCTCTACTTCAAGCCCTCTTCATAAGCTTTGGAAGCAAGATGGATCCCGCGTTAGTAAGGATGTTGGAGTTGTTATTGGCTCGAAGGAGATAGACTAAAGCTTCATTTGATAGATTGCCAGCTTCTAAAGGCATGGTTATTAGGGCTCCAAATGTCATTCCTTCAATTACATCCTCAGCCCTGACGGATGTGGGGGTTGAAAACTCTCCTTTAGTGGTTAGACCAATGACCTCAAAGGGGGAGGCTACCATAATGATTTTTGCGGAGGAGGTTCCGATGAAGAAACCTCCGATGGGACAAATTCTCATAGAGGATTTTCCTATGGAGGTGATAGAGATTGAGGAGATGGTTAGATCCTCAGAACCGATGGAGATAATGAAAGTTGTAGATCTACCAGAGTAGGCTGTTTCTAACTCAAGTCTTCCTTTGGTCAGAACTCAAGTAGAGTCTTTACAACTGGTGCCTCCTTCCCTATCTGCCACAGAGATCCTTAAGACTGCGGTGGAATTTTTAGAAGGCCATCTCTCATTTGAGAAGAGGTGAGCTTTGGATGGACAAGGAGCTCAGCATCATATGGTGGGTGCCCTAAGGTCTTTAGCCCAGATTGGGCATTATCTGGTCAACTTTACAGGGATTACTTCTGGGGCTTTGGCTTTAGAGCTTGCCGAGGCAAAGGAGGAGATTGGTAGGTTGGAGTATCTTTTAAAGCAGAAGAAAGCCACCAACACCAATCTGGTCAAGGAGATTGACTGCTCTAATGAAGCCATTCATGAAGCTCAAGGTACAATGGATCACCAAAATGATGAAATGAAGAGAGCCCGTGCAAGGAATGAAAATCTCGAAAGGAGGAGATCTGAAGTCGAGCGAGATTGTTGTTGTGCTCGCGATGACATCGAGCATCTGAGGAGGATGCTCAAAGGAAAGAGGAATTCTCCTTCTAAGGTTCACTCTTCGAGGGGCCTTGATAGAAGCTCGATTAAAAGGCCTAGGACTTCTGACATACAGGATTGTAGAGAGAGAGCATCTCAAAGGGGCGAAGATCCTCCTTTGAAGAGGGTGTAGATGATTCAAGAGCCATCGGTACCTCAGATCGAGCTTTAGGAGGCTCTAGTAAAGGCGAAGCATTTGGAGGAGTTAAAGTTAAGCCAGAAAATTTGTGCCCTCCTCTTTGATAAAGAGCATGATCAGAGTCTCTTGGCCTCAATCGTGAATAGAAGGTTCGATCAGTTGGTTAGGAGTGGAACTAAAATCATGAGCCTAGCTTGCAAGTTAGCATTTTCCGTAGGCTTCGAAAGATGCAAAATGATGGCTCGGATGCACCTTCTAATAGATAGTGCTGAGCTTCTACAAATTAATTTTTTAGATGAAAGCTTGAAAGTTATTATAGATGACAGCATCGATAGGTTTATAAGTGCATCTGATTATCTTGTGATGAGAAGCAAAATTAATTCAGCTACTCAGATGGAGGAAATTGATGCTGAAGAAGATCATTCTGAAGGTAGTCGATCGCAAGATTAAAAGGCTCCAAGCTATATTTTCTTTGTTTTCTTTGTTGTAAACTATATATTGTATCTAGATTTTTGTGTAATTGAATAAATTTCTTTTTACTGAGAATGTCTATACCTTGTTAGTTAGGCTTTGAGCTTGCATAAGTATTCAAATTATAATATGAGTTGTGGCTCGAACTTTAGTCTGAACCATATTTTGTTGCTCTAAAAATTTTTGTCATGAGATTTGAAAAGATTTAAAATGATTATAATTGAAACCGCCTCTACATGATAAGTACAATCACACGTCTTCTCACATTCTCTCAGGAGTGGCATAGGGGATGATTTCTATCGCTTCCTTTAACTATCATATCGATGGCAGGGACTGCATTCAATTGGCAACTATCATGCATCTAGGATGTATCGATTCATGCCATAAATAATCAATACTCTGAGAAGAGGGGTCACCAAAAGTTCTCTTGACTTGGGTTCATATAAGTCGCTAGACAGGATAAGGGGTAAAAGCTTTATCGTCTTCTTCTGCCACAAGTCTTTTAGCCACAGGTTTCTCTCTTTTCTTCTATTCTTCTTTAACTTTCTTTACAAGAGATGGCCCATTCTGGCGACCCCAATTTTGCTCCAATGATTTTTTGATCTGAAATGATGGAGGGATGTGGTATTGCTTCACAACCAATTTCACATTCCGCTGGAGTTTCAGTTAAAAATTTTGAGAGTAGAGGAGTAGGTTTGTAGTCCTCCCCTAGGTCAGATAAGCCTCTATGAGGAATGTTTCTGGGTTGGGTTGAGGCTTTCTCTTAAATCTTTTTTTGTTGCTCTTTTTTACTTTTTTGAAATGTTGCTGTGCTTGGTAGTCTCGAATTCATGATGGTATATCTGCGATTTTACCATAGCGTGCGTATTGACTGAGATTGAGCCCAATGTCATCCTTTTTCATCATTTCTTTACTCTTAAAAGGCATCCCAAGTCATGCAGATGGTGGTATGTATCACCGTGGAAGAAGAAGACCATTTGCCTATTAATTCGAGGCACTCCCTCCATCATTCACGGTTGGAAAGAGTGCTTCTTGTTCATTTCTTAGACATCAGGCAAGGAATGGAACTTCATAAACTTAGGTGAATCTCAGGAGACTGTGTTGAAGGAGCCATCATTAAGCCAGCATCTGAGACAAGACTTAAAGATCTTGCACAGCTTCGAGGTTCCCGAACTGAAAGAACTTCTATCTGAGTAGACCCTATTCAATATGGGTATTAGCCAAATTAGCCCCGAAGGTGCACATAGGTCACTTGATTCAGGATTATATTTATCTAATTTGAATTCAATGCTAATCATGCAATCTTGAATTGCAGAAATGGATTTGAGTTTGTTGAAGATGCCAAAACTAAAGACTCATCAGAAAAGGGCAATAGAGCCTGCAAGTGGTCGGGCTATTCGTACCAAGATTGAGGGTCTTCCTGTACCACCGACTAGATTAGGAGGTGTCTCGAGCCATAGATGTGCCCTAGGATTATGCCAGGAATTCCACTCGATTCAACCTTGTAATACAGCTTCTTAGAGGCAAAATTGTAATTTTGACTATCAGATGGATCATGTGTTTAGCAAGATGGTCCTAAGCTTGTCGGCTCTTGATATTTTGAATTTTTTGCCAGACGATGAGCCAGCTAAGCTAGCTGGGACTTATGGGATTGCTCTAGTTAGGGTTTTCGAAACTGCATCGGCCAAATTAAAACTTGAGGCTTCTACTCTAAAAGATTATAAGCTGGCGCATGCGGTATTCTCCCGACTGCTCTTCCCGAAAGATGCAAATAAATTATTATGAGAACCTTGCAAAATAATAAGGAAAAAGACTCTAGACTATTTTATCCAGGTAAGCTGAAGCTTGTTACTTCATTTCTTTAATTTTTATTTTTTTTGAAATATCTGTTCGTTGTATTTAATTTGAAGCATTTTGACAGGTCGCTTATTACATAAATGGATATATGGAGCAATTCGTTGAGCTTTCGGCTGAAGCAAAGAAATACAAGACTGATGCTAAGACGCTCAATGGTACAAGAGATAAGGCAAAAAAGGAGGCTGAAAAGTCTTCATGAAGGTCGATGCTGCTGAAAGAAGAGCTAAAGATGCCGAAGTAGCATTGAGGAGAGTCGTAGAAGAAAACTCCCGACTGTTGGCTACTCAAGAAGCTCAGACAGCATAAATAAAGAAACTTAAAGCTCAGTTAGTAAAAGCAAAGGGCCTTGAGATTGAAGTTGAGAAGATCAAGACTGCACTGAAAGTGGTGGAGGAGAAGATAGTTGAGATCTAGAGCAAAATGGAAGCATGGATCGAGGCTGCTGCTTCAAAAGCCATCGAAGATTTTTGGGCATTAGAGAAGTATCGTAATGATAAGGTCGAATTCATGACTGATACTTACAATGAGAAAAAATGCTTAGTTCGAAGCAGAGTGACTGCTCTCTATCCAAAATTAAATCTAGATTTTTTGGATGAGGTTTGGGAATCTCCTGTAGCTAACGCGCTTCTATACCGGATAATATCTTTTAAATTTTTGTCTTGCCTTCTTATTCTTGTACTTAGACCTATCAAGGTCATTGTAAAAAAAATTTTATATAAATGAATTTTTTTTTACTTTTAATGATTTTTTGCTGACGTATTTTCTCCATTTCATTTCGATCTAAGGAGTCGATCCAAGAAATTTTAAACCAAGCATTTTCGATTAGAAGAATTATAAATTCCAATTAAGAAAAGCTTAGGAGCCATTTGGTTGGGGTTAGTCTAGCATGAAAAAATAATTTCCATATTAAATTACCATGTTTGGTATGAAAAGTGAAAGGGAGAGAGATGATAAAAAAATTGATGGATCCCATGCTTATTTTTTGGAGAGAGAGAAGATAAAATAAATATCATGGGAGAATTGGTATTTGGCAAATTTTCTAGTGGTGGTAATCCATATTTGATAAAAATATTTCTAATAAAGCTGCATATGTAATCATTGACTTTATTCCTAATGTCCTTCAAAATTTATTCAATAAAGAGCTTTTGTAAAAAAATTAAATGAAGATGGCATTATGCAAAGGATTATATGATTATAGTCATCATATAAAAACTAATTAAAGATGATAATAATATTTTAATATTAAAAAATTATTTTATATTAAAGAGTATATTTATAAATTTTATCATATTTTCATATAGGATTATCTCCAACCAAACATAATAATCCTTTTCTGGTATCATTTTTTGGAGTAATTTTTCCACCAACCAAACATGATAAAAATTATTTTCCTCCACAGTCTTTTTTCAGATAAATTATTTTCATGAATTATCAAATTATTTCATAATCTAATATACCCCAACTAAATGGACCGTTAGAGTAATTCATATCATAGGAGTTGACTCCGAATGAAGGAACCTCGGATAAAGAATTTTTATTGAACTTAGGAATTTTTAAACAGAGGAGTTTAGTCTATGACCAAAGGAACCTCGGATAGATCAATTTTGATTAAATATTTATGATTTGAACTTCTCATGAGACATGCTTGTAATTTACGGGATGTAACTACTTTTCTGCACAGCATTTAGTGTATGCAGCTTAGAAAATAGCAAAATCATATTCCTTACATAAGGATTTGGCGCACAACTGTTGGAGTGGCGAAGTTATCCAATCCTAAACTCACATGTGTTACAGCTTAATGGAGGCAATTACGATGCATCCTCCTTTTTATAGAGGGCTCCCATTTTTCTTCCACTTTTGGGGCCAAGATCTTCCTAGCGATAATGGTGAAGCGTAGCAGTTTCTTACGGAGAGTCGGAGTCAACTTCCTTGGCCAGGGCCGTTGCCGTTCGCCTGAAGAAGTAAGGTGGCTACAAAGGGTCCTGGTTGGTTCAAAGATACTTGTGATGGCATTCCACTTATGGAATGTTTGTACTCTTAGTCTTGAGTTATTTATCATTACCGTCCCATCTGGAGAATATGCATACCCTCGGTCCTGAGAGATTTGTCATTATTCCCATGCCTTGGAAAGGCATGGCTTCAATGAGAGTCTCTATGGTGCTTTTAAGACATACAATCTTCTGAGAGGGATAAGGATGGAACTGCACTATCATTCACAATTAGTGACTTGATCATTTATGGGAAAGGTTCTTTTTTTAGATTATTTCAAGGCCCTCAAGGATAACTTTGGCACAGATTTTTTGTTAGGGTTTCTTCCAAGACCGTGGCTTGGGGCTACGAAGAGATAAGCCCCCAATGAATATGGTCTCGAACCGGCCTTAGCTGGTTCATGGTCGTGCTATTTTAGCTTCAATGTCTACAACACTTGAACGAAGAAGACAGCAAAGTTATTATATTCCAATTTCATCGAATTTATAGTAATCTTTGCTGTATATCTATGTTTCTGCTTTCCTTTTGCCCTTGTAAAACAACACTTGTTATGTTGCTTTGGTAAAACTTTCTATTATTAATGAATGCATAAGTTTTCCACTTCTTCATTAATTATTTTGATCTATAAAAACTTCAGAAAAACTAATTCCAACCAGAGGAACTTTGGGGATGTTAATCCTGATTAGAAAAATTTTATGGATGCTAAGTTCTGATTTAAGGAACTTTCCAAAAATGTGTTTCGGCCTAAGGAATTTTTGGAAATATTCCGTTCCAATCAAAGCAATTATCCCGAGCAAAGGGATTTTATTAAAGATGATTCTGATTGAAGGAATCTATCAAGATTTGATTCCGATCCAAGGAGTTTTAAGAGAATTCAACTCTGATCAAACAAAAAATTTAGTTCCAACTAAAGAAACTTTAAGAGGACTTAGTTTCGGTTGAATAAACTCTGAGAAAACTTATTCCAAAGAAATTTGACTGAAGTTGATTCTGCCCGAAGGAATCTACAGGTAGTGTTTGATTTAAGAAACTCTAAGTAAATTTTAGTTCTATCTCAAGAAACTTTAAGGATATTAATCTTGATTAAAAAATTTCATTCCGATCAAAAGAATTTTGCCAGAGATGATTTTGATTATAGGAATCTACCAAGATAGTGTTTTGATCTGAGAACTTTAAGAAAGTTTAGTTCCAACCAAAGAAATTTTAAAAAAAATTAGTTTTGATCAAAAAATTTTGTTAAAATTTAGTTCTGACCAAAGAAATTTTAAGAAGACTTAGTTCCAATCAAAGAAACTTTATTTGAGATAATTTCGATTGAAGGAATCTACTGAAAAAGTGTTCCTGATCCAAGAAACTTTGTTAAAACTTAGTTCCAACTAAAGAAATTTTAAGAGGACTTAGTTTCGACTGAAAAAACTTTATTTGAGGTGATTCTGATTAGAGGAATCTACTGAAATAGTATTTCGATTTGAGAAACTTTGTTAAAACTTAGTTTCGATTGAAGAAACTTTATTTAAGATGATTTCGATCGGAGGAATCTACTAAAATAGTATTTTGATCCGAGGAACTTTGTTAAAACTTAGTTGCGACCAAAAAAACTTTAAGAAGACTTAGTTTCGATCGAAGAAATTTAAAAAAAAAAAAATTTGATCCTTCCTGCTATTTATGCGTAAGCATGAGCCAATGAATTTAAAGATTTGTTTATTCAACATTACATTGTTTATTAATAATACATGCGTAAGTTAGCTAAATTTCATGGCCTGATAAGTGGGATCCCATTGAGTTATTTGAGGTGGTAGGTTTCGAGACATATCCCTTTATCAACTTAGTAAGATCCCTTCTAATTGGATGAAAGCTTTCTTTGCTCAGTGGGTTATAAGACTTCAATTCGTTGGAGAACTAAGTCGCCAACTCGGAATTCTTTAGCTTTGACCCGGGCATTGTAATATCTAGCCACTCTCTGGTGGTAAGCAGCCATTCTCATGGCGGCACGCTCTCTACTTTCTTCAACCAAGTCGAGGTTAGCTCAAAGCCACACCAGATTAGTATCTTCTTTATATTTCTCGATTCTGAGGGAAGGGAGCCCAAATTTCATAGATATAACTACTTCTGTTCCGAATGCTAGATTGAAAAGAGTCTCACTGATGAAAATTTTTTGAGTGGTCCAGTAAGCCCATAACACATGATGAAGTTTGTCTACCCATGATCTCCCTATTCAGTCTAGCCTAGCTTTTAAGCCTTGTAGAAGAGTTCTGTTGGTGACTTCTATCTCTCCATTTACTTGCGGATGACTCACTGAGGTAAAGCATTGTTCTATCTCATGGTCTTCACAAAACTTGCAAAGTCGAGTGCCACTAAATTATCTATCGTTATCGGAGATAAATACTTTAGGAAGACCATACTGGCAAATAATTAATTTCCAAATGAAATCTCTAACTTTTGCTTCAGTTTATAGGCTAGAGGCTCGGCTTCAATCTATTTTGCAAAGTAATCAATAGCTACCAAAAAAAACTTGGGCTGTCATGATGCTTGAGGAAAAGACCTAAGATGTCCATCCCCTACTGGGCAAATAGCCATAGAGCCTCGATACGAGTCAGAAGTGCTGCTGGTTGGCACTAGATTCTAGCTTTTCGTTCACATTATTCACACCTTCTGACGAAGCTTTCAGCATATTATTGCATAGTAGGTCAGTAGTAACCTTGCCAAAGAATCTTATAAGATAGGAATATTCCTTCCATATGATTTTCATAGATCCTCTCGTGAACCTCTCATAAGGCATAAACAGTTTCAGATGGATGCAGGCACTTTAGAAGAGGCAACGAGAAAGACTGCTTGTATTACTTGTTATTACGTAATACATATCGAGCGGCCTTATTCCTTATCTTTCAGGCTTCTTTTCGATCCGACAGTAGCTCACCTGATCTTAAAAACTTCATAAAAGGATCCATTTAGCTGGATTCTTCAACTTATGGAACAATAACAAGCTCCTCGAGGCTCAAGGTTTTCAAAATTTTGAAATAAGTCTCTTTTTTCAGATCAGCAGGCAATGACGATGCCAACTTGGATAATGCATATGCCCTAACGTTCTGTACTGCCCTAAGAACCTGTTGAATATTAAAACTTTAAAAGGATGAAGTTAAATCCTTTACCTTTTGAAGATATCTTTTCATATTCTCCTCTTGAGCTTTATATTCGTTCTTAATCTATCCAACCATCCGCTGAGAATTGCTAAAGACTTTCAAATGTTGAGCCCCAACTTCTTTTGCAATTTTTAGGCCGACGATCAGAGCTTCATATTTTGCTTTATTATTCATGGCTAGAAATTTAAAACGTAGAGTATATCCAGCTACATCTTCTTCAAGACCGGCTAAGATAAGTTTGATCCCTGACCCTGATAAATTTGATAAGCCATCAACATGCAGGATTCATGGTTCTTCGAAATTCAATTCTATGTTATCTTTTGAACTCCTGCGATCTCTTGAACTTTCTCTGGCTCCTCCCTCTTTTAGGTTTTCCCTATCTGAGATGGTGCATTCAAGAATGAAGTCCACCAAAACTTGGACTTTAATGGAAGGTCATGGTCAGTATTGTATATCCAACTCTGAGAGTTCTAGAGTCCATTTTACTATTCATCCTGAGGTATTGGAATGAAGTAACACAGCCTTAATCAGTTGATCTGTAAATAGCACTATAGTATGAGCTTGAAAATAGGGTCGAAGTTTTTTTACTGAGATAATCGGTGCAAAAATCAGCTTTTTTAGCTTGGAATATCTGGTTTCCGCATCGTGAAGGATTTTCCTGGTATAATAGACATGCTTCTGAACTCGTCCTTCTTTCTGAATAAGGACCACACTGATTGCTACTAGAGAGATTGCAAGATATAACAGAAGCTCTTCACCAAGCTGAGGTTTAGTAAGTAGTGGTACAGAGTTGAGATCTGCTTTAGTTCTTCGAAGGCCTTTTGGCACTCCAAGGTCCACTGGAAGTTCCTTGGCTACCTAAGGGTCTGAATAAAAGAGAGATACCTCTCAACTGATCTAGAGATGAAATGATTAAAAGAAGCAACTTTATCGATGAGGCATTGTACCTTTTTAATTATTCTTAATGGTGTCATCTCTAGAACTGCCTTGATCTTCTCTAGATTTGCCTCAATACCTCTACATGAGACCATGAAGTCAAGAAGTTTACCTCATCTTATTCATAGGATTTAACCTCATCTTGAATTGGCGAAGAGTGTTGAATGTCTCTTGAAGATCAACAACATGGTCTGGTGTTGCTCAACTTTTGACTAGCAAATCATCAACATATGCCTCCATATTTCAATCAATCTGCAAATCTTATTTACTAGCCGTTGATAAGTAGCTCCTATATTTTTCAGGCCAAAGGGCATT
>QRFJ01000780.1:1138600-1319191 GCA_006176705.1 Cocos nucifera
AGGTTGACTCGATCGCTCGGGAGAGATCTTATCTCTAGTCCGAGGTTGTCAATCGCTCGGGAGAGATCTTATCTCTGGCCGAGGTTGACTCGGTCGCTCGGAGAGAGATCTTATCTCTAGCCGAGGTTGTCTCGATCGCTCAGAAGAGATCTTATCTCTAATCGAGATTGTCAGTGGTCAGTCGGGAGAGATCTTATTTCTGATCGAGGTTGTCTCGATCGCTCGGGAGAGATCTTATCTCTGGCCGAGGTTGTCAGCAGTCACTCGAGAGAGATCTTATCTCTAGCTGAGGTTGTCTCGATTGCTCGGAAGAGATCTTATCTCTGGCCAATGTTGACTCGATCACTTGGGAGAGATCTTATCTCTAGCTGAGGTTGTCATGGATCGCTCGGGAGAGATCTTATCTCTGATCGAGGTTGACTTGGTCGCTCGAAAGAGATCTTATCTCTACTGAGGTTGACCGGTCACTCGGAAGAGATTTATCTCTAGAGGTTGAGATCTTTGACCTGCTCATGTTAGGATGAGGTTCTCCTTCTGTTTCTAACACGATAATTATTGACTGCTTCTTTCCTGTCATCGCATAGTTTTTGCATCCAAAAATAATATTATTGAAAGAGATAAATTTTATTGAAAGGAAGTTACTGGCAGTGCATCCCTAAATTCTTTATATTTCAGGATCGTGGTAGCGTTGTTCCTCCACATCTCTTCAGGCGATAAGCTTCGAACTGGATGACCTCCTCCATCTCATATTGGCCTCTTCGATTTGGAGCACGCTTCTCTTGGCTTTGATGCCGGAAGATGATGGATTGTCGATGTACCAAGCTCCTTCCATGGGTAATGTTGATGACGTCGTAAGGTGGCCGATCTCCTTGCCGTTTCTAGCTATGACAGCATCCTTGGCCGATCTTCTCCTGCTTCAGGCTGGCGCCGAAGAAATTTACCCAGTTGTCCCTTTCTGACAAGCTCCTTAATTTCATCTCGGAGCTGAACGCATTCCTCAGTATCGTGATCATGATCGCGATGGTAGAGACAGTACTTGCTTCGATCGCGCTTGTTTGGAGGAGACCGTAATCCTTCTAGTCTTGGTAGTTGGTTCTCAACTTCGGTGAGAATTTGAGTTAGAGGAGTATTAAGGGAGGCACAGTTGCGGAACCTTTCGGGAGGAGGACTTCTTTGCGCCCTTCTGTCGGAGCTTCCTCGGTGGCGAGCTTGAGGAGTTCGGGCTCGCCTGCACCCGGAGGGGATCCATGAGCACGGCCCAACTTTGCTTGCCTCTCCTTCGACAGTGGATCTATTATACTCGTCTGTCAGTCGCTCCCTTAAGGCTTCCTCGTTCTTCAACTTGAAGGCTTCTTCCACACGGGCATATCCCTCGGTTCGAGCCAGCAGATCGGCGAAGTCCCTGGGATACTTTTTTTTAGGAAGAACAGCAAGTCATTCTTTTGAAGGCTGTCCTTAAGTACAGCCATCGCAATAGACTAGTCCAGGTCCCAAACTTCCAATGCCGCAGCGATAAACTGGATGATGTAAGCTCAGATGGATTCTTCCTACTTCTGCTTGACGTTCATCAAGAAAATTCGAACCTCGATGCGGACGTCGGCTGCTGATGAAGTGAGCCACAAACTGACGGCTCATCTGATCGAAAGAGAAAATCGTACCTAGCTTCAATGCTTGAGTATGAATTTTTCGCTGCTCTCCCTTAAGGTAGATGGGAAGGCTCGGCTTAGTATGGCATCCGAAGCATCCATGGAGTAGCATCATGATCCGGAAGGCCTTCCAGATGGTCAACTGGATCAGAGGTTCCATCGTATAGCTTTCAAGTTGAGGGAGCTTGAAGTTCGGTGGGATGAGCTCTTGCATAATCTAGGAGAAAGAAAAGGAGGATCAGTGCGGATGTCGACATGATGAGTCCGGGAATGATGTGGTCGAGCTCTTCAATCCATCGATCCATCTCCCACAGTCTGCGATCAAGGGCGTCGCCCTAGCTTGTAGATCTTGAGAGACTTCCGACTACAAATGAGAAAGATCTCTTCTAGAGGAGAACCATGATCTGAACATGGATCCTCGACTCTCCGTTTCTCCTTCTCAGGAGCGACAGGTGCGTTGACCTGGGTACTCTTTTTTGGGGTCGATTTTCGATATTTCGATGGCGGGTTTTCTGATGGAGCTGCCATCGGGGGCTACTGTATGGTCTGCATTATCTCAGTGAGGCTGCGGACCTATTGGATAAGCCGATTAAATTGCTCTGCATCTACCATGGATACAGATAGAACCTGAGCTATCGGAACTGAAGCAGGAGCAGACGGATCCGAACAGAATTGGACCACGGAAGGCCATCGACCGTCGAGTCAAAGCTCTCCTAGGAGGCATTTTCTCTTCGAAAAAGAAAAGAGAGATCTCTAAAGAGGGAAGAGAAAAATCATCGTCGAGCACTCCTTTAAGAATAAGAAAACTTCGGTGGTTCGGATCCCTTCCTCTAGCGCCAATCTGTTAATGCAAAAATTGATTATCGTTGGAATTAACTGGAGTGGAGGTGGGTGAGATTGCCGTCGGAGACCTACAAAATAAAGTTTCATCCGAAGTCGGTGGGGGGTGGCTCTGGCAGGACCCTCCGACGATCAAGTCAGCTCTAGTCCAATAGGAATGGAGTGCTCAGAAATGAGTTTCCACAGAGCTTAGAGAAGAAGAGAGGAGAGCTTAGAGCTTAGATATCATAAATTAGAGTTAGCGTATCTGAAGGATCCTTTTATAGGTAGAGCTTGATTGATGGTGACGACCATATCGTCCGACCGTGGACCGCTCGAGGCCACATGGAGTTCGGTACGAAGAGGAAGGCATCGTCAGACGGATAGTGGTAGCCATGCTGATGGGTCATGGATCGATGGGGCTGATTACGAAGAGAGTGTTGTCGTCAATAGTGGTAGCCATGTCGTCCGATCATGTTGTCTGCGGTAGACTGATGGTAATAATTCATCCAGATTTGATAGTCGTGGCTTTAAGAAAGTGGGCATTGATCGATGAACTTTGGTGTGTATCCATTGCAGAGGAGTTCGACCAAGGGAAAGCTCGAAAGGAGTTCGACTGGAGGAGTGCGGAGGAAGTTCGGCCTTCATAGGCATCTGACTGGAGAAGTGCGGCTAAGGCTCGATCGTTGGAGAGTTCGAAAGGAGCTCGGTCGCTGATGAGTCCGATCGCTAAGGGGATGTCTGGCTCTTATGAGAGTCTGACCGAAGCTCGATCGCTAAGGAGTTCGACTGGCTGAAGAAGTTTGGCTAAGATCCGACCGTTGGAAGTCTGAAGGAGCTCGACCGCTGATCAGTTCGGCTCTTGCAAGAATCTGACTGAAGCTTGACCGTCGAGGAGCTCGGTCAGGGTGCAATCGCTGAGGAGTTTGGCCAGGGTGCAACCGCCGAGGAGTTTGGCTTGGAGGGAGCTCGGAGGGAGTTTGGCTAAGGCCCGACCGTTGGAAGTCCGAAGGAGCTCGATCGGTTGAGGAAGTTCGGCTTCCGGAGAAGTCCGACTGAAGGAGAAGCTTGGAGGAAATTCGACTAAGACTCGACCGCTGAAGCTCTTCCGTGGCTACCAGTTGCGTTAAGCTGAGCATCGAACTGGACTTTGGCAGGAGCGGGGTTTATCCCCAACATGGTGTAAATTATGTTTATTTATTTAGCATGGGTCTTGAAGCTTATGATCCTTCTCCAGCTTTTTGGTTCTCTAGCTTAGCCTAAAAAGAGAAACTAAAAAGAATAAATTAGATTCAAGAAGTATTGGATTGCCTCCCAATAAGTGCTAAGTTTATTATCTTCAGCCAGACAAAATATAGTTTAATTGATTATGGTTCTATTAATTGTACTTGATTAATATTTCGATTTAATGATATTCCCTTCGATATATGGTTTAAGCCTTTGGCCATTTACCTTAAAAAAATTTTTAGTCCTGGGATCATAGAGTTTAATTGCACCATGTGGGAATACATGATTAACTATATAAGGTCCATCCCATCTAGATTTTAATTTTTTAGGAAATAATCGAAGCCTTGAGTTAAATAACCAGACTTGTTGATTTGGTTCAAAGGTTTTTCTTGAAATATGTTTATCATGGAAGGCTTTCATTTTCTCCTTATAGAATTTTTGAATTTTCATAAGCTTCTTGCCTTAATTCTTCTAATTCACTCAATTGTAACATCCGATTGGAACCAGCTTTGTTTAAATTAAAATTTAATTATTTTATTGCCCAATATGCTTTATGTTCAAGTTCTACCGGAAGGTGACATGCTTTTTCCATAGATTAATCTATAGGGAGACATTCCAATAGGGGTTTTATAAGCTGTCCTATAGGCCCATAATGCATCATCCAATCGATCTGACCAATCTTTTCGATCAGGCCTAATAGTCTTTTGTAAGATATTCTTGATTTTTCCTATTAGAGACTTCTACCTGACCACTTGTTTGCGGATGGTATGGTGTAGCTATCTTATGTGTCACCCCATATTTTCGTAATAAAGTTCGAAATTGATGATTTGTAAAATGGGTACCTCCCGTCACTAATGATAGCACGTGGAAATCCGAACCTAGAAAAGATATTCTTCTGAATAAATTTTAAGGACTACTTTATGATCATTGGTTCGTGTTGCTATTGCTTCAATCCATTTAGAAACATAATCGACAGCTACCAAAATGTATTCAAATCCATTGGAAGGTGGAAAAGGTCCCATAAAATCAATTCCCCATACATCAAAAATTTCTACTACTAAGAATGGGGTTCAAAGGCATCATGTCTTTCTTTGAAATATTCCCTAAGGCTTGACACTTAAAACACTCCTGACTAAAAGTATGGGCATCCTTAAATAATGTTGGCCAATAAAAACCACTCTGCAATACTTTGGCCGCAGTTTTTCGTCCAGAAAAATGTCCTCCACAAGCAAGAGTATGACAAAATTGTAAGATACTCCATTGTTCAGATTCAGGAACACATCTACGAATGATTTGATCAGCACAAATTCTAAAAAGCTCAGGATCTTCCCAAAAATAATATTTGATTTGAGCAAAGAATCGATCCTTTTCATTCTTAGACCAGCCATCAGGAATTTATCCTATGACTAAGTAATTGACAATATTTGCAAACCAAGGAGTCTTTGTATGTGAAACTGTTAACAATTGTTCATCTGAAAAAGATTCTCTGATTGATACAGGTTCATTATCTTTCACTAGGATCCTAGACAGATGGTCTGCTACAACATTTTTAGATCCCTTCTTATCTCGAATTTCAATGTCAAATTCTTGTAACAGTAAAATCCATCTAATTAATCATGGTTTAGCATCTTTCTTTGAGAGCAGGTATCTCAAGGCTGAATGATCCGAGTAAATTATGATTTTTGATCCTAATAGAATATGATCTAAACTTTTCTAGGGCAAACACAATGGCTAGCAACTCTTTTTCAGTGGTGGTATAATTCATTTGTGCTTCATTCAGAGTTCTACTAGCATAATAGATCACTACAGGACATTTGTTTACCCTTTGGCCCAGGACAGCTCCTATGGCAAAGTCTGAGGCATCGCACATAATTTCAAAAGGTAGTGACCAATTAGGAGGTTGTATGATTGGAGCTTTGGTCACAGCTTCTTCTTAAGATTTCATAAGCTTTAAGACAATTTTCATCAAAGTTAAAAGAAACATCCTTAGCAAGCAGATTACACAAAGGACGAGAAATTTTAGAGAACTCTTTGATGAAGCGACGATAGAATCCTACATGACCAAGAAAAGATCGAATTTGTTTGACAGAAGTGGGAGGAGGAAGTTTAGAAATTAGTTCAACTTTAGCTTTATCTACCTCAATCCCTTTCTTAGATACTATATGTCCTAAAACGATCCCTTCTTGAACCATGAAGTGGCTCTTTTCCCAGCTTAACACTAGATTAGCCTCAATACATCATTTTAATATTTTCTTCAAATTGTTGAGGCAACTCTCAAAAGATTCTCCAAAGACTGAAAAGTCATCCATGAATATTTCTAAGAAATCTTCCTATCATGTCTGAAAATATTGACATCATGCACCTTTGAAAAGTCGCAGGTGCATTACATAATCCGAATGGCATTCTACGGAAAGCAAAGGTTCCATAGGGACATGTAAAGGTGGTCTTTTCTTGATCTCCTGGATAGATTGCTACCTGATTGTATCCTGAGTATCCATCTAGAAAGCAAAAGTATTGTTGGCTTGCTAGTCTTTCTAGGATTTGATCGATAAAGGATAAGAAAAAGTGATCTTTTCGGATGGTTGTATTGAGTTTTCTATAATCTATGCAGACACGCCATCCAGTGGAAAGTCGTGTTGGTACTAAGTTTTCATGTTCAATGCAGACAATCGTAAGTCCAGATTTCTTTGGAACAACTTGTGTGGGACTCACCCAGTGGCTGTCAGAGATAGGATAAATAATTCCAGCATCTAACCATTTAATTACCTCTTTCTTGACTACTTCTTGCATGTTAGGGTTAAGCCGTCTTTGCATCTCTCGAGTTGGTTTCGCATTATCTTCTTTATAAATATGGTGCATATATATTGATGGACTAATTTCTTTTAAATCAGCGACGGTCTACCCTATGGCCTCCTTATATGTTTTCAGAATATTTACTAATTGATTTTCCTATTTAATAGTTAAGTTGGAAGCAATTATTATCGGTAGGATTTTTTTTTATCCTAAAAATACATACTCAAGTGATTTAGATAAAGATTTTAGTTCAAGTTGTGGTGGGGCCTGAATTGAAGGACGTAATGGTTCAATTTTTTGCTCGGGTAAGGGCTCAACTTTCACTAACCAAGGTAATGAATGTGATGGTTGAGGTGAATTAAGCAGGGCATTTACTTCTTGGGTTTGAGTTTCTTCAGTGGGTTCATCATCTTGCAGTAAATCTAAGGAGGAATTAGATTCAACTATTTCATCTACCTGATTGATTACAAAGTAGTCTTCCTCCTTCTTGGGTGTACTTTAGGGTATTAAAAATATTAATTCTTACTTTTTAATTTTTAAAAGAAATGTTCATAGCTCCCGTCTTATAGTTGATATTGGCATTGGCAGTTGCTAAGAATGGACGTCCTAAAATTATGGGATTTTGGTTCAGCTCTTGGGATGCTTCCATGTCAAGTATGAGAAAGTCTACAGAAAAATAATATTTGTCTACTCTAACTAGAACATCCTCAATCAAACCACGCGGTGTTTTTATAGATCTATCAGCTAATTATAAAATAACTGATGTGGGTTTTAATTCTCCAATCCCAAATTTTTCATAAATTGAGGTTGGAAGTAGGTTCACACTAGCTCCTAAGTCTAGTAATGCTCGGTTAAAGGTTATACCTCCTATAACACATGAAATTAAGGGTGCACCAGGATCTTTCATCTTTTGAGGTATTGGATTTAACAGGACCGCACTTACATCCTCGGATAGCATAACTCTTTTGGTGGTTCGTGGCTCACGCTTTTGGGTGCAGAGTTCTTTAAGAAATTTAGCATAGGCTGGGACATGCTGAATTGTATCGAGGAGGGGTAAATTAATATGAACTTGTTTAAATAGTTTCATTAGCTCCTTGTTGCATGCTTCTTGCTTTTTACGAGAAGAGCCTGCTTCTAAGGCCGAAGAAAATGGGGCTTTGGATTTATAGGTCTTAGGTAAATCATTTGTTTCCTTCTTTCTTTTATCTATTTTATCAGTACCAGTTCTAAGCTCAGGTTCTTCTATATGATTAGTTTCAGTACTAACCTCTTCTTTAAATTTCTCATTAGTATTAGTCTCTATCACCTGATATTGGTATGGGTCTTTAAGAATCCTACCACTTCTAAGTTCAGATATTGCTTTAGCATTTTCTAATTGGGGGTTCTTAGGTGGAATGTTAGATGGATGAGTAAATTCAGGTGGTTGATAGACATTGGATGGATTATTTTTAGGATTTATAATTGGTTGGCTTGGTAATTGACCTAGTTCTCTCCTCATGCTAGTCTCAGCTAATTGTCCTATTTGTGCTTCTAGCCTGGCAATTGATTATTATTGGTTTAGAATCAATTGTTGAAGTTGATTGAATTTATCATCGGCTAGATTCGTCTGTTGATGAGAAGGTGGGTATGAGAGCTGATTATAATGCAGTGGTTGAGAAGACTGACTAGGTTGTCCCTTATTATAGACATAGTTCTGATACTAGGGCCTATTTTGATAATTTTGAACTGGTAGGATTTGGATCTGAGCCTAAGTCTGTTATGGTTTTCAAGAGAAATTAGGATGGTTTCTCCAACCAGAATTATATGAATTTGAATATGGATCATTAAGTGGTTTGGAGTAACCTTGAGCAGCTTGGATTTATTCTTGGATAAGAGGTGGTAATTGTGCAGCCATGGGACATTCGCTTACATGATGTGTTGGACTAGCACAAATAGAGCAAATCTCTTGATAATTAGAAGCTGGTGTGTATTGTGCAGGAGATTGATGACCTAGATTTAGAAATTGATCTAATTTTTGGGCAATAAGATCGACTTTATCTAATTTTTATGCTATTATGTTCAAATCTGTCTTAGAATTAAGTTCTGGAGTTTTGATCTCATAAATTTATGTCCATTTTTATTGAGAAATTGATCTTTCATAAGAGGATAATGAAGCATGGTTAATAGAGTTTTCACTTAAGATTTCAAATAAGGTATAAACTTCATCCTCACTTTTGCTCATGAATGCACCTCCACATGATGCATCAACCATCTGCTTATATTGATCTCCTAAACCTTCATAGAAAGCTTATACAATTTGCCACTTAGATAGACCATGGTGTGGGCATTTTCTAAGAAGTTCCTTAAGTCTTTCTCATGATTTATGAATTTGTTCCCTTGGAAGCTAAGCAAATCTTATGATGGCTCGTCTCATAGTATTGGTTCATCCTATGGGATAAAATTTCTTAAGGAATTCATGTTGCATCTTTGCCCATGTTTGAATTATTTTTTCTAATGTGCCAAGCCAGTACTTGGCTTTATCTTTTAATAAGAAAGAGAATAAGGTTAATCTAAGGGCATCATCAGAAAAATTCTGAATTTTTACCGTAGAGCAGATTTTTAAAAATTCATCCAGATGTTTGTAAGGGTCTTCATTGGTGTTCCCATAAAAAGATGGGAGCATCTGGATTGTGGTCGACTTGATCTTATAGTGGCTAGCAGGGATATCAGGTATGTGGATGCAAGTCGATGGGTTGTAAGTAGAAGGAATAAAGTATTCCTTCATTTGCCTAGGTGGTTCTTCATAATTTCCAGCCAATTGATTATCTGATCTTAAATGAATTAGTCTTTCAATTTCAGGATTTAGTTTAACTAGGTCAGGTACAAGCGATCTTCTATCATGCATGTACTAGTGCAACCTGATATATGGTTCAAGATATATATTTTATTATTATTATTATTATTATTTTATTTTATTATTATTAAGAAAAGAGGAGAGAAAGAAAGAAGAGGGTTCTAAAGAAAGATCCTAAGGAGTCTTAAATCTAGAGATGATAGAGAGAAGAGTTAATTTGTGGTTTATGTTTGATGTTATTTAGCAAACAAGTTAGGCAATCAATCCTGACTAAGGGTTGTCTTAGGTCTAGATAGCTCCTAACTACCAAGATCACTTTCGAGCCCTTCAAGTAGAGGATTAGCCAATCAACTGGTCAGATAAGTATAAGATCGGTGGGAGTCCCCCCGTTGCTTGCCTTAGACATCAATTGTGTTTGGCCAGGTAAGCAAACGGAATCAATTAAGTAACCACCTTCCTTCGGGCCCAATCATTCTTGAACCACTTTTTTAGACACCAGTCAAATTGATTAACCCTAACTTGGTTTAACTCTTAAGGTTTCTTATCCTATTGAGCTCGAATATCCTTAAGGGTTAATGTCTAATTGATTTTAAGAATTAAGATTTGGGTTAATGCAGGATGCTGGTTCGTTGTTTGTGGGCCAAGGAAGGGTGATCAAATTCCTACCTTATCTTGTTTAATGGGTTGTGCCCTTAATTTGGTTTAATATGAATATGCAAAAAAAAAATTTAATCAAAAAGTTCTATGCAATTTAAATTAGATGCATGTAACTAATTAAATTTTGAAAAGCTTACCTTGCCTCTAGCAATCACCAAATAAAATAAAATAAAATAAAAATAAAACTAATATGATGGATGCTCTAAATAATTAGGGTTTCTAATCTTATGATGAGATTTTTAATTAGGTTTAAGTAGGTAATTTTTAATTAATTTAAAAATAAAATAAATATTAAAAATAGGGAAAGAGATTTAGGGTTTAGGAATGATCTCACCAAATAGGATTAAGAGTTTTGTTCATGCCCTAATCTTCCTTGTTCTTTTCTCTATTTTTTTTCTACAAAATAGAAAAAAAATAGTAGGTAAAAAAAATCAAAAAAATGAGAAAAATTATTATGCCTCTCTGGCAACGATGCCAAAAATTTGATAGGAATGCGATGTTGTCGTTAAGACACCATGTTTATCAATTTAAATCCGACTCTTTACTTTTTAAATTAATTAAAAATTATGAAGAGAGTAGTGAGTCGGGTCGAATCCATAGAGAGGTAATGATTTATTTCTAAAATTTTTGATTCTTTTATTTTTTTATTATTTTTTTAAAAGAAAAGAAAAGAAGAATTTTTGAAAATTAAAGTTAAAAAATAAATTTATAAATAAAAATAAAATTTAAATTATGAAAAAATAAATTTGGTACTAAAATCTACTAGCAACTACTTGCAATAAAATTAAAAAGCAATAAAGAGTAATTAATTTAAAGAGCTAGAATTGAAAAGAATAATAAAACTTTTTTTATTAAAATTAAAACTCAGATGCAGAATTTAAATACAAAAAATTAAAGAAAATTCAAAATTTTAATACAAGAAATTAAAGAAAAGAAAGGAGAAAACTAAAAGGAGATCGTAGATCAGCGTAGGTGTGGAGATGGCGTAGAAGACTGGCCCTTCTTCTCAGCACTGTAGCTTTGAAACAACCTTTAACCCAGAGCTTGGCTTCCACCCTATACCTGGCTTTCTTTCCACCCGATCTATCCATTTCTAGAGGCTTAGGGTCCTTTTTATAGAGCTAGGAGGGTTTGATATTTTTTTCTGAAGGCAATGTGGGACTAATAGCCTTTGTAATCATCAAAATACAAAAAAATCCAAGTAAAATTTAGATCAAAATAGCTCTGATACGAATCTGATAAGTCTGGTGAAATCTAGCCATTCAATAGGAATCCAACGATCAAAAAATCATCAAAATTAGATGCGTATCGGCCCAGATCAGATCGGATTAAATTTTGACTATTCGATCGCACGTTGATGGAGGAAATCTAATCGTAAATCATGCATCGGGAGTCCTGATCATCGTCAGAAGTGTTCTGGACCGTCGGATCATCCCCTGGATCGAGTGCTACTGTTGGATGGTGATCCACGTGAAGTCTAAAGTTGAATTAAATCCAAAAATAACCACAGCCGTTCGATCTTGACCGCAAGCTACCACAACCATTCGATGGCGCAATTACTATTCTTATGGACCGCATGGACCGACCGCACCGCACATCGTAGCCAATCAGTGCCTCTACTGTCGAGAGAAAAGACTAGATTGCCCTGTGAGCCGCGATAAATTTCTGTAGACCCTTTAAGGGTCTAGGTCCGCCACGTGTCGCACCGTGATTCGTCAATTTCTGCTGAGCTGGCAGTCTACACCTGGATCGTGAATCGGTTGATGGCTTTAATGGCTGAGTCGGCTTTGATGGTTTGGCTTGACTTGGTGGCTTGGCTTGCGGAGCCAGCTGAGCCATTTTCTTTTTTTTTAAATTTTATTAATTTTATTTTTTAAAAAATTTATATCTTCTTTATTTTAGCTCCATTTTGCTTCAAACTTATTTCGTTATGATAAAAAAAATGAGCTCTTTTCATTGATTATAAAATTTTATTTTCTAATTTTTATTATTTTTTAATTAATTTTTTTAATTAATAAAAATATGAATTTCTTAAAAAATATATAAATTGATCATTAATTTTTAAAAATTAATATAAATTAATTAATAAATTAATACTTTTATTGGTGAATTTATGATACTTATCAGTGGTGCTCGAGGTTGTGCCACCTTCATAGAGGGGAGTTAAGCTGATGGAAGATTTTCTGATTCCAAGTTTTGAAGAATTAGATTCTAAGTGGATCTTATCCTCAACTTTAGCGAAACTTCTATCACCTCTAGTTTGTCATTCCCCTCGATCTAGGTATCCCTTATGGGATCCCAAAGTCTCGAAGCTACAGAGGAACGAGTTTCATATGAAAGCGACTTCAACTCCATCGAGCTTTCTGATCGGATCTCTTTATTTTCGATGAAGCGAAAATGATAGATAGAATCTTGATTTCATAGCTCCTATTGTAACTTTATCGTAAAATTTTTACTATTATTTCTTGTAAAAGCGATAGCATTATTACTCTTGTAAGAATTCTTTTCTTTAATGAAAAATTATCTTCTTTTTCTTTGAATTTTTTAGAATTGTTCTAAGCTAATGTCATATCTCTTAATATTTTGTTGACTAGAAGGATGCGGTTTTGATCTGGAGAGTCCGTTGAGCCATAAAAAGATTTTATTTTGAAATGACTCCAATCTAAGGAGTTCGTTGAACTATGGCCTCGAATAAGGAGATCTTGAGTTAGGGCGATTCCGATCTGAGAAACGTATTGTAATCCATCCCAATCAAAGAGATCTTAAATTGAAGTAGTTTTGATTTGAGAAACATACTGTAATTTTTCTCGATCAAAAAAAATTTGGATTAAAGTAGTTTTGATTTGAGGAACACACTATAATTTATCCTGATAAAAAAAATCTTGGATTAAAGTAGTTTCGATCTGAGAAACGTACTATAATTTATCCTGATCAAAGATATCTTGGATTAAAGTAGTTTTGATCTGAGAAATATATTATAATTTATCTCGATCAAAGAGATCTTAGATTAAAGTGGGTCCTTTGAGTCTTCTTATTACACAAGCATTCGGTGAAAGAACAAGAAAATAAATTTATAAACTCTTTTATTCATCTAATCTATTGATAATACATACGAAGATTTATCGAGTTTCATGGCCTAGGAAGCGGAGTTCCCATTGAGTTGTTTCAATCGATTAGTTTCTGATCGTATTACCTCGTTGACCTGTTAAGGACCTTTCTTATTGGATGAAAGTTTTTTTTGTTCAGTGGGTCTTGAAACTTCTATTTTATGGAGGACGAGATCACCGGCTCAGAACTTTTTAGCTTAAACCCAAGCATTGTAATATCTAGCTACCTTCTATCGATATACAACCATCCTCACCGCTGCTCGCTCCCTGCTTTTTTTGATCAAATCAAGGTTGGCTCTGAGCCATGTGAGATTAGTGTCTTCATCATACTCTTCAATTCTAATAGAAGGGAGTCCAAATTTTATGGGTATGACTGCTTCCATTTCAAATGCTAAATTAAAAGGCATCTCATCGATCGAGACTCTTTGAGTTGTTTGATAGGCTCAGAGTACATGGTAGAGTTCTTCCATCCAAGATCCTCCAGTCCGATCCAATCTGGCTTTGAGATCTTGTAGAAGAATCCTATTAGTGACCTTTACTTCTTCATTTGCTTGTGGGTAGCCTATTGAAGTGAAGCGTTGCTCAATCTTGTAATCCCCATAGAATTCGAGGAGTCAGGCACTGCTGAATTACCTTCACCACTGAATTGCCTTCCATTATCAGAGATCAATACTTTGGGAAGGCCATAACAACAGATGATCGACTTCCAAATGAAGTCCTAGACTTTCGATTATGTGATTGAAGCCAAGGGTTCGGCTTCTACCTACTTTGTGAAGTAGTCAATTGCTACCAATAGGAACTTGCACTTACCTGAGATTCGGAGGAATGGGCCTAGGATGTCCAGTCCCCACTGGGCGAATGACCATGGGGCTTCAAGAAGAGTCAGAAATGCTGCAGGTTGGCATGAAATTCGGATATTGTACTGACATTGCTCACATCTTCTAAGAAGTCTTGTGCATCTTGTTGCATGGTCAACCAATAATATTCTTATCAAAAAATTTTATAAGATAACGACCGATCCCTCAAGTGATTTTCGTAGATTTCTTCATGGACCTCTCGTAAGGCATAATCAACTTCAGATGGGTATAGGCATCTTAAGAGTGGAAGAGAAAAAGACCGCTTGTACAAGTCATTATCGAATAGTACATATCTGGCGGCTTGATTCCTGACCTTTCTGGCTTCTTTTTGATCAAGTGGTAATTCTTCTGATTTTAAATATTTTAGGATAAGATCCATCCAGCTAGGTTCTTCATTAATTTGATGAACACTGGTGAACTCCTCTAAGCTTGAAGTTTTTAGGACTTCGAAGTAAGTTTTTTTGCCCAGGTCGATGGGTAATAAGGATGTCAGCTTGGATAAAGCGTCAGCTCTAAAATTCTATGCCCTAGGGACCTATTAAATGTTGAAATATCTAAAGAATGAAGTTAAATTTTTTATCTTTTGAAGATACTTTCTCATATTCTCTTCTTGAGCCTCGTATTCTTCTTTGATCTATCCAACTACCAGTTGAGAGTCACTGAAGACCTCCAAGTATTGGGCCCTAGCCTCTTGGGCAATCTTTAGTCTGACAATTAGAGCTTCGTACTCTGCTTCATTGTTGGTAGTTGAGAACTTGAAGCACAAAGCATATGCTGCCATATCTCCTTTCGAACTAGATAGAATAAATCTGGCTTTTGACCCTGACGAGTTTGATGAGCCATTGACATGTAGGGTCCATGTTTTCTTTGGATTTGATCCAGAGTTTTTATCATCTTCTGAGCTTGCGGGGTCTTCCAATTTGTCTTTTGAATTCCTTTTCTGGGTTTCTATATCTGGGATAGTGCATTTGAGGATGAAATCAGTTAAGATATGAGCTTTGATAGAAGGCCTCGGCCAATAGCATATGTCCAGTTCTGAGAGCTCCAAGGCCCATTATGATCCGACCCAAAGTATCTGGGCAATGCAAGACCACCCTCAAGGGTTGATCCATAAGTAGTACTATGATATGGGCCTAAAAATAGGGCCAAAGCTTTCTTATAGCGATGATCAGTAGAAAGATTAATTTCTCCATCTTGGCATATCTGGTCTCTGCATCATGGAGGATCTTGCTAACATAATATATAGGCTTTTGAAACCATCCTTCTTCTCGGACAAGAACTGTACTGATTATCATTGATGAAACGGCTAGGTAGAGGAGGAGCTCTTCGCCCGGTAATGATTTAATGAGCAGTGGTGGAGAACTGAGGTATTTTTTAGTTCTTTGAAAGCTCTTTGGCACTCCGGGGTCCATTAAAAATTCATTGGTTGCTTAAGGATCTAAAAATAAAATGATTAAGAGAGACAATTTTATCAGTCAAGTGCTGTACCTCTTTAACTATTTTCGGTGGTGATATTTTTAGAATTATCTTGATTTTTTTAGGATTCACTTTGATGCCTCTACGGGAGATCATAAAGTCGAGAAATTTTTTTGGCAGTCACTCCGAAGGCATACTTCATAGGATTTAGCCTCATCTGATATCGGCGAAGCGTATCAAAGATTTTTTGAAGGTCTTCAACGTGATCAAGCACCGTTGGGCTTTTAACCAGCATGTCGTTAACATATGTCTCCATATTTTTGCTGATTTAATCTTTGAAGATTTTGTTGATCAATCTTTGGTATGTGGCTCCTGCATTTCTTAGCCCAAAGGGCATCACCCTGTAATAAAAAAGCCTTTGGTTAGTCATAAAGACTATTTTCTCCTTATCTTTAGGAGCTATCCAGATTTGATTGTAACCAAAAAAAGCATCCATAAAGTTGAGAAGCTTATGCCTTGAAGTGACGTCGATCAATTGGTCAATTCGAGGTAGCCGATAACTATCTTTTGGATAGGTCTCATTCAAGTCGGTGAAGTCGATATACATGCACCACTTTTCATTCACCTTCTTTACTAGAACAACGTTCGCCAGACATTTCGGGTACATGGCCTCTTTGATAAAGCTGACTTTAATCAATTTGTCCAACTCCTCGATGATGGCTTTCTGGCACTTCGGAGTGAAGCTTCGCTTCTTTTGCTTGATCGGACGGCAAGTAGGATCCACCCTTAGGTGGTGGGCTATCACCTCCAGATCGATTCCAGGCATATCAGCAGTTGATCAGCCGAAAAGATCTGCATTGGCCTGCAAAAGAGCGATCAATTGGTTTTTCGTTACCTGGTCGAGGCAGGAGCCAAACTTCATGGTTTGATTGGGGTTCTCCTTTCTTAACGAGATCTCCTAAAGCTCATTGAACGGTTGGACTCGATTTTTTGCTAGATCATCTCGAGCATCCAGCCCTATTGAGAGTTCGGGCAGGAATTTTGCTTGGTCTTTTGTCTGAAGCTTAGTGGCAAAATAATGTCTTGCCATAGTCTGATTGTCTCGGATCCTTCCCACTTCATGGGTTGTTGGGAACTTGACCATGAGATGGTAGCTAGACACAATAGTTTTGAGCTTCCATAGACTAGATCTTCCGAGAATGGCGTTGTAAGCTGAAAGAAGCTTCACAACAAGGAAGTCCACTTATATTGTTATATGCTGAGATGAGATGCCCACTATGATGGGTAGCTTGATCATTCCTTCTAGAAATATAAAGCTTCCAGAGAATCATTGGATCGACATATCAAATCTACTTAAACGGTTTGGAAAAAAATTTATGAAAAAAAAAGTAGAAAAGTACAAAATATCGACTGAGCTTTCATTATCAATAAGTACATAGTATACATTATAATCAGAAATATTTAAAGAGACAACCATAGCATCATTATGTGGTTGCTGTACACCCTCTATGTCTTGCTTAGTGAAAGTTATTGCTTCTCTGAGGCTATCCTCGCGCCTTGGTCTCTTCATCGCCACTACCTCAGACGACTCTCTAGTGATTACAAGAATCTCACCACGGAGAGGTCACTCTTCAGCTGTTGCTGGTTCCCCCTCCTCTTGCAAAGGCATCGATATTGGGCGCTGAGATTGATGAGGCAGCTGTCGAGCTCGCGGAGGAGGTCATCACGGGGGAGTTCTTCCATGGCAAAGCATTCCAATCTTTCCTCCCGAATGAGCTTCTTGATGGCATCACGGAGAAAGCGACAGTCTTTAGTATCGTGATCGTGGTCATGATGATAGAAGCAGTACTTCGATGGATCATGGTGCTTCGGATTCATTCGCATTTTTGGAGGTTGGAGAAGTTGATTTTGGATTTGCATTAAGACTTCTTCCCGAGTAGTATTTAGAGGTGTATAGTTATGGAAACGCCTCAACGGAGACCGCTGTCGATCCCTTCTTTGGGGGCTCGGAGATCGATGGTTTTGGAAAGAACCTCCACCCCTCTGCTTCCTGGGCGGAGAGTGGGAGCGCTGTCAATAAGCCTCCTTCTTTGATGGGAGGCGCTCCTTATTCGATCCTACCGGAGCTGCATCGGTAGGGATATCCTTGGCAAAGGCCTCTTCGATGTTGGTATATTTTCTTGCTCGCTTCAGCATACTAGCATAATCCTGAGGAAAAAATTTTATCAATGATCTTTTCAGGTCATTCTTCTATAATCCATCCATGAAGGCGATCATCATGACCGGCTGATCTAGGTCTTGAACTTTCAGGATTGCCACATTAAAATGGCTCACATAATCGTGGATCGACTTATCGTTCTTCTAGCTGATGGTGTTCAGGTAGTCAAACTGCTTTCTACTGCTTACGGCTGCTTACAAAGTGCGCAGCCAAGGACTGACTCAGCTCTTCGAAGGAATGAATCGAGCCCAATTTCAGACTAGAATATCATTGTCGGGCCACTCCCTCAAGAGTGGTGGAGAACTCCCGATAGAGAATAGCATCCGATGCTCTCTAAAAGAGCAACGCTGCTTTGAAGATCTCAATATGATCGACGGAATCAGTTGTTCCATCGTACATTTCGATCTGAGATAACTTAAAGTTAGGCGGCGGCAATTCTTTCGTAATCCTTTCATTGAAAGGGGGCTTGCCGCTAAGACCATCAAAGGGACGGGAAGAAGAAGCATTATTCAGAGCCTCAAGCTTCTTATCGAACTCTTGAAGCTTTTTTTCAATGATTAAATCCTAGGCGGTGCAAGCCTCGGACTGCTAAGGGGAGCAACGATCAGGAGTCGAATCATGCCCAGACTGTGGGCTAAGAGATCGCCAATGAGACTACCTCCTCTTGGGACTCTGTGGAGGTGCTCCGAGGAGATTCGGCTTGTTGCTGCAAATGAAAAACTGACAGTTGAAGAGGCATCATGACTAGGGGCATAGATGGGACCGTGGAGGAAATATTGACTGCACCATAGAGGATGGTGTAGGGCAGCTTGGCTTGGTTATGGCACCATCAAAGAAGGTGCAAATATAGTTTGGACCGCTTGAATGGCGGTCGCCAAAGTCTGAACCTGCTGGAGGAGCAGGTTAAACTGGTCCATGGTAATAGGGGCTGGTTGAACCGATGGGAAGGCTTCCACCACAGGGGGCTGAGTATGATCTTTGGCCCAAATATCTTGTTGTTGAGAAGCAGCGTTAGCAACATCGTTAAGACGTGACGATGCCTTCTTTGGTGACATATTTTTAGAAAGTAGGCTCTTTCTCTATCTATTATTGTTCCATTGTTCTTTGCTGATTTGAGCGTTGGAGGGTCCTGTTGAAGTAAAATCCTTCGGATTGGACTTATTTTATAGGTCACTTCAGCATTCCTATATAAGACTGCTCGGCTTCTGAAGTAAATTATTTTGAGCAACAACTTCTATAGTACATATTTGTTCACTTTGATTCATTTCCTTTCTTAGATTTTTAAAAATAATGTAGAAAATTATTGCAATAATAAACTGAGCCTTAATGTTATACTTACTGTTGATATATGCATTGTATCTAAGGTAATGAAGACAATTTTCATATAAAAACTTTATAATCGTAGAATAATTAACAAAACTATAATTTCTAACAAAAAATAAAAACGATGTCTATAAGTCTAAACGAAACCATACCTAATCTAAAGTGCAAGATAGATAGAGATTTTGCAGCCCAATTTCAAAGGATAAAGATGCTGATCCTACTAAGTCAAATAATAATAAAATTTAAAATTTTAAAAAAAAAATTCAGGGCAGTGATCGTGGTTGGGACTAGGGGAGCGGCAGGCAATCGTGTCGACAGACTTCTTCAACACGGCTTTGTTTCGGTCATCGCCGACGAATGCGGGGCGGCCCATAAAAGCTTCCACTTTTCAGCCTTCATCCGTTCCCTTCAGGCCCATCAGACGGCCCCACACCACCACTTTTCCAGATATCATTTATTATTATTATTATTATTATTATTAATTATTTACTTGATTTTTGTTTTTTACGTTCTCCGTCGCTCTCTTGTGATCTCCCGTCCCTTTGCCCTTTTGTGCCCCTACTCTTTTCTCTCCGGCGTTCCCATTTTCTATTCCGTGGTGGGGTTCGTCGCGGTGGCTGTCGTCGCCGCCGCCGCCGCCGCCACATTGGGAAAAGGGGTTGAGGCAATGGGGCGTATCTCCGGGATGGCGAGAGAAGGGGGGTGATATATCTTCTCTTCCTTCTAACAAGGGAAGTACGATAAAGAGAGGGAGAGAGAGGGAAAGGAGAGAGGCAGGGTAAGAAGGGAGAAGAATATGTGTGATTTGGTGGCCCGCACGGGTCGACTTCAGCAGCGGTACGAGGCCGGTTGTCGCCTTGTAGCCGGGTCCCTCCTCCTCCCCATTCATCCCCCGTTTCCCATATTCTGTTTTAAATAATTCTGCATTTGTGCTTCTTTGCCTTTTTTTTTTTTTTTTTTTTTTTTTTTAATATATACATTTTCTTGTCGATGCATACATGCATGAATGATTTTACCGGATATCAATCTTTGAGTGATAAGATTGATTGCTTTTGTTGTTAAATCGTTTTGACTATCGGTGCCGCTGCTTCTCTGATGTTGATGATTTTTGTCATTGTCGCTGTCTCTGTCGATGTTTCTTTTCAAAGGTGACATGTTATTTGATTCCATGATTGATTGGTTGATCGATACTTGATTGATTGATTGTTTATGGTTGATTGCTTGTAATCCATAGTTTTGCTGATCTTATTATATATTCTTTAACAATGGAATTATTACTTTTTTTTAAAAATTGTATATGTTCCTTTGGTGGATGGGTGTTGAATCTGGACGAAAATCTTAGTTGACCTTGATTTCGCCTCGTGTTTTATTGTTTTAATTTAGTAATGGTTTGGTGAATGAAAAAGAAATTTAGGGAGTTGGGAAATTAGCCATGATCCGATATGGATATCTTTTCCCTTGTGTTGAACCCGTCTTCCATTAGCTTGCAGATGATTGGTCAGGCAGAAGGCCTAGAATGATAATAGAGCTCGGGTGGAAAGCAACTTCAAACAGGAACGCCTGCAAGATATAACTGTTGGTTGAACCAATCTGATTGGTTTGTTATTTAAGTTTCATAGACAAAGAATGGAACCTCATCTTGAGGTTGAATCAATATTAGTTTGTAACATTAGGTGGTTATTTTTAGCATTCTAGCTATTCTACAAAAATTGCTGAGGTAAATGGTGGTGCTGCTGATGGCTGAATTGGTTAGCTCATTTAGGGTATTATATTGCACCGCATGTCAGCAAGGCATAAAGTTCTGCTTGATGCAATGCATCATGCAGCCCAAATAAGGAAGTTTTTGGAGACCTTTTCAATGCTGGAGAATATGTGTAAAATCTGAAAACTATATGGAGTCAGTCCAAATTTCTGGAAACAGCTGATGATTGTGCTTGTGGTAATTAGTGTTGTACTATTTGACATGGTAGACAATCACATCTCCTTGTTAAGTGTCTAATGTTGGACTTGCACTAGTACAACATTATTGCAAAACTACTCAGGTCTTGGTAATATCACATGCATTAAAACATGTGATAAATCTTATAACCTTTTATAGATTTTTTTCTTTGCATATTGAATGAAGTAGTGACAGTTGATGTGTTCTTATATTCAAGGTTTTACGTCCCGGCAGGATGGGGGGCATTCTGGCCATCTTGTCCGTTCCTACGAGAAAATGGAACCAGGATGGGGTCAAGACTTCGAAATCCATCCACATTGGGAGAAAAAAAGAAAGAGAAAAGAAAGGAAGGAAAGATGAAGAAAAGTAAAATGTAAAAGGAAGGAAGAAGAAGAAAAATAAAAGAAAGAAAGGAAGGAAGAAGAAAAAGAAAGGAAGAAAGGCAAGAGAAAGAAGAAGACAAGGGAAAAAAAAGAAAGCAAGGGATCAGGAAAAAGAAAGAAAAAGAAAGAAAAGAAAGGAAAGTAGAAGAAAAAGAAAGATAAGAAGGAAAAAAAGAAAAAATGAAAGAAAGAAAGAAAGAAAGGAAAGATGAAGGACAGAGAGAGATGGAGGATATCTACTGGGACCATTGCTGGGGTTGAACGGGATAGTGGGGTGTCCCATTCCATGGAGAAACCAGGATACTTCTGTCCCATGAGATTTAAAACCTTGCTTATATTATGCTCAATTGCTTGGGTTTGTAGGTAATGCACAATTGAAATATTTTAATAAATTTGGACATGATTATGTGTGAAAGCTCTTGATTTCTTAAAATCTTTTATATTCTTATAATATTCTTATAACCTTTTATAGTTTTTTTTTTTTTTTGAATTTTAATTTAGAATGCTACATATAGTTCGGCTAACATATTTTCTAACACATCGCACTTCCTGCAGGTGTATACCATTCAAATATAGAAAGCGTGATGAAAGTTGTGGTTCTAAGCCCAAGAAGATTATTGAAGTTCTTATGATAAATTCACAAAGCGGACCAGGCCTTCTGTTTCCAAAGGTATGATATTCCTAGCTGTATGTTGTTATCACCTCCACAAATAGTTAAAAAGGAGGAAGGCTTGTATAACCTTGCAATTTTACTTATGTTTTGTTGAATACACTAGCATTCACCTGATTGTAAGGAGACTACTGAAGTGATCTATTTTGAAAGGAGTTATGACTGTTTCATAATGTTACCTTCCTTTAGTAAGTGAACACACAATATAATATGCTTGATCCTCTCATTAAACACATAATTGTTTCAATTAGTTTATTCGTTATCACAAATTTGTTCACAAGGTCTCAAAAAACTTAATTCCCTTTTCTTCAATATCTTCAACGACGTTTATTCTCATGTATTGTGGGTTGTGGTTCTGTATTCGAGCTTTTCATCAAATTTGACAACAACTTATATCTTCTAATCTTAGTTCCAAGTTCCCTCAATAACTGTACGATAGTGGGATTTGATGGCCTATTATTACTTGTCTTGTTGTTATTGGACTAACTGTCAGTATTCGATGTTTAGTAAATCTATAAGTTCGTAGGTAATACCTATACTAAGGAAGACCTTCCAAAACCATGGTATGGAACCCATCTTAAGGGTCCGTTTGGTTGGGGTGTATCAGATTACGGGGTAATCTTGATAATTTATGGGAATCATTTACCTGAAAAAATGATTGCGGAGGAAAATAACTTTTATCATGTTTGGTTCGTGGGAAAATTACTCCAAAAAATGACACCGAAAAAGAATTATTACGTTTGGTTGGAGGTAATCCTATATGAGTATATGGCAAAATTTACAAATATACCCTTCAATATAAAATAATTTTTTAATACTAAAATAGTATTATCATTTTCAATTAGTTTTTATATAATGACTATAATCACATAATTCTTTGCATAATGCCATCTCCATCTTAATTTTTTGATAAAATCTCTTTGTTGAATAAAATTTGAAGGACATTAGAATAAAATCAATGATTACATATGCAGCTTTATTAGAGATATTTTTGTCAAATATGGATTACCACCACTCGGGAATTTGCCAAATACCAACCCCTCCATGGTATTTGTTTACCTTCTCTCTCTGAAAAATAAGCATGGGGCCCATCAATTTTTTTACCATCTCTCTTTTCCACTTTTCATACCAAACATGGTAATCTGACATAAGAATTATTTTTCCATGCCAGATTACCACCAACCAAATGGCCCCTAAGAGGTTCTTGTAAAGTGTGTAAATTATCTGGATAGTCTCACTTGAAGTTTCCCATGCTTGGAGAAATTATTTGTCTGTATAAACATTCTAATTTGCAGATACTCATTATTTGACTGGCAATGATACACAAAACCATTTTTTTTGCACCACACAAACCTCTCCTATGAGTTTTCATGGGAAAGCCATCATTGATATTGAGTTGCACGTATTATATTGTTAGTCTGGTTGATATATATGTCAACAAAGCTGAGATTTGCAAAATGGGAGAATGTCCCAAAACTTCAAGAACACAGCCTGAAGTCATTTTAGCAACCAGAAATAGCTTTATTCTATTATTGGCTTGTTAGATTTTAATTTCTGTTTTTGAAAACTGTGTTTGATTGGTGGTAGCTACTCAACTCCTGCATATTATGCTCCTTTTTTTGACATATTGTACTTCTCTTCGATTTGATAATTTTTAAATCTTCGCTAGCAGATGAATTATTAGAAAGAAAAGATCAATGGAAAGGTATGAAAAGGAAAGATACTTTTTGTAAATGAAAAAATTCAGTTATATTGGATAGTATGTACAGGTATATTATGTGTTTTTTAGAGTAGATGCAGCCAAGTTGGCCGAAGGTTCACCTGCATTGAATACTTGCTGCTCCTAGTCTTGTATCTACCTGATCTAATATTTTGTCAGTGATTAGCTCCCTTGATGGTTGTTTCTTAGTTTAGTTTGTTCTCCATTCTCTATTTTTTCTTTCTTGATTCCGATCATGGTATCATCACTAAAAACCACACCATTTATTTTGCCTATTGGATGGCCTATTTTTTTATAATTGTTTAGTCCAAATGCTTTATGCTTCTGCATCATATTGCTTACTAGGGCAACCCCTTTGCCATTCCCAAATCCAACTATATTCTCATCTTTGCTTTCTCATCTGTATCAATGGCAGAAAAATACAGTTGGAGAATAAGAAGCGTGGACTGCATTCTATTTCTCTTATTAATTTTTAGGGGTGGATCTATTCTGGAAGGAAGGGAGTCAATTTTGTTAATATCGAAAGAATTGGTTGACATTGATCAAATTCCCATTCAGGCTTTCGAAGTTTAAGGCTTTTAGGAAGGGTGTTGTCTTCCAGTTTTCTTATTGACATTGGACTTTAGGGCTAATCTTGGTCATGGACACATTTAGTACTTGATGTTCTTGGTTTTGATATGCTTGACCACGCACACACAAATTATGTAAATCTTCTGGCAAATGAGAAAATATTTCTGACCCATTATTTTTTTTTGAATGTGATATTTTGACAATTATGTTATTCAAGGCTATTAATGCTCCGCTATTTAATCAACTGAAAAACACCTTTTAGAATTAGTTTTCAAAATATTATTGGAAATTTGGTTTTAGTGTGACTTATAGGATGGTTGCTTGCATCTTGAAGATGAATTTTGCTGTCTATATCACACCTTGCCTTGTTTTTGTCTAGATTTTTTTTGAATTCTAGAATAATCTGGAGGGATTGCTTTGTGATCATATGAGCTTGAATCAAAAGCTACCAAAATATGGCAGGTCTCCCTAGTCACCCTTGTCACCTACACATCCCATCTGGCTTCATGTGGGACATTTTTTTTGTGTAAATTACTTGTCCAGGAATTCAACAACATTTCCGAGTGCTAATTTAGGTTGGTATCTTGTTATGGAGAAATAGTTGTGGAGTGATATTTCATCAAACAAGACCAATTCTAGCTAAAATGGTTCCTGAAAGCATACCTATTTGAGACTTTCCAAGTACCATAGCATGCAAAAAATCCAAAGTAAATGAAACAGTTTCATCCACTAAGATAAATTATATATGCTTTTAGGTTAAAAGGCTTCATACTTTAACTTAGAGAAGAGGTAAAAAAGGGATGGTACTAATACTCAGTTAAGGTTTGGATGAGTCTACTGTAGAGCACAATCATCAAGCCCATAATTTTTCCACAGTCAGATTTTATTCCATCCGATCTTTATCAATGATAATCTTTGGATCTTGAAAGACATAATAGGGTAAGAAATGCTACTGAACAGCATAAAACAATGGCAAACTTAGATGAAAATTTACTATTTGTGAAGTTGATGATAATGGCAAAGAACTAAGGACAAGTTTTATTTAGAAGAATGGCAGATGAACAAAGGGGGTGTTTGGTTCGTAACTAGAATGGGAATACAAATTGGAATGGATTGGAATCGGAATTAGAATGGCCAAATCTCCTGAAGTGTTTGGTTCGTGACTGGAATCGGATTCGGAATGAAAATTTGAATCTTTAGGGGAGAGTAGGGATTGAGTTTTAGGGGGTGTTTGGTTCGCAACCGGAATCGGAATGGATTGGAATCGGAATTGGAATGGCCAAATCTCCTGGAGCGTTTGGTTCGTGACCGGAATTGGAATAGAAATTTAAATCCTTAGAGGAGAGTAGGGATTGAGTGTTACGTAGATTGGGCCATTCCCATTACACTCTGAAATCGAATTGGAATGGGATTCTTTCCAATGAAACGATTGGAATGTGAGTCAAAGAAAGAGGGAGCGTACGGAAGAAGGAAGGAAAGAGAGAAAGGGAGAACGCATGGGAGAGAAAGAGAGAGAGATGGGGGACTCTTCGGGTCGGAGGCGGTGGAACAGGGGATTAATCCCTTGTTCAGATTGGGTCAAAGATAGGCACCACTTAATGGACGGGCCCCAAAATCAGGTTGGGTTGGTTTGAGCTAAGGGTGAACCGGGTCTCATGGTTGCATCAATATTCATGTTGGCAATTGGGACACACAAGTAAATTCAAAGCACTGTCTTGATCACCTGCATCTTGTTTTCAACACAGATGGTCACAAGTCCTACATTCTTTCCCTCTTGCTGTATTCTGCAATTCTTTTCTTTTGTTGTATGTGAGCAAATGGTGTAGGGGTTTAGTTTCCAGTCCATCCTGACCTGAACTATGTGTCATTATATTTCAGATCTACAATTTGAACCTCAAGTTAACCAACTTTCTTTTCTTGTCAATTATCATATTATGTTTGCATCTAGATCATATATTTTTCTTGGCTGAAGTCTGGTTTGGTCCAGTGAACTGGACATGAGTTTCACCAGATTGCAATCTCAGCTGTAGAAGTTGTCCTGTGACCCAACTTGATTGGTCTGAGACTTGGTTTGCATCTACTTGAAATTGGGTTGGTTCTGGTCTGACTCATTGGCATGTAATTTTGTCCATAAAATAACATGCTGCAAAGTGACAACTTCTGCAACATGCACCGTTGCAACTATGCGACAGACCAGAGATGCAAATCCTCTCTTGAATAATTAAGTTTGATAGAGAGAAAGGAAGGGTTTGGAGTGTCATATCCTATTCCCAACATCCTTAATACAATTTGATGCTATGTAGATTTATTCACAGAGTATTTTGTTGCTAGTGTATTCCTGAACTACTATGTTTCATGCATTATTTTTTTTTCCCTGGTACCATTCAACATGGATTAGAATGGGTGGTATATGGTACTAAGCATTTTCTTTGGGTTTAGTTACTTGACTAGCAATGCAGATCTACTTTCTCACTTGAATAATTAAGTTTGGAGAGAAAGGAAGTGTTTGGAGTGTCATATCCTATTCCCAACATCCTTATACAATTTGATGCTACCTAGATTTATTTAGAGTATTTTGTTGCTAGTGTATTCCTGAACTACCATATTTCATGCATTATTATTATTATTATTTTTCCAGGTACCATTCAACATGGATTAGAATGGGTAGTACATAGTACTAAATATTTTCTTTGGGTTTAGTTACTTGACTAGCATGCATGTGATATATTGGCTACCTGGCTACTTATACAACTTTAGCATATGAATATCTATCACTCATTTATGATGGAAATATTTTCTGTATTATATTGAAGTTGTGGTGATTAAAAGGTTGGCATATTTTCAACCTAAGATATTGGCTATTGGTTTCATTCTCTGGTAGCTAAAAAAGAAAGAATTAATTTTGCAGTACTTTTTAAGTTTCTGACTATAATGGTTTAAGCATTTTAGGATTTTTGGAGTTTCAGTTTTTCATAGATATTCTATGTCTCAATCCATTGTAGTTCTGTGAATACAGTTTCATGTGACATGAAAAGTTTATCTGTTTACGACTTGAAGCAATAAGAACTATTACTTACAATTATGGTTCTGTATGATTTTTTATTACAAAGAATGATCTTATATGGTAAACTGTGCACAATATGCAACTGCATTAAGTGTACTTTGGCCATTATACATCTATGAAGTAAATTTATTTGATATTGATGCTATGAGCTAATTCTTGCAAACGGAAAACATCACTGTTGCTCTTTGCCCTCGATGTTTCCAGTGCATATTTCAGTTTATCATGGCAACATAGCTGGCAGTTTTCAAGTGTCAATAGTTTTTTGGAATTTAATTTATCTAGGGGTGTTTGGATATGTGGTACCACATCCTTATGGTAGACTATACATTAGGATGGACTCTGTTAAGGAGAGGAGATGGGGGCAGGTGAAGCCTAAAGGATGGATAGGCTCTGGACACCAGAAGTCACCTATGGGGTGGTTAGCTTTCCTACTCCCACTCACTTGTCTCTTCCCTGGTTTCCTCTCTGCCCATACTCACTCAAATGGGAAATCACATATGTTTGGCAACCTTGAACCCAAGTAGCCCCTTAACATTTCAACTAACTTTCATTTGCTATATTATTTTCATTCACTTGCTTTTGTTTAAAATTTTTGGTTTTCTTTTTGTTGAATTGTTATTTGTGCTCCATACAACTCCTTAAACTTATCCAAGTCATTTTTTAAAATTTACATTGACTACAAAATTTCTTTTCTTTCATCATATGTTTTTTGGTCCCATTTCTAAAGTTTGATGCAGTGTAAAAATATCTTAAGTGAACAGTGAGGCGGCCTTACATATTTTGTGTTAATGTGATTCCTGTAAACTGGACTCTACAAATCAATCTGGAATGAATTGCTGAAGTGAGATGCTCTAGCTTATTTGTTGAGTTTCTGTTTCGAGATAGCTAATTGGTTACTTGGGCTTCTAAGGATTTTGTTGAAGCTGCAAAAATTTGGGGGTATCTTCAGTTGGCTGTAAGTTAGGAAGCAGGGTTGTTCACGAGAATCTAGAAAATTTTTGTGTAGTTAAGCATTGAGCATTGTGGAAGTGTTGGTGGTTCATCATGAGACAAATATAGTTTTTTGGTTTTATTTGAAAAGATCTGCTGTTAATGCTATGAGCAAGGCTTTCTACAAGGGCGAAGGAATGTTATTCTATGAATTTCACCATGAAGGGGTATACAATTAAGTATTCAAGGAACTATGTGGCATCGAGATGATTACCTAATAAGAGCTTTGTAATAGGTTAATAGCATGATGAGTAGATATGTTTTATAGGTATGATTTTCATGCAATGAATGAATGGAATCACATAAATGAGTAACATAGATAATAAAATGCTGAGGTGAATTTGTTTGTATGGATTAATATCATCTTAAAGGAAATGACTATATCTCTTTACGGCATTGATGCTTCAAAATAATTCGATAATTATTATCTATATTACCTGGACGGTTGCATCCAGCTCCAAACTTCTGTGATGGATATGCATCCAAATTGGATATGTATCGGATGCTGGATATGTGTGTGAAAATTTTCAGTTGCCACCTTTAATCATTGGCAGAAAGCTGAACTCTCCCAACGATGAGTTTAACCATCCATTTTAATATTAGGAGCGTTTGGTATTTTTAGAGATTGGTCAAGGATATAGGTGCTGAAATAACTTTGCAAAATGTTATTTTTCTTATATCCTAAATTAGTTGGGAAGTTTGAGTGAGAATTATATGTATTGAAAGACCTTAACAAACATTATATTGTCATGATGTTTTATAATATTTAGACAAACATATTTAAAAATAAAAATATTTGTAATTTAGTTTAATTAAATTTTATCCTTTGTATCCCCATGTCTCAATTTTTCTGTCTTGCTGACTTAGACATTTGGATACACATCTGAAGCTGATTTTTGTACCATTATCCATGCAGTACTTGTTGTCAGTCAACCAAGGAAGATGATTTGCTTGCAGTCATTGTGTTGTTTGTCCTATTTTCTGTCAAAATGTTCTTAATTTTTTTTCCTATTATTGATCATATTACAGACACTTGTTAGTGACCATCATTTTTAAGAAGATCTATGCCATCTATTCTGATTGTCTCTATCTTTGTGTAAACATGGACTGTATAACAAGGTTTCTTTTCCCTTCATTGCATTTTTAACACACTGTAAAATTTACAAATATTGTGAAGCAGAATATCCTATATTCTTTAGAAGATGATGCACAACTGACAAATATATAACCATGGAAGACAGGAGCAAAATATGGTTTATCCCCATTTTAACTTTGAAACTCCTTTTACTTTGACAACCGTTTCTTATAGAAAAAGAATGAAATTTAGCTTCCAAAGCTCCAGTCTTGTATCTTCATGCTGCTGCTTTTCTGACTAATATATTCCTGCATAAACTTTTCCCATCGTCTTTATGGACCATGGTTTAGGCTGCATCACTAAGTGAAAACCTGTTTCCAAATTTTCCTGCCACCAAGTCTCATGTGGTGGTAGACCAAGTCTTAAAGTTGAACTGTTAAAGTATGGGGTTTATAGTAACCCAGAAGCAGCTAAAAGTAAGAGAGGCAGTTTTTCACTTCATTAGTATATTCTACTGACACATTTCCTTCTGTCTATTTCGCTAAATGGCTCTTTATTTTCTTGCCAAATCATGATATTGGGAGGGCCTTTTCGTGCTAATTTTATTCTGAGTCCTGTAACATTATCATTACTATGTTTCTTATCCTCATGGTCTCATATAATTCACATGCATGGGTATTTTCTGTTGGTCTCTTGTTTGACTTTTATTACTTATGGGGTTGCTTGAGCTTGTTACTCTAATTATCTTTTCTTCATAGGGAGGGTGGGAAAATGATGAAACCGTTGAAGAGGCTGCTGTAAGGGAAGCTCTTGAAGAAGCAGGTATTCGAGGGAACATAATGGTATGACAATTGTTGTTGTTCTTTCATCCTGGAATGTGCCTTAGCAGACTATTCATATGAACAAATTGTATACATGAAAATTGTGGCAATTGTTTTCATGATTTTACATGGATGGTGCTCATTATATGTGTGATACTGATATGTTGCACATTAAAAGATTTGATTAGCTCGACATGAAGTTTGATTACCAAGGAAGCCTCACTAGCTTTTTCCCCTGCAGGAAATCTTAGAGAAATTTTAATAAAGAAAATTCAAAGCCTGGTGATTTTTTTTTTTTTGAAATTTTAAAGCATGACCTTGTAAGCATATTCATCTGATATCCATAGAGCCTTTGGATATTTTATGGAGTACACAGTCCTCGGGCACTCATGTAGTGTCTTGTGCTTGTAACTCAAGCAAATGATAGTTTTGGCTCTTTATAACTGTTATCAGGATTTTTTTTAAGTATTTTATCAACTTTTCCTCGAATATATACATTCTATTCAGGATAAACCTGTGCCAACCTACTCAACGACCAATATGTTAGTCAAATCTGAGTATTTGATGTTTGATTACCCCATGATATGCATGCAATCATGTTAATGACATACTGAAATGGTTTCAATTTTTAGCAAATGGAATACATTTCATGGTTTGGCATGTTAGTATTGCTCTATTCTCTATCTCAGTTATGCAATAATTCTGCTAATTTTGCTGCCAAATTAATACTAACTAATATCATTTGTTGTGAGAATGTAATGCAGTTGACCATTTGTGTTAAGCTTAAAGTTTCAAATGTTGTGTGTCACGGTCATATCACCAATATCCAATGCCGTTGTGTAGAGTGTTGATACTTTGCCCGGTTCAACATAGGAAACGTGCAAACTTCTGAATAAAAAAGTAAATTTTACAGATTGAGAAAGACACTAGGAAAACTTTTTGTCCCCTGGTTTTGACTATTAAAGATCTGTGAAGATGAAAAACCATGCAAATCTTCAAAATCTGTGTTATGATTTTATAAACAAATCTTACATTGTGAATTTCATCTGCTAGTTAAAAACACTGCAGAATATTAACATTGCACAAAATGCAGCTAGCAGTCAAGGTGCACAGTATGGATTGGCCTAATAAATAGCAAGTTGATACATAGCCAAAGATATAGAAGGCATGTGTAATTTGATATAGTGGAGGCAGTTGCTGGATTTGAGTCATATGTTATGTGGATTCAAAGCTAAATTGATAGATGTGGCAGGCCCCACGTGTAATTTGATTACTGTAACTGACTAAAACAACATCTAATCTATCTCTAAGAATATTGGATTTTTCTCTTCAATTTTGGATCCTAACCAGCCATGACTAAAATTACAAGGTGGAGGGATGCAGGGTAGGCTGTTGGAGGCAAAGGGATGGCAGAGGGAGAGCAGTGTTGGGAATTTTTGGATGATAGGGCTTCTCAGAGCCAGGGTGGTGACTAGGCATGGCAAACAAGCTTTATTTTATCTTGGGAGGGTCAAAGTTTTAAGTTGGGAATAGAGCATATGGGTGGGGGTGGTGCACTTAGGTGTTTAGAGATCAGGTTATAGAAGTGTGCACGAGTTAATATGGTACAGCTGCTGGAAGTTGTGTATGAGCTAATATAGTACAGCTGCTGGAAATTTTATGTTGTAAACATCCATAAGCACTCCTATAGTTGCATATATTGAATTCCAAAGTTGTATTCTGCTAAATGAGGAGAAACTATGTCAGTAGAATTTGCCTATTAATACCTAGTACATTCTCTCGTGGGCAAAGGAGCAAGAGATACTTCTGAATTAATTGATTACATATAGGAGAAAAATTAGTAAAAGAGAGCTAGAAACAGCAAAGGTCGAAGATTAATAATCTTTTTTCTAGGAGCGTTATCTTGCACAACATATTTCTGATCATATGAGAGTCGCTACAAATTAATAGCTGCTTCTTTTAGGCTCCCACTAAGATGTTGATGAATCATCAGAACCTTTAGAAGAACGAAGAAACATCAGTTAGGATGGATGAAGTGGAGGTAGTACATTCTTGATGTTTTTTTCCACTGCACTTAAGCCTATCAACAGATCTGTTTTTATTCAAAATCAATCGATGGTCTTGATCTAGTAGGGGAGTTGCATCAGTTATCTAACAATGATTTGGTAATCAATGGATTTGAATTTGGATACGAGTTGACTCTCTCATGGCAACCCGATCTAGTTTGACTAAGACATAACATTGTTATGTCATACATATAAACTACCTATGTCCTGACCCAAGCCTCTGACCCTTGCTCTTCCTCTATCTTCTCCCTCTCCAACTATCTGATGGTTTCTTGCCCACCACTTCCCCTGCACACCTCCACCACCCACCGTGCTCCAAACCCCCGCCCACCTACAACAAAAACCCACCACCACCACCAAAAAAAAAAAAACCGATGTAAAGAAGAGGGAACGATGCCAGATATCAAATTCTCCACATATTCTAATCAGGGGTTGAACTTGAACTGAATGTTCAGATCATCACTGACTTAGATCAGGATTTTGGTGATACTTTAGACTTGGACTGCCCCTGATCTGGTTTAAATCTGATCCTTTTACAGGATTCATCATAGAATATGTTCAATATGTTTAAAATTTTCAAAAAGGCCCAAATAGTTATCTGCACATTAAAATGCTGGCAATTAATTGGTTTCAGTAATCATGGTTTTGCAGCCCTAAGTACTTGGAGGCATGATAAAATTTAAGGTCAGTCATAAAGGAGCAAGGAGACTAAACATAGGCGTTACCCCATCTGATATGGTTCAGAGGTTCTTGAAGCTTTGAGGATCCTGATTCCTGGATATAATCCCTCTGTTAGAAGCAGCATGTCTGATTAGACCTCTCCTTCAATTTCTTGAGGCAATCGACATTGATATAACGAAAGTTAGGGACTCGCAACAATGATGGAAGGTTCCAAATAATTGACCTGTTCACCAAGCAGAGTCAAGAAATCTTCCTTGCCTTCGACTACCAAGCAGAGCATTATTGAACTGTTTATAAAGATCAAGAAATAAGGAGTGTGGAGCATGAGGAGGGTTTAAATGTTTATGGAACAGAGGAAGCAGAGTCACAATACTAGATAAAGTGATGATAGCTAATAGCTATTTTCTTAACTATGTAAAGCTATTTTTTTAAGCAAGAGTTTGGGAAAAAGTTACATTAATCGGAGTATTAACCCTTACTTTACTGATTGGAAAGCATACATTTAAAAGATAAGACTTGCTGATCTTCCTATATTCTCACCGTAAAGATTGGTTTGTATTTGTTACTGATGTTTTTTCTTCATCTGATGCTCGAGTTCATGTTTTTTTTGGTCATGGACTACACTCTTTCCGTTTTTCTGCTGGACGGCTGTTCCTTTTTATTGTTTGAGTTGAAGAATTGGTTCATGTTTCCATCTCAGGAATTTTTGGGATTCTATTACTTCAAAAGCAAAAGTCATCAAGATGAGTTTTGCCCAGATGGCCTGTGCAAAGCTGCAATGTTTGCTATGCATGTCACGGAGGAGCTCGGCTCATGGCCAGAACAGAGCATGCGCCAGCGGAGATGGCTTACCATTCCTGAAGCACTGGAGCAATGTAGGCATCCATGGATGCAGGTAGCTCTTCTGGAGGGATTCTCAAAGTGGCATGCCAATACCATGATGAGTTCTGAAGAGGATGATCCTGGAACCATCAGTTCGACCCCAGCAAGATGAACCAGCTGTGAGAGTACCAGACCTTTTTTTATCCCTTTTTTTTTCTTGAAGACACAGAAACAACACCAATCTCCGGATGTTTACTTTGGATGTATCATCACAATGTTTTCCCATTTAAGTAAAAACAGAAACAACACCAGGGCTCTTCTGATGTGTAACCGTTTGACAACTTCTTACTAGTTGGCCTTGTTCTGCCTGACTTTTGATGTTTCTGCATTTAACGAGTCTACAATCTTAAGGATATGCCTTTTGCCCTCCAGTAAACAGGCTTGTGGATGAATGCTAATGCTCCTGCTCATGTGTCCTCTGATGATCCTCATTATAAAATTGTTTTTCTTTTGCTCAAACTAGGTCATCTGATCCAAAGAAAATGTTGGAAGCCTCTTTTTTCTGACTCTGTCTCTCGCACAGCTGACCGCAGCTTTCAGCGTGGAGTCACCTGTTTTCATGCATATGAATGATCGCTAATGCATACTTAATCTTGAATTCCTACAGAAAAATTTAACAGATTAACTTTGGTTTAAAAATTAACTTGTATCCAACCACTTGTTCGGCCTCATCTATACTGACCCCCATGGTAGAGACTTCAGACTGGGTAGGCTAACATCAGGCATTCTTCAGATTACCTTTGTTCTGTGCAACTTAATGATATAATTGACATAAGTTAACCTGAATTCTCTTGCATCGGTACTCCTAATTATACCTTTATTTTATGATCCAATAGAATGATTTAAACTGACCTTGCAAAGACATTACCAACCATCTGGTTTTCCCGCAAATGATGTCATAATATTAGAAAACGAAGTACGGCTTAGCTGTTGCTAGAGTTACCTAAAATTACATGTACTATGGAACTACATGTGAAAATTGGATCGACTTGCAGCAAACTAACAATTTACAGTCTTACGCACATCATCCAATTTATTGGTAAGCGCATTTGGTTGGATCAGGTTTGGTCTTTGGTTGTTTGCATTATGAATAATGCAGTTCCAAGCCAAATAGAAAAATCAGTCTAACTTCGAACACAATTCAAACAAAGAGTCAAATAGCATCTTGGCTAGATTTTATGAAAGAACTTGTTTGTAACTATCAAACCCTCAACCTAAGATTATGAGTCAGAAGTCATGGCAATCACTGTTCATAGAGAACTATCCCCACGAGCATGTAAGATATCTCATATATCATAAAGTAACAGCAGAATAAATAATCAATAAATTAATATTTAAATTTAATTTAAATAACTAAATCAAATATCTACAAAATAATACTCCAGAGACTTTCAACAAACTTTAATAAATTCTAATCTAAAATAAAGATATCAAATTTTATTTTTAATTGCTCTCTCATAATAAATCTTGAGATAAGCTAGTTCTCTGAATCTGCAAAACTAGTAAAATATAGAATAACGAGCTAAATAGTCCAGTAAACAATAAACACTCTAAGTAGATAAATCAAATAATAATAGTATAGTAAAAATAAATATGTAGAGTACATTTATTCAAAATATAGAGCACTATCAAGATGAATGCAAATTCAATTATTTCAAAATTCATAGTTTATTCATAAATTAATTTCTGTCAAAACATCCAGTTCATCTCGATGGATATAAACTATGACCATATTTATATCCTGTGGTTAGGCTAAAATATGAGTTCAATCAAAGTACCATCACGTAACTCTCAAATGGCAAGGTATTGAAGTATCAATATATAACCCTCATTGGTCGGATATTGAAATACTAGAATATAACCCTTATAGGCATGGTATCAAAGTGCCAACGTGCAACCCTCGCTAGCAGGGTATCGAAATACCAATGTATAACCTCTAATGATAGGATATTGAAATATAGCACATAACCCCAACTAGCAGGATATCAAAATATCAATATATAACTTCCACTAGTAGGATATTAAAATATAATATGGGTGTGAGTTAAAATCCATTTCAAATTAAAATACTTTTCTTAGAAATATATTTCTTATTCCAAATTGAAAAGTTAATAAATCATTAGATATCGAAATTAATTGGGTATAATCCATATCCAATTCATTATATGAGATGTTAACTCATTTAATATTTAAGAAAAAAGACATATTTAATAATTAAAAAATAATGAATGAAATTCTTAAATTATGAATAATTTAATATAAAAAGTATTTTATAATTTACTAATAAACCTAACAAAAGAATTACATTATTTACCGAGCGAAACCAATCAACAAATCTAATTAATTCAAAAATCTCTCTTAGAACCTAATAATCAAAAATTATATTTTATTATATTTTTATCATGATTATTTTTAAAATAAAAATACTAAGTCCCAACATCCTCATAGGATTCACAATACACCCAACATCCTAAGCAGTCCGATCAAAGGCATGCAATTATTCAACTATAAATCAAGAGTTATATTATAATGTTGGGATATAATTAATGATAAAATTTAATATTGCCCGACCTAGCCGTGCTGAGGACTAGCACATTGTCTAATAGCCATGGATCAGAACCCTTTCGCTAGAGTTGAATCAAAATCATTAAAGAAAAATCTTTATTGGATCAAACAATCCTAGAGAAATAGTGGCGAGAAAATAATTTAGAGAGAGAAATTTATAGAGAGAGAGTAGAGAAAGAAAATAGAAAGCGGAGGAAAGAGAGAAATTTTTTTTTTTTTCTTCTTTTTTTTTTTCTTGGCGAAACAAGAGGAATTATTTCCTTCTTCCCAAAACAAGGTATCTCGCATAGATGACAGCCATGGTCGGTGATGCATGCCACGGCGACGCGACTGCAAGCATCATAACTAGCAATTGGTGGCGATAACTGACAGCAAAAAAATCAAAGAAAATGGTGGAAAGAAACATGGGAAACAAAATCGGAATAAGGCATACTTTTCTTGGCCTAAATTCGACGATAGCCATTAGAATTCAAGCTCTATGGGCTAAGAAGGATGGAGAAGAGGATTAGCTAAAACATTAAGGGATTTTTACCTCACCTCTATGATTCCAGCAAGCATGGTGATAGACTTCTGAGAAGAAGACCAGCAAACTATGGATTCACCAATATGGAACTGAAGAGGGAGTTGGGTGGTGCTTAAATAGAATAAAGGGGAGGCCAAACCTCTCTCAACATCAACTTCCCTCCAACAAAATTAGGGAGAAGAAACTCCCAACGGAAGTATCCCTATTTTTTCTTTTTTATGTCTAAACAAAGCTACTAAACCAGTCCAGTAGACCGGATCGAGAAATATTTTGCGCACGTATTATGAATTATATCAGCGTAAATAATAATGTAATAGCTTTTAACGTCACTCAATTTTTCTTTTCATTAAATTTTTACTGATAAAAATATCTTTCCTCCATAAAAGAATAATAAAAAAAACTTTTTGATATCATGTAACGTAATAAAAAGTTATAATAAGACAACAAAAAATTATAATAACTAATATAAAATTATATTTATTATTTAAAATATCATATAAATTAATAAAAAGTCATATAAGATATCACGAGGTGATATATAATATTTAGAATGTCATATATATTTACATGAAGTTATATATATTCTTTAGAATATCATATATATTTATAAAAAATTATATAAGACATCAGAAAGTCATATATATTATTCATGATGGAAAGTTATATATAATGTTCAGAATGTCATATATATTCACAAAAAGTTATATAAGACATCAAGAAGCCATATTGTTCAAAATATCATATAAAGACACAACAAGTTATATATATTATTTAGAATATCATATATATTCATAAAAAATTATATATATTATTTAGAATATTATATATATTGATAGAAAATCATATAAGACATCAGAAAATCATATATATTATTCAGCATATCATATATATTTACAAAAAATCATATAAAATACCAGAAAACTATATATATTGTTAAGATGTCATATAAAGATAGAAAGTTATATATAATATTTAGAATGTCATATATATTCACAAGAAGTCATATATATTATTCAGGATATCATATATATATTCATAAAAAATCATATAAGACATCAGGAAGTCATATATATTATTCAAAAAGTCATAATATACTCGCAAGAAATCATAATAACCATAGGATATCATTTAAAAAGATAGAAAGATATAAATATTATTTAGGATTTCATATATACTCATAGAAAATCATATAAGATATCATTATAAAAAAAAAATTATCAATAAAAATCTAATGGAAAAACAAGCTGAGCGACATTAAATGATATTTCATTATTACTTGTACCATATGATCCAATATAATCTCTACGTCAATTTTGCTACACCACACATGGTGTACAAAGAATTACTCAAGCCGGACCTAATTCGATATCAAGCCTTTTTGGGCCATGATATTACAACAACCTTAAACAATGTGCAAGAGAGACGAGCCTTTTTTGGGATTGCCACATTAGTTAAGGATTTGTGATTGGGATGTCCAGACATCTACATTGTAACAATTTGAAACAATAACTTGTACTGATTTTTGGCAAAATTTTACACTTCAGCTTGTTTCCATCCTGATCACTTGACCGTCCTGTGTCTGGTTTCATGAAATACTCCTTTGAACACTGGTTATGGCTTCAAAAACTCACAAGCTTTGAGAGGAATGCATTTTGGAAATAGAAATATCCACCATTCATCACTTCCCATAAACAACCCTGCTTAAAGATTCCAATGGGCAGGGTCACAATTTCATTTGAGCTTTTCTAAGCTGAATGATTTGCTCATCTTTTGTTGAAATTATATTACAGATTCAGCAGACAGTTGCTATCACTTGCGTCTCACTATGCTGCTCGTTTAATTGGCTCTTGGACGTACCGCAAGGATATGAAAATAGCCTCCTAAAGATGAATTGTGACACAAGATTTAAGATTAAAACAGTTGCAAATGCCAATGACAAGTGAAATTATAAGCAATTTGATCTGCTAAAAATAGACCTCGGTTCTTGTGGTTCTGCTTCCCTGAAGAGGACGTGTTCAAGTAAGAACTGAATACATCATGAACACTTTTTCCCTGCAGAAGCAAACAAAAACACAAGTACCCCCAGGTTACTTGTTACCACAAAAAATATTGAAATAAGTGGCAATGCTTCTCTATATTATTGCCAGAGTCAATTTTCAGAAATAATACTTGTAAAGTTATCTTTACAATTGTGTAGCTGCTTTAAGATAGAAACATCATGCGCAGAGAGCAAGTGATGCATGAATATTGTGTCATGACTTAAGTGTTACTAATCATCTTTAACAAAAAAAGGGTTGCCAGATAACAATCAGAATCCAATGCATGGTAATATCTGTTTGATAAGGGCTATTAGATAATATCAAATCTAAGGCCATTTATTGGGAACTTCAAATGAACAACAAGTTCTTTGACAAAGCAGTACAGGTCTAACTTGTAGCAATTTTATGGATAATAGGATTTGCTTTTTGGTTCTAACTCTGATGTGGAGGGACAGCAATTTGGTTTTCGCAGAGTATTTGAAAATATTATTGTTCCCCTAAATCGCATGAGAAACAAAAATCTCATGTTCCTTTTCACAACATGTATGACAACACTAGAAATACTGTATAATCTAAGGCATCCTAAATGGAAAACTATCCCAAATTTGCACTGTTATTTGCAAATTGTCATAAATTTGCATAAACATCAAAAAGCACCTTGGTACTCATAACATGACTGGCACGCTTACCTGCAATAAATTAATAATCAAAGGTTTCTTTAGTTAAATACATATAGAATGAAGGCTTGCTACTCATACCGATCGCTGTTACAGGCCAAATCTATGGCATTTATTTCTCCTAGGATAGGATTGGGGAAGCCTTTTTCTAAAAGTACAACCTTAGATTCAAAGAAGCAAAAGCTTGGAATATGCACATGATAGGATTGAGGGTCTGGTCTTGTTGCCATCTGCTAAGCCATTTCTTTCGAGCAATATCATATTAGAGATAGAAATGTTCCTATCATAATTGAAAGGCATGAAACATTTCTTCAAAATTGCAAAAGAAAAGCTTAATTATATTTGGTATACGTGAACATCCTAGATCTGGTTTCAAAAGTTCATAAAATTATCCACACCTTCAAACTTCCTATTCTCTCTTTCAAACCTCCCAGCCCACCAAAGACAATCAAAAGGTGCCTACAAAATTAAGCCATCAATTTTTTTTTTTAAAAAAGGAATCAACAAAACAATAAAAAAATGAGATTAAGAAACTCAATTTTTTAGCGGTCGGATGGTCCATTGTTGTATGATTTCCATGCTCCATGGTCTCTCTAAGTATAGAAACAACAAACAAGATCACATGTAGTTTCCTATTGAATTTTAAGCAAATAATCTGGAAAGAAAAATTAAATGTCTTTGAGGCATCATATAGAAGTTATACATATCAATGTATTGCAATAACTAGTTGGATGAAAATCCAAATATGATTAAAGAACCAAAAAGAACACTGCCGTCGCTGCTCCCAAGCTCGGATCAGAAAGATGGATGGTGGACTTCAGATTGACAGCTGGCTGTGGAAATATGTCAGCAACTATGGAATGGATCCAAATTTGATATGTGTCATAAATACTAGGGTGCATACCCTGTTCTACGTGATGTGCCACAACCTGACAGTGGTGAGAAGTGGATAACTGTTGGTCAGACAATTACATGTAACGTGCTACAGTGTAACCCAGTTGCAGTAACAAATGAGTAAGCATTGGTTAGGTCATTGCTTGTAAGCAACATGCTATAGCGTAACCCAGTTATGGTGACAAATGAGCAAGAATTGATTAGGTCGTTGCCCTCACCAATTTCATTACATAGGATCTATTATAAAAAAAAATGATAGGCAGACAAATGAAGATATATGTAGTAGAATTGGAACTGGTTGGATGAGGTAGAGAGGTGCATCTAGAATATTATTTGATAGGTGCATACCTTGAAGACTTGAAGGAAGATTTTATAGAACAATTGTAAGGTCTGCAGTATTGCATGGCTCAAAGTGCTAGGCAATGAAAAGGTACATGGAAACAAATTGAGTGTGGCAAAAATTAGAATATTAATATGGATGTATGTTATAATTAGAAAAGATAGACTAAGAAATGAATATATTAGAGCTGTAGAAGTTGCACAAATTAAGGACAAAGTGATGAAAAATCTATTAAAATATTTTGGTATGCACAACAAAGAAATGAGAAAGCTCTTACAAGGAGAGATACTTTAGTTTGTATGGAAGAATGGAAGAAGGGAAGAAGAAAACCTAAATTAACGTGGATGGAGGTTGTGAGAAAAGATATGAAGAAACCTAGAATGTCATTAGACGTGGCCTTAGATAGAAATACTTGGCAAATAAGGATCCATAAAGCAGACCCCGCATAGTTGGAAAAAGGCTAGATGATTAAGATTATGATTATGGTTATGAAGTAAAGAGTCAACAAGATAACCAACATGCTCAACTAGCAAGGGCATCAACATGATCACTTAGCAAGCAAGCCTTGTGCCATGAATCTGTAAGCAGCTTTTATAGATATACACCACAATGATTTATCTAAGCTTTTATTTATCCATTTTGAAGTGGGATTATATTTCAAATATGTATTCATTTTTTCTTATGTCCATTACAGCTACTTCCCCAAGTTAAATATCACCAATTAGGCCTGCCACTCATTTCTGGAGATCTCTTAATCCATATCTTTCACATTGTCATGGTTGTACAGTAATTTAGATATCCATGTTCTCGACCCAATGACTCATCCATATGGCAATAGGCTACTTTTAATTATTTCCTAGTGGAATGTAGACAAGTTTTCAACAGAAGCACAAATAAACCTTTTCATGCAGCACCTTAGGTCAAATCAAATTAAAGGTGCATTTTTATTGCCATACACCCAACCTAGTTAAAGAACCTACCACATACTAGCATTTGAAAAATCCAAAACAAAGACAAGGAGCTCAAATTTTAAATTTTCTTTGTTTTATCTACTGTAAGAATTTTTAATGAAAATTGCAATAACATCTAGGTGAATTTCGTTTTCCTTGGTAGACTGTCCCTTGCCATAAAATTACAATCCATGAGGACAAGTGGTCACAGCAGGATGGGGAGTGTAACTTAAGAACAGAAAAGAAGAAAGCCAGAACGGGTGCTCTACCTGCTTAGACCTGCCAATCCCCATTTCTTTATGTGCTATAACAAGGCAACCTCAATTAATGGCCTAAGGACCAAAATAACACTATGGATGGCACAACTCATTAACACGACATGAATAAGAACATGATCAAACTTGACTACAACCAACAGACATTGAACATATACTAACACTAATCGAGATTAGAAGGGACTTATTTAAGAAAACACAAGGCAACTGATAAAGATAATACATCTATTTTTTTTTCATGTACAATTTCACAAACAGTTGGATGCGTAACATACATCAATGAATGAGTACCAGAGCATGGTTGAAGATAGAAAGCTGGCAGCACTAAAAAGCCACATAGCAAAAGACCAATTAAGAAATATAACATAATGTGAACTAGGAAACATGACATCTGATATTATTTTAAGCATTCCAAGAAATAATTTTTTCCAGATTGCCATCAAGCCTGACCAAGCATCAAAAATTGAAAAACAAAGCGATATAAGGGTAAGTTTTTTTTTAAAAAATGATGCAATTTAAATAATTAATTATTGAATTCTGAAGGAATGTACCGAAATGGAGGTATAATAAGCTCTGATGAATTAATGATGAGACCATGCTCTGAGGTTCAAATAATAAGATCATATCCACCCTATGAGATGCAAAACCTTTAGAATAATTAACAGGACAATTCTTTGTGGACAGTTGTTTTGTAAGTGCCTCCAGAAAATGATTGGAAGAAAGACCTTTCTTTGTACCTCAAATGGGCAATTTTTGGAAACACGGCTCAGCTTTGAAGCATATCAAACTTTATACCCCCAATACAATCCCATTTCTTCTCTTGGACTGGAGGAGGTAACAACTTTTTTCAAACTATCTGGATAGATGTAAATTAAGGACTTTATTAAAATTAGAACCGGCGACATGTTAGTCATAACTTAGTCCAACAGTATATTTGCAATGACAGAAGAATGTGAAGGCAAAAGTCTCTAGACAAAAAATGATGAGTCAACATGATAGTTGCAAGGGGTAAGATGAATCAACCATGGCATCACTCAGTTAAAATGCTTATCATGCAAGGAATGCAACATCCATACAACATTTCATAAAACATTAAAGAATGCAATGCAGCAAATGTTTCTAAAAGTCAAAAGACCAATCCTAAGTGTATAATGAAACTCACAAGATTTTCAGCTAAGAAGTTTTACAAGAAAAGTCAATGTCGAATAAATTTAAAGTTCAAAAGTTTTGCTAATTTGTTGGTTGGTTTTATTTTCCATAAGGTTGCAAATAACCTTGTGACCCTTCACCATGGTTTTTCATTAGGATTTTGAAATCAATTTTCTTTTATTTGTTCAACCTGTACAATTACAAGAAAATAGATGATCAATCAACTGGCAAATTTCAATTCAGCTCGAGCACATTTTGTGAATAAGAATAAAGATCAAAGCTGATACACAGAATATTACCATTAACTCTGGAGCTGAACATCTAAGCCAGATTTTGAAGTCGTAGAGAACGTGATGGAACTATCTTTTTCTTTTAAAAAGAAATAAACTAGAACTAGAGATGGCAATTTAAGACCTGACCCATCAACCCGACCCGGAACCGACCTACTTTAAGCAGGTTCAAGTTGACATAAACAAGTTTGGGTCATAAATGAATCAACCTATCTATTAAATGGGTTAGATTCAAGTTTAGACCTCAGAACTGTTTAAACCATTTTGACCTGTTTAATTATTGTATTAGTGATGACCCAACTCATTTAACCCATTTAAGACTTGCTTAACCTATTTAAAAACCACTTAACCCCATTTAAGGCCCACTTCATCTGTTTAGCTCATTTAACCTGATTCAATCTGCTTATTAAACAGGTTATGCAGGTTGGGTTGGGTTACCTGCATACTAAAAAGGTTAGTTTTAGGTTTGGATTTTTGGCCCATTTAATAAACGAATCGGATTCTAGTTGATAGATTTGTGACCTGACCGCATCTGACCCAGCCAGCCCTTATTAGAACCTGTTTGGACCCACAATTAATTTCCTTTTACTTATTTAACCGATACGGTTACAAGAGAGAAGATTAATCAGCGTATCTCAATTCAACTCTAGTACATTTTAGTTATAAGAATGAAGATTAAAGATAATATGAAAAATATAAATAATTGTTCTTAAGCTGAGCCACAATTTGAAATAATGGATAGGGTGAGGGTGGGTCTTGGCATAACAGTAAGGTTGCTTCATTGTGACCTAGATATCATGAGTTCAAAACATGAAAACAGCCTCGATGCATGGGGGTCCTTTATATTTGAAGTTGCAGATAAGGTGATGGAATTATTTCTTTTTAAAAGAATAAATGAGAATTCATTTGGATACCAACAGTTTCTTTTAATTGTTCAACCTATAAAGACACAAGATGGAGATAAATCAACCGACAAATCCAACTCTAGTGCATTTTCATTATAAGAATAAAAAATAAAGATGATATGCAAAATATCACCCAAGGATTCAAGAATCGGTACCGGTTCTTGACCGGTATGGTACGGAACCGTGTCGTACCGACCGGTACGCCACGACGTATCGATTTTCTTTTCTTTTTTTTTGACTTAATTTTTATTCTAATTTTCTTTTATAATTTTTAAATTAATTTAGGATGATATAATAATTCTAAATTCTAACATCCCCAAAAAATAAAATAAAAAAATCTAAAACAATGCATTAAAAGTATTTAATATACAACTCTCCAAGATATAAAAAAATAATTTACTAACCTCAAGATATCTACTGATCTAAATCTTGTCGAATATCTATGATGCTCGTGGATATCTGAATCATTCTCATACTTCGGAGGAACATCAGTCCATCCCTCTATCCAACCAGCATGATAGTCCTGAATATTCATCCTATAAGGTAACCTCTCTAAATTGTAAGACATATCAGATTTCTTGCTCAAACTCTGTTTCTGAGATGTATCCTTAGGATGATGGTATGACTCTAGAGGGATCCATCCAAATATGCCAGCAGCAAAATCCGATCCATAAGAAGCTCCAGGCTGCATAGGATAGTAGCCACTGGAAGATGATGTCTCGGATGCATCATATCCATATCCATATGGATTATAAGCTGCCTGCAGGTGATAGGATCCAGAATATGAGGATGATCCAGATACATCCATGGATCCTACGTCACGTGCCGAATCATCTACAGTTGCATCGTATGCTGGACGACCTCTGGAAGGTCGTCGTCTATATGAAATAGTATCCTCACGGTCTCTATCAGTTCATGCACCGTGGTTCATATCTTGTGTGGCATGTGTAAACTGAGACTCATTGGTGAATCGAATACCGCTCTACAGCTGCGTCTCATGAACAATAGTTTCTTATCCTTCAATTCCTCTCTGGTCATCAGATCCGTCACTACTATCATCACTCATCCTGATCTTCGAATCTGAGTCAGCTGACTCCTGCACTCTCGAGGATGCTGCAGTTATCTTTCCTTTTGCTTTATCCTTTTTCTTTCTTTGCTGCATCTGAGAGGATGGATCTCTTCTTCCTGCTTAAGATGGCAGGCTTCATCTCAAAAATTCTCGCTCAAACATTTAGAAGGATATCTCGAACATAGAGTCACGTAATGAATGACTCCTCTGTGTGCCCTCAAGCTGTGGCTGATCAGCTGGAATCCTATGTGAAATATTTGTATCTGTCCATCACCTCGGATCCATCCTAATCTTCCGAGCTACTAAACAGGTTGGTCGTGGAGGAGATCACGGTTCATCAAGCTCTGGCTCCTGCTGCTGGCTGCAAGCCATCCAATCATCAGATCCTCGTCCCCATCAGCATAATTACCCAACATCAAATCCATGTACTTCAGCTATACTTCATCCCGAATATATTTTAACCTCAACCTTAGATTATAATGAACATATACAAGATCGTGTGTCAGACGATTCCTCTGTTTGTTGTGGATAAGAGCAAAAGTCAACCAATTATGCTCACAGCCACTAGAGAAGACTGTTTGGAAAAGAATGCGGATGGCTACAGCTTTCAAATTTTCTGCAAACTGTCTAAAATGAATCCACCATTCAGCTGCAAAAATATTAATCAAAATTATTTATCATATTTTACGATATTCGTAGGTATGTAAAGTCAGCAAAGTCTTCTCATTATTGATATATAATTTACCTAGATTCATCCTCTTTTTGCTTACGACAGCCGATGAGACTCCAAAACTATCCATCCCCTCTCTAAACTATTTGGTCTATGAAAAATATATTTATTATATTAACAAATATGTAGTTCATTACAGACTGAATTTGGTTAAAATATTAAATACTCATATCTCATCCTCTCTAACATACCTCTTGCAGACACATCGATGCAATTTTTGGATCATCCACCATCTTGTATATCACATTACGAAGAGCAGTAAGAAGCTCATTATCCATATCTATCCCAGGAATGGTGTACTAGAATCTCGAATTCAAATAGTATGCTGTAGATAAATTTCATAAACGAATGAGTAGATTCATAGAAGTAGAAGAAAAATTTTTAGTGGACTCTTAGATTTGCGCTTACCAGCTAGATGCAAATCCCTATCCATCTGATAGCCCCAGCGGTGCTCAATAATGTTGACATATTTCTGACCATATTTTGGATCTATCTCACTGATCTGTTTCTTTGTCCTCTCCATCATGTGATACAAAAAGCCCATCTAGAGGTATCTTTCACTATCCACGGCGCGAAGCACCTCATATAATGGCTTGATAATCATTACTATCTTATCAACCCGTTGCCAAAATGACTGACTGATCATCAAGTTCTCCACACGACTTTCCTCAGTACCAGCTCTTGCAAATCTACTCTCCTACCACTTGACACTCATAAACATCTGACGCAATGTTGCTTTCTTCTCCAGAAGGCTATCAAGTGCTATGTAGTTTGTAGCAAACTGGATGACATCAGATCTCAAAATCTCTTCCTTAGTATATGTCCGCATCAATGGCAAGACCCATGTATGATTGTAGATGAATCTAGTAATAGTCTGGATTGAGTCTACTGCCTGCTGCATCCTACAAAGCTTGCCAATATACATCAACATGAGATCAATGAAATGTGCAGCACATGGGATCCAGTAAATATGTAGTCGCTACTCCATCAGCAACTCTCCAGCGGCCTTATATTGTGGTCCATTATCTGTGATGACCTGCACGACATTCTGCTCTCCTACTGAATCAATCACCTCCTCCATCAATCCAAGAATATACATAATGTTGTGCACCTTATCTAAAGCATCAATTGATTTGTGAAAAAATATTTTTCCATCACGATAAGTTGAGAAATTGATGATGCTCCATCTGGTAGGATTAGTCCAACCATCACACATCACCATCAATCCGTATGTAGGCCATTTATTCTTATAAGAAGAAATTCATTTCTGCAGCTCTTCTTTGTTATCATCAAGAAGCTGACCATAAATATCCTTCGATGCTGGAGGATCTACACTCGGGCTGGCTGCCTGTATGGCTGAAATGGCAGACCAATAGTAGGTATTACCTGCTGCATTTGTTGGAATGTGACTAAAATAAAACCATGATCCAATAGCTCACCACATGTCTTTTTTCTTATCCTTCTTCAACATACTGTTAATCCTCTATTATTTTGAATCTTTGCTGGGAAAAGCATGTGAATTCAAATTATGAATGGTGGCTCCTGCTGACATGTCCCTGGAGGACCTCCTATTACCAAATGCTCCCAGCATAGATGAAATACTGTGCCTGCCTCTGCTGGGTCTGGGAGTCTTCCTGACTGAGGTGGTCCTCCTACACTTGGATTCTCCCTCAGCAGCCGTAGAGCCGGATCCCGATTCATAGTACGACGGTCCAAATCATTCTCTACATCTGGCCATCTCCTCCATACGGTACTGATCATCCATACTCGTCCGAATGGCAGCCTACATCTGTGCCTCATCATCTGGAGCGGAGGTCTGCTCTAACTCTCTGGAGTGATAAGAAGGTAGCTCTGCAGTTCGACGGTCCATCTCTGCTCTCTTATGCTTGGCCTTCTCTTTCACTGATTTAAAATCAACAAGATATTTTTTCATCAGCTGTCGAATCTCTTGCAGGCATTTTCGACATATAGCCACATCGGGATAACCACCAACCACATGCTGCTTCAACCTAGTCACCCCTCCTCCCTTGAACTTTGTGTTGCACCATTTGCATCTCTAATGATGTCGAGTCGAGAGCATCTCACCATGCTTCCAACCAATATCACGCTCTGTATTCTTCTTTTTACTCATTTCTGCAAGTTTAATAAAACATATCATTTTAATAATGTGGCTAAAAATTAAAATTTTTCATCAAAAGGCCTTATATTTTTTTATTATTTAAGTAATTAAAAAATAAAAAAATTCAAAAATTCTAAATAGTTTATTGAAGCTTAGATCCAAGTAAAAACATATTATAGACTCTAAATATATTCTTCTAAATTTATTAACATACATTAAATATTATTTATCTTTTTATTTTATTCAAAATTAAGCCTAGGTTACTATGCATATGATACATCAAAAAACTTCAAAATCGGACATAAAAATTATACCATACATAGCTTTAGTTGTCATAAACAATATTATGAATTTATATTTTTTTATTTTTTTATTTTTTATTCAAAAAATATATATTTTTTAAAAATATATATAATTAATGAAAATTAATGATCTTAGCATCACCGCATAGATCTTCCAAAGGTCTATAATATATAATGAAATCATACAAAAATCATAAATTTTGGTATGATTTTTTCTTATTTTTTTACTTCTTACCATTTTTTAGACACAAACTCTAAAAAATAAAATATTTACTAACAGAATACTAGATTACCTTATTATCGGTTCAAAATCGTCGTCTCTCCAAGGTTGTGACAATTTTTTTGAATTTTTTCTCTTATTTTTTTAGGCTTCGTTCACACTCTCAGCATCCTGAGAGTCCGAGATTGTGACAATTTTTTCAAATTTTTTTTTTAAATTTTTTTTAGGCTTCGTTCACACTCTCAGCATCCTGAGAGTCCGAGATCATGCTCTCAGACTCTCAGGCTCTGAGAGTCCGAGGCAAAAGAAAAGGCAAGGGTCATTATTGGCTGGCTCACCCCACCCCCCAACCCCCCTTGTCCCCTTATTGGTACGGCTTGATTTCGAGCCGAACCGAGTCGAACCGCCTGGTACCGCCCGGTTCTGGGTGGTTCGATCCTGAACTATACCAAACTGAGCGGTTCGGTGCGGTTTGGTATTTTTTTTGGGAAAAAATACCGAATCGGACCGATTCAGGACCAATCTGGCTTGGTTCGGGGAACCACCCGGTACGGCATTCCATGTATCACCAATTAGCACAAGCCTAACTTATAAATCATTACTTGAAGTTAAAGAGAGAGTGATGGAACTTTTTTTAAATGAGAATATGTTTGGACATGCACAAACAAATATGTGCATAAAGAGTCAATAATGGAACTTATTTTTGTGCATAAGTACATAATAGAAATGATCAGTTGGAAGGAAACAAAACTACACCTGATCTTTATGTAGTCAGAGAGAATATAAATAAAGCTCTGAGAAAAATCATAATTGGTGGGGCCTAAGAAAGAATGATATCTCTGTTAGTGTTGTAATATTTTTAGTGACTAGCAACATTACTGTGTTGGGATAATAAGCTTGTCATGGGGCTTTACACCAAGGATCAACATTGATCTCACATGATAAACTTTCTTTTGTTATTCAGAAGGTAACAGCTGTATGTGTTACATTTAGATGAAGCCAGTGGTGGAGCCAGGATGTTACTTGGGGGTATGAAACAGTGAAACTATGTAAATCATAAAATTCATGACTGATAGATTTCTTATATGATTGTAAAATATATAACATAGAAACTGGCTATCATGCTATACTTAAAAGAAGAAAGTTCAAAAAAGTCAACTTTTCAACCAAGTCTCCCCCAACCAAAAATAATAATAAATGCATGTTATAACATCAGAAACGATAACATTACCTTTTATATAGCTTAAGATAACGATCACCACCCTCCAATACTTGTATCGACATTTCCTCACCCTCTGTCTACACCTAACTCTAATTCATGTCTTAGTGTCACAAATTAAGGAGACATTTTCATAGGAACTACCTTAGGTCCTTAGCTTTTGGGATACCGCCAAAACTCCTATTGCCTCTCCTTCTGCCAATGTATACTCCCTTACCGAGGAATAAAGAAATCCTTCTCATTTAAGAAAACTTTTGAGTTAGCTAAGCCATCCATCCTTCATTCCTCCAAGCTCATTAGCTTAGGAAAACCTTAATCTCTAAGCCCTTCGAGAAAGATAGCCCTTCAAAAACCCAAAACCTCTCTCACTCTCAAATCCATCATGAAACCCTACATCTACGCTTAAAGACCTAATCCTTTTGCATGTCTTAAATAAAACACTACATGAAACCATAGCTTTGTTCTCCGTATCCATTTTGAAGACCCATACTTAACTCAATCTTTCCATTCCACCATCTAACCCTAAAACTTTATATTTGCAGTACATTCCCTTGAAAACCTTTGTAACTTTCAGCCTTCTGGTCCTCCATGCATCAACAAAGCATCAAGAAGAGGCTTAAGCCCTTGGAGTTAAAGGAAGGCCACTTGGTCTAAAGCTTATTAGGGGTAACATAATCCACTCTAGAAGCTCCCTCGAAACTTGAATCTGCATATACTTTGTATGGGCTTCCTTAATTGAAGAAAATTCAGAACTTCTGTTTTGATTCCCTAGATGCTAATCATATGCTAATAATCTTCCATGTTCCTTTTAGATAACAAATGTTTTAGCATCTTCTCCCTCAATTATTTTTTGACCCCTTCCAATATGACCACTAGTTGGTACAGCATTGTATATATCCAAGTACCTATATTCAGAATGCCTTTTGTTTTTACCAGAGCCTTTGTTTCCACATGCACACACCAAAACATCCATGCACAGCACCCAACTTACAATTTGTTCTTTTTGCAAATTCCTACTTAAAAGGCTTGAGCATTGTCGATGCAATGGATAGCTAGTAAACATTGACACTCGATCTGGGACTTCCACAATAGCAATTGTTGCTTAGGAAGGTAGCAAAGGGGCTAAATTACAATCTTAAACAATTATGTGCACCAAATTAGGCTATCTTAAGTGATTGTATGGTATATGAGATGCGTTGCAGTGGAATTGATATAATGAGAGCAATATAAGAATGTAAAGCAAGAATTAGAAGCAAGCACACAAAGCACAACACAAAGAACACAAATTTTATAGTAGTTCGGTGCAACCCAGTACCTAAGTCCACTCTCCAAGCTCTTTTTGAGAATTTCACTATAATCTGCCTAACTACAGCATAATTGTTTTAGCCAGGCTCACAATCAAATCCAGCTGATTTTCCGAGATCACCTATCACACCCCAAATCCGGAACATAATATGGCCACGTTACCAAGGGATGCAGGCATGCAGCCCAAGATAACATGAAGCCAACATTCATTTTCTTAAATTAGATAACAAATGCATCATAAATAAAAGTAATAAAAAGGTTCAATTCAAATTCTTAATTAAACCAAAACTAATTCAGAGCATCTAAATCCAGAACCAAAACCAAAATTCATGTCTCAAAATTTATAAATAATCCACTACAAGTTCATGATCATTCAATAAACTAAGTTCAACTACCAAAATTCCTAAGCTTGCTATGCAAACCTCCAAACCCGGATCCATCGTCGTTCCTAACCTTAATCCTCTATTAAAAAAAATGAAAAATAAAAAATATGAGCTATACTAGTTCAATAAGTAAAATCTACGCTTTCTTACCGGATCAAGTATAAGTTTTTCTATTTTAATGTAATATTTAAAAAATAATAAATATTACAAAATAAAGCATTTCATATAACATAATATAAAACAAGTCATAAAGTCAGTCATACATGCTTAAATCATTAAATTTTATAAACATGATTCGTAAATCATTCTTATCAGGTATTCATATCATTTTTTAAAATATTGCTCATAGATATTCGTACTAAGATCACTTTGTATCCATGACAGGGCCATGTTTCTTAATCGACAAAATTCTTGTTTATTGTGCCAACTTTATACCTATTGGTGGGGCTATGATTTTATGGATGCTAGCTTCGGATGTCAATTTTTCCAATTTTATGGATTCATTCATAATTATCTGAGAGTCTTTAAAATCTTTATATCTTTTTTTAAAACATACATATATATATATAGATAGGAAAACAATAAAATTCACGCTTCATAAATATGTCATTTTCATAAAACATATTCATGGAGTTAATGATCAGAATAAAACATGCTTTTTCATATCTCATATACTGATCCTTATTTTATAAAAAAAATATGATTTTATCAACAATAATTTATTTGTATGAAAAATATGATAATTTGAAAATAAATTAGGAACATAAGAGCTACTTACCTCAATCATCCTAGATTTTCAGACTTCATTAGAAGAATCAGATAATCCTATTTAAAATATTAAATCATAATCAATTTTTTTTAATATATTCAATAAAATTAAATGATAACAAGAGGTCATTAATTGGATGATCGATCAATTGACCATCAAGCACCAAAATAGTTCGGGGTCTTTTTGTCAGAGTCAACATGAGTCCCTGGAAAAGGAAGGCCTAACTCAACATAGGATTCATAAGTCTTTTTAGAGAGAGGAAGTAGAGAAAAAAATAGCATCTAGAGTCCCACATCATCTAGAGAGAGAAAGTAGGAGAGAAAACTCTAGAGAGAAAGGGAGAAAGACATGAGAGGGACAAAGAGAACCTTAGAGATACAAGAGAACTTCTCTCTCTCTTCTTTTTCTTTTCCTTTCTTTTTCTTGGCCGATTAAGGGAGCAAAGGCTGATGGCTAATAGCCGAAAGACCAACAATGTGGCAGCGACATGGGTGACCGACGGTGGCGGAGCAAAGGATGGCCGACAGCAAGTGGCCGGCCAAAAAAAAAACAAGAAAAATCTCAGAAAAATAGGGGACCCATCCCTTTCTTCTAATTTTTCCGATCTTCGGCTGATCACCAGCAGCTAAAAACTTCAGGGAAGGTAGTTGGTAGGTGAGGGTCATAACCCAGGGGTTGGCACACAGGCGGTGGCACTAGTGGCTGGAAAGAAAAGGAAATAGGGCTCGGCCAAATAGGGGCAAATAGGGCATCAACTTTGGTGGCTTTTCCAGCGATCCCGATGGCCAGAACCGCACGCAATAACATGGGAAGAAGAGAGGAAGATGGTCCGGGGTTGGCACCATGGGCAGTGGCACTAGTGGCTAGAAAGAAAAGGAAATAGGGCTAGGCCAAATAGGGGCAAATAGGGCATCAACTTTGGTGGCTTTTCCGGCAATCCCGATGGCCAGCAACCGCACGCAATAACATGGGAAGAAGAGAGGAAGATGGTCCGGGGTTTATCTCGGGCTCTGGTGACTTCTCCGATGAGAAATTTAAGTGGACATGGTGAGGGTATCTGCAACTTCAACAGAAGAAAAGAGGGAGAAGGGCCGGTGCTCGTCGTGGCTTAGGAGGGGGAGGAGGAGATTTATAGGGGACTCCTAAGGATTTTTGGTGGCCTTAAGGAGTCCGATTCTAGCCGGACATCGGGGAGAAGAAGACTCCCATTGGAAGTCTTCATCTCAGCTTTCCTCATTTTTTTTCTTTTTTTTTTGTTTCTTTCTTCTTTTTTTTCGTTTCTTTCTTCTTCTTCTTTTTTCCATGTGGGCCATGTGTGGGCTATTTCATCATGGGCTGGTCCAATTAGACCAGATCATTACATCACCAACCTAAATCTTTACCTCAATTATTGTTTGGACTCACAATCGATCTAGTTAATTTTCTGAGCTCACCAACTAAAACTTTTACAAGTCCAATTCCAGACTTAGATGAGCCTAACTCCAACTTTCTTTCTCCTAAAAAAACTTGTAAAGAAAACAAGATACAATGAATAAAAGTTTCAATACAATTAAAACAAAAAATAAAAACTTTTTTGAGGCATGGAGAAGTTGCTATTGAATTGTCCAAATGATGCTTCAACTTCTCTTCTAGATGCTTGAGATGATGTAGAAGATAATGAAGAAGATTACTCATATAAGCATACTGAGTTTTGTTTATAACTTTCCTCTTTTTTTCTCTTCTCAAGGATATTCAATGATGCTCTCATAAATTTGAATTTTTCACTTTTTAATCACCTTCATCTTTCTTCCCAAATGATTATCTAGCTTTTAATAAACTTGAAAGTAGTTGGAGAATGAGTTTTGGCCATTGGAAGGATTAGAGTAGCCATTAGAGCCAAAAAAATAGCCGTTGAAAAGCATAGAAAACTAGCTGTTAGTACAATTCCTGTGTCACAAGTTGACTCACAGTCTTCATGAGTCGACTCGAGCTGCCTACAAGTCGACTCACAGAATCCATGAGTCGGCTCTTACAGGAATCCTAAAAATGTAGTCTTCTATCTTGACTGAGAGAGTCGACTCGAGCTCCACAAGAGTTGACTCAAAGTTCGTGCCAATGACCTTTAACATGCTAGAGTCGACTCATTGAAGCCATAAGTCTACTCAAAACCTTCCAATTTCATTCTTTTCATATTTTGGCCTCTCAAACTTGAATTTTTTGGTCCTAATGCTTCTAGATAATATTTGTTTCTTTCATTTTCTTCATAATGAGCTATCCAAGCTTGTGAAAACTTGTTCTTTAAAGTATTTTAACTTGACATCTTAAGAGGATTTCTTCCATGGATAAATTCTTCATTATGAGCATCAAAGAAATCTTACATTTACTCATGAAACACATGATTAGTACCATAATCACTCAACATCTTGTAATCATCAAAATCAATCATAGGATCAATAATCTCCCCCTTTTTGATAATGACAAAACTGTGTACATGTGCAAACAAACATAATGTGTTTCAATTAATTTACCAATATGATCATGAAGTGAATAAATAAGCACTTGTAAACATGTACTTCATGAACATTTCAATTCATCTTAAATTCAAATTTCAGAAATCAATGATCACTCTAAGAATATTCAATACTAATTTTATATGATTGTCTCAATTCAAATAAATAAGCATTTCAAGCATCTCAAGCATGTGATTAACTCATGCAATTCAAGCACATACTCACATAACTTCTCCCCTTTTTTATAGCATCAAAAAGTATAAGGGAAAGATTTAGAAGTTATCATCAAAATCAAATTGAAATGCAAATCAAATCCAAAAAATTTGCATCAAATTCAGATTTTATAACTTCTCCCCCTTTTTGAACATATTAAAAATTCAAAAAAATCAGAAACAGTACTTCTCCCCTTTTTGAATTCAATTTTTGAATAATATAGCCTTAATTAACACTTCCCCCTTTTTTGAATTCAATTTTTGTGAGCAATATAAACTTAATAACACTTCTCCCCCTTTTGAAAAATATAGATGTAAAAACATTTCTTCCCCTTTTTTGATTAAAAAAAATGAATCAATTAAATTCAGATCAAACTATTTGGATAAATCATTTTGAATTGATACAATACATCATGCAAAATAAATCATAAAAAGATTTTATGTTTAAATTTAGATCTTTCTTTTCTTAAAAAATATCACTTAATTAAGTTCAGAAAATGTATGAATTTTTGAATTTGTCTCAAACGATATCACATTCAGATTTGAGACAAAATATTCTTTTCTTTTGCCAAAGATAAAACAATAGTATACAAGGCAAAGATAAGTTGTTTGATACCAATTGCTTTTGAAATTCAAATGGGATAATATCTGATTCCACTTAAAAAATAGATACCAACAATGATAATGACCTTGAGAAATTCTGCTTGATACTGAATAAAAAGGGATTTGAGTTCATGTCTTTCAAAACAAGCAATTGTAACAATTCTTCTTGATATCAATTGTTTTGAAGTTCAAACCAAATAGCAACTTGAAAATCTTTCTTGATCCCAATTAAAGATTTAAAAAGGACAAGTTTCAAATCCATTTCTCAAGAATAATCAATCATAGCAAAATATGAAAACATATTCAAATTTGGCTTGATATCAATTAATTGTCAAAAATGATGATAGGATCAAACCATGCAAAGCAAATCAAATGAACAAAATCACATAAATGCACCAACCATTGGATCAAGATAAGCAAAATATTTATCAATGATTTCTCTTATCAAGTTCAAAAGTCACTTCTCCCCTTGTTTTTAATAGTAAATGCTAGAAAATTTATTTTCTGAATTCTCCCCATTTTTCTTCCAAACTATGTATATTCATTCAATTTTAAAGAGATAAGCTTTGCAAGAACACATTTTTTTCTCCCTTAGTTTTATAAACAAGGTAATTGATCAATTAAGCAACTAAACATAAGTAAGAACATCAGACACATTGCATTTTAAGGAAAAGTCGTATTTCATTAATTTATAGAACATGATTACAGCAAATGATAAAAACATGAAAACATACAAGATGTATAAGAGCTATATCTATCAAAAAGTGGATGGCTAGGGTCACTAAGGCTCTAAGAAATGAATCCTAGCATCCAAAGTGAGTAGGTCGGGGTAATCTAGGATGAGGGACTAGGCTTAAGAGGGTGAGGGTGGTCTAGTATCTCTGAATGACCATCCCCGAACATCAACCCTCACCGAAGTGAGTGCTAGATCAATCTAGCTAACTTCTCTCTGACCAAAGATAGAACCTCCAACATATCTTTCCTCATCTGTTGTACCTCTGAAGCTCCACACATACTAAAGTGGCGATCCTAATGAAATCCTCTCAATAAATGAATATCCAGTCTATCTGGTAGTTGCGAGCTGCTCTCTGGATGACTGGTTTGTGAAGGAGCTGCCTCTATCTGCTCTGTTGCTCTACTGGCTCCTCAGTCCTGACATTTGCTATAGCATGAGTGCTAGCACTGATATCCTTAATGCCCTCAACATCATCTCAATCCAATATAAATTTTAAATGTGTCGCTGCTTGAGACAATCCAAGATGCTCCTATTGGTCTGTATATGTAGTGTGCGTTTAATGCTATCAATATCCATCTTCATCTGCATGCCTTTTACTTTGGAAACTAGACTTTCAACTCCCACTTTCATATTACCATAAAATTCTCTAACCAATCCAGGTAAGTAGGCAAATTATTTCTTACACAAGAGAACAACTTGAAGAAGCCTTAAATTCTTGAATTTTCTACATGGGCTTTTCCTTTTCTTTGCACAAGTTGCTTCTGGGTGCCATTAGAGAACAAGGACCACGAGAATAGGAAGGAAATGGAGAAGGGTGGTCCAATTTTGGAGGGATAGAGGTTTGAAAGAGGTTATGGCTTGAAAGGAATGAGAATAGAATGAGAGAGCCATAGGACATTTCCGCTTAAGAAACCCATCCCCGACACTGGGGTCGACTTGTCTAACTCTTGAGTCAACTCCAGTGAAATTGAGAGTCGACTCCTCACAGAACTATTTTTCTTTGGAGTCCATGAGTCGACTCCTCGATTTCAAGAGTCGACTCCTCGATATAAAAAATAATTCAAGAAGTTTCAAATCAAGAAAAATTTGTTGAAATTGAATAAAGATCAATGGGCAATCAAGTCAATGATCAAGATCGAGATTCAAATCAATTTGTGCATGAAGAATTAATCAATTATGGGTTTGATAATCAATCAAATCAAATCAAGATTAAGTCAAGAGGAAACTAGATAAAGACTCTAAAGGATAGGTTTAACTAGGAAATTTCAAATCATGGCCTCTACCGACTGTCTTGTATCGGTACGTTGTTTCGGAGTATACCAATACTACTACCATACCGTACCGAACCATATACCAACATTATAGTAGAATTTTATCAGTACAGGATTCGGTACTAAGATCGTGACCCTTATTTCAAATCCTTAAAGATCAAACTAAGATGTAATGCAAATCATTAATATCAAGCACTTATTCTTTTATGAATAGATAACTTATCTTGAAATACTTTGAATCAAGCAATTTTTGAAATATTTCAATAATTACATGTCTTATAAGAATGTCAAAAGTTAAATTAATTTGCAGGTTTTACACCCAAATAGTTTCATATGCAATCAAGTTAATTTTTAATTTTAGTTTCTCAAATAATACCATGATATGAGGAGTTAAGGAAGCACGATGAATTTAAAGTAAAGCTTAAGCTTATAATAATTAAAAAAGATATATAGAATTAAGAGAGTATATTGATCCATTCATTCAAACACTCAAGCCATAGAGTAAGATTATAGCAAACATTGAAAAATCATCAAAATCAATCAAATATCCTAATTAATCATAACAATTAGTGATGGTATGGTGTAAAGAATGTTTAGCTTTTACCAAACATCATCACCTATCCACTTTAAGTCCTAAGCATCCATTTTCAAGAATTCACTCCTTTCATGCTCTTGGATGCTTGGCATACCTGCAAAATCATTTTCTAACTTTTGTTACCCAAGCTTTCTTAGGTCCGTTAGAGTTAGTGCACATGGTTTCTTTTGGAACTCAAATTTGTTTAATTAAATTATGATCAATTCTTTTGGTATTATATTCTAAAATTTTATGGTCAACTTTGTTGCATTTAAAACAAACTATAGAATGATTTTCAGAAGGTTTACCAAACATATTTTTGATAAATTTCTGTTTGTTTGAATGATTGAAACCAATTCTGATTTTATCAAAAATAACTTTTTGATTATTTAAAATCAATTAAAGCTTTTGTGAGTCAATGTTAAACTTGTTAAGCATAGGCTTTAATATTTCAATCTCTTTTCTTAGTTTAGCATTTTCTTCCACAAGAGATTTTTTAGATTTCAAAATTTTTTCCTTTTCTTTAACCAAGGATTTTTTAAATTTCACAAGATTCTCATTTTTCTTAGATAAGATTTTCTTTTCCTTCAAAAGTTGGTCTTTTTCAATTAAAATTTTGTTCCGCTCTTCAGCCAAAAATAGATTAGATTTTTTGATTTCTTTATTTTTTGTCCTTATCTTTTTATATTTATCCATAAGCTCATGAAAGGCTTCTAAGTTCTAATAATTCATCAAATATAAATCTGGAAGAGTTTTCAAGGTTTACCTCATTGTTATTGGCCATGAGGCAAAGATTGGCAATACCTTCTTCCTTTTCTTCTTCATCCGAGCTAGAGATATCACTATCTCCCCACGTAGCCATCATTGCAATCCTTTTGCTTTTTTTGGGGTTCCTTTCGAGTAGAGGGCAATCTGGCGTATAGTGTTCCCTCTTGTTGCACTTATAACAAATGACATCATTTTTCTTCTTCTTCTTCTTTAAGCACTTCTTCATAAGGAACTTCTTGAATCTTTTAATGAGCAGTTTCAAGTCCTCATCTTTATTTCACTTTCTTCTTCATCTTTTTGTTCCTCCGACTCATCACTTTCTTCTAATTTTGCAGCTAATTTCAAGGCGATGGTCCTCTTCTTCTTTGACTCTTCTTCTTCCTCTCTTTAATGCATGTTCAACTCATGAGTCATGAGTGAACTAATCAATTCCTCCATTGACAACTTGATACGATCTCTAGCTTCTTGAATGGCTATCATTTTTGCTTCCCATGCCTTTGGCAAACACTTTCAAACCTTGCAAACAAGCTCATAGTTAGTATAGATTTTGCCAAGACCATTTAAACCATTAATTATATCAACAAATCTTGAGAACATATCAGAACATGTTGCTCCATTTTGAACAATTTTATTTGCAAATAAGCAAATTAATTTTTGAATCTTTAACTTAGCTTGTTCCCTCTTGAGTAATTTTCAATTTGTCCTAAATCTCTTTTGCTGATGTACAAGTAAATATTCTATTAAATTCACATACATCTAAAGAACAATAAAGAATATTGATGACTTTTTCATTCAATTGAGCCTCCTTTTTATCATGCTCATCCCAATCATTTTTCAGTTTAGGAAGAAACACTTTATTAACTATAAATGTGGGTGTATATAGACCATTAGTTATCACTCCCCATATGTCATAATTTAAAGCTTGTATAAATATTCTCATTCTAGCTTTCCAAAAGGTGTAATTAGTGACATTCAATAGTGGTAGTCTTAATGTAGATTGGCCTTCAGCAAATGAGGAACCAACTAGGATTGCCATTATCTTTTACTAAAGATCGCTTGGTCGACAACAAATATTATAGCACCTATTTTGATACCAATTGTTGCCCAGAAAGGTAACAACCCAAGAAGGGGGTGAATTAAGTTCTTTCAAAATTTTAAGCTAAATTACAATCTTAAACTATTATGTGCACCAAATTAGACTATCTTAAGCGATTGTATGGTGTATGAGATGTGTTGCAGCAGAATTGATATAATGTAAGTAATATAAGAATGTAAAGTAAGAATTAGAAGCAAGCACACAAAGCACAATACAAAGAACATAAATTTTATAGTGGTTCGGTACAACCTAGTACCTATGTCCACTCCTCAAGCTCTCCTTAGAAATTTCACTATTATGAGCCTGATTATGGTGTGATTGTTCTAGCCAGGTTCATAATTAAACCTAATTTTTCAGGATCACCAGCCAAAATTTTTACGCCAATTATTTTACGGGCTCACAATCAATCCAATTGATTTTTTAGGCTCACCAATCAAAATCTTTATAAGTCTAATTTCAAACTTGGACGAGCCTAACCCTAAGTTTTTTTCCCCAAAGAAACTTGTAAAGAAACAAGATACAATGAATAAAAGTTTCGGCACAATTAAAATAGAAAATAAGAACTATTTTGAAGCGCAGAGAAGTTGCTGTTGAATTGCCCAAATGAGACTTCAACTTCTTCTCTAGATACTCGAAAAGATGTAGAAGATGATGAAGAAGATCACTCGTGTAAGCCTACTGAATTCTATGCATAACTTTCTTCTTTTTTCTCTTCTCAAGGATATTCAATGACGCTCTTATAAATTTGAATGTTTCACTCTTTAATCCCCTTCCTCTTGCTTTCCAAATGATTCTCTAACTTCTAGTAAACTTGAAAGTGACTGGAGAATGAGTTTTGGCCATTGGAAGGGTTGGAGTGGCTGTTAGAGCCAAAAAAAATAGCCATTAAAAAAGTGCAGAAAATTAGCCGTTAGTGCAGTCTCTGTGTAACACCCCGAACCAAGATAGCCGATGCCTAAGCTGAGTTACTAAACCTCGGGGAGCCTAAGAAACCTAATCCTTCTTTAACATGTAGTGCATGACATCTCATTGCATAACATGATATGAACATACATTAGACTTTTAATTAGACTAATGATAATGAGGTAGGGTCCACATATGATTGTGATTGAAGAATGAGATGAAATGTGAGTGGTATTAGTGGAAATGAAGGAGAATTGGTGGTTAGCATATGAGCATATTATAAAGTAGATTAAAAGAGAGACATTACAAGGTATGCATAGCAAAATGTTGGTGAGAATTCATGTGGCCTAGTGTTGGGATGTCATGCCATAAACAAGAAGGGGAGTGCAGGGAATTCATGTGAAAGAGCATGTGTGCATGAGTGGCAATTTTGCAAATATGTGTTAGAAGGAAGGACAAAATGGTCAAAGCACCAAAGTTGCCACATGTCAGTACCTCACCTCTTCCTTTCTATTTTTTTTTGGTGTCTTCTCCTCCTTGTGCCATGCAGCAGCTTGCTGCCACTCATTACCCAAAACAGCCCACCACCTCCATTCATTCCCTCTCCTTCCATTTTCATTCACTTCTAAGTTAGAGAGAGAGAGAGAGAGAGAGAGAGAGAGAGAGAGAGAGAGAAATCAGAAGAAAGAAAGACAATTTCAGGTCCTACACTAGGAGAACAAGGCTTAGAGGATTTACTTTAGTACCATTGAAGTGAAGTTTGGAGGATTGGAGGAGGGTATTGATGGTTTTGAAGAAGGCAGCATATCGTTTTGTGATTGTTCTTGCATTTTCAGCAAAAAGGGTAAGAGTTCCAACTTGTAACTTGTTTTAATCTGCAGTTTGGATGTTAAATACATGAATTATCATTCTTTTGATCAAGTTAGGTGATTCAGGATGAAAGACTTCAATGTTGTGTTGCTGCCACGTGAAGAAATTCATGGAAGTTAGGTTTGTTTAGGCTAAATTGAACAAGTTTGATTTGGGTGTGATAAAAGGAGTTGGAATATAAATTTAGCTTCTGAAATATGTTAGATTTTCATTGAATTACCAAAATCTCTAAAACAGGGCAGAATGTGAATGAAGATGTTTATGGTGTGCACAATTGGCGTGTAGTGTAGATATTTAAATAAAGTGTGTGCTGTGTGTTAAGTGGACTGTTTGAGGGTTGAATTATGGTCGTACTAAGCTAATAGTAAGAAGGATAAATAGCTATAAGAAAGAGAAATGAGACATAAAAGGTGATGTTAAATGTGTTAGTGCCATGAGGAAGAATCTAAAAGACAATTGTGAGAACTAAATGGAAATGGACAAACATGAAGCATATCATGCATTCTTGCATTCACACATCGTGTAGTGCATTGCATTAACCAAGGTGCACTTACAAATGTATAGGAGAAGAAAATAATCCTAGAGAAGCTTTCAGATAATCAAGCACCAAGGAGGCACGGTAGCCGGCCTAACCAGTGAGTGGTCTTCTTTCTAGCTTCGGTGTTTTCTATTTATGCGAGAAGTATGAAAATGCTTTGTTTTAAAATAAGAAATTAGATTTGGTTTTATACCGTATTTCTATACAAAGCATGGAAACAGGATGTGATGAATGTTTGAGGTTATGTTATAAATATATATGCATATGTTTATGTATATTTGGTTTGGAAAGTATTTGAGCAAGTTCACCAACACCCGAAAATCTATTGGGCAATCATGCATCAAGGCTGCCTATAAGGATGATCAACCTATAGTGTGAGCCGCCCATGGTAGTACTACAAGAATCAGAAGCCTGATGGGGCAAAGCACCAATGCTACGCATCAAGGCTGCCTATGGGAGTGATGCCCTATGGTGTGAGCCGCCCGTAGCCAGAGTAGCACCCAATAGATTAGATAAATCAAAGAAGCAAAGTCTACGTGCACGTATGACCGGCAAAGAAGAGCCAGAAATCCTGTTTGCATCCTTGACTAGCTCGATAAGAAATGTTTTTAGCTAGTACTTGATATAAGCAGGCTCAACAGGTGTAGATGGTGTTTGTTTTCCAGAAAGGTAAAGAATGAGATTTGCAGGTTTTGAGCAAAATGGTTTACTATGGTTTAGGTTATATCAAAAGAAGAATACAATATGTTTGAGTGATTAGAATGCAGAATTTTACTTATGGAAAGTTAAAAAAGGTAAGTAGTACTTTTGATAGGATAAACGTAGGGATTGCTTTACTAGATCGTTTCGTTCTTGTTTATAGTTTAAATGTTTGAAAGGTTTAAAAATTATGAAAGAAGAATATTTTCCATGTATGTTTTGAGCCTTAAAGTTAAACTATTCTGTTTCCCAATTGTCAGATAGAATGACCATTCACTGGGACATAAGTCTCACCACTCCACTTATTTTTGAAGATTTTGAAGTGTACTAGAGCGTGCTAAGGATCGCATTACAGCATCAGCATTCAGCACTAGTTGAGGTTGGGCCACTTAAGCTTGAGAGATGCTTTTGGGATTGTCTATATGTATGGAGTGTTATGTGTACATTGTGAGACTTAATGTCAAGTACCTTGAAGTTGAATATAAAATATTTTGAATGATATTGAAAGAGTTAAGTGTTATACATATCTTTGAGATAAATAAGATTACAAGTTTTTCTTTTTTTTTTTCTTTTCTTGTTTTTTTTTTTACAGATTGAGATATAATAATCTGAATTATAGCAAGTTTGCTAGATGGATAAGGTTACTAGTAGTTTGTGATCCTTGGCACAAGATGCTAGCAGAACTCTGCTCGGCTGTCATACCCTTGCTCAGTCTAGGGGAAGGGGGTGACACCTTGTGTCACAAGTTCACTCGCAGTCTTCATGGGTTGACTCGAGCTACCCACGAGTCAACTCACAGAATCTATGAGTTGACTCGTACAGGAATCCTAAAAATGCAGTCTTCCGTCTTAACCGAGAGAGTCAACTCGAGCTTCACAGGAGTCGACTCGCAGTCCATGCTAGTGACCTCCAATATGCCAGAGTCAACTCGTTGAAGCCATGAGTCAACTTAAAACCTTGCAACTTCATCCTTTTCATATTTTGGCCTCTCAAACTTGAATTTCTTAGCCCTAATGCTTCCAAATGATATTTGCTTCTTTCGTTTTCTTCATAATAAGCTATCTAAGCTTGTGAAAACTTGTTCTTTGAAGTATTTTGGCTTGGCATTTTAAGAGAATTTCTTCCATGGATAAAATCTTCATTGTGAGCATCAAAGAAATCCTATATTCACTCATGAAACATATGATTAGTACCATAATCACTTAACATTTTGTAATCATCAAAATCAATTATAGGGTCAACAGCAATACACCCTATTATGGGAATTATCCATTATTGGATGCAACCTCTTCCCCTCAGATCAAAATTGAGCACCCATTAATGGCCTGACAACACTAGACTGCCTCTTGAGATGAGGCGATGCTACGACATCAGTCTTCATCCAATCTTTCCCTCAGTTAGCTACCGACCCTAAGATCGGGGCCTGACCAACGATCCTGTGCAAACACCCATGCGCCTTGGGTGCAACCTCACCCCATGTTCTTGGCCTACTCGGCCATGTGGATGATCTCTGAGATTCTCCAACAACCTCCAGGACGTGAGCATAACCTATGATTGACACCCACGACTAACTAACCCAATTTGCAGGCATGACTAACAACCCTAATTACGGGGTAGTGGGCAATCCCAATGGCCCGTCGGATCGTGGCCTCGTAGGCCCTAACACAGATTCTGGTGTAACAACCTACAACACTTCATTTCTACTCACCTTTCTTCCTCCTTCAACTGTTCCCTAAGCTTTGGCTGACTTAACCATTGGAGGATCCCCTGCCAAACATGCTGTATGGCAGCTCATGTCCACCGACACACCAGACTAACTTCTTGACACGATGTCACCGGAGCTTAGTGGCTGCACCCCCCTTTCGGTACCTGGTTTATCTATTAGCTTGCTTTAGCAATGCTTACTCTTCTCCTCCCCCCCTTATAGATTTGCCACCTAAACTTTGGGATGCTTTAAGTGCCCACATTGGCATGTGGGTGAACATCTTGACTTACCTAATAATAAGCAAATACAAATTTTGTAGATTAGTGAAGTCAATTACTTTCCCCAATTTCCTATTATTTCCATTGATAGAATATCAGAAAACTCCCAATCCTAGAGAAAGGTGCTTTATGAAAGCTACACCTTCTCCCTCAAGGGACTCTCTTCATAGTACCTTGAACACCCATGACAATGGAAGATGAATATAAAACTACCAAGAAACCATTGTGGAACCAAAGAAAAAGAAGAAAAAAGGCAAACAGAAACCCATCGAAAACAATTTCCATGGAGATCTTCAAATGATCTCTAACAAAATCCTTATTTAAATTTCCTCTTATTACTTTTTAATAATCATTCAATTTCATCATTGAAAGGCTTCTTTAACACCCTGTCCTAAAAGTTTTCATACAGTTTTATGCAACATTTCTAGAAAGACAACATTGAATTATAACACCATAAGATGCGGTGCCTTCCTAGTTCTGCTTGGATGGCTTAAACCTTCGACAAGTAATTCACTCGAACAAAGAAAAGAATACTTCGTAGCAAATGATTAACCAAGTGGTTTATGACTTTATATAATTTAACACAATTAAAATGATATGGAAGAGTTGACTATTATTTGCAAAATCAAAAAAAAAAAAACTTCAACACATCATTGTTTGGAAAGTTTCAATATATCAACTGCAAATTTAATGCAACTTTTCTAATAAATGGAATGATAAAGAATTCATTTACCTGATTCAGTATTAAGGTTGGTCCCCATAGCTACAGTTACCCATTGTCCAGGTTCAAGAACTTGCTCAACCACAATATTATGCATCATAATATAAGCAAATTAATTGCAAGTTGCTGGATATTGGTTTTCTAGTTTATCATAGCCATTGCATAATGATAAAAAAGGAATAAAATAACATATTGACTATCTAAAATAATAGGAACAACTATAAAACATGTAATAATTACAGAGCCAGCAGCTGATCTATGCAAGTACTTGGTTTAAACAAAGATTTCGGTAGCACCACTTTGAGCCATAGGCTAATAATATCAATACTCTTTCCTTTTTCTTTCTTTTAAGCTAGAACAATACCAATACTCAACATAGGCTTTTCAAACTTTGTTCTTCATGTCATGATCTTGACCATAAATATAGAATGAGAAGTGTTAATGACATAGGTGGGAAACAGGGTTCCTACTTTTTAGTTCATAATGCGATTATAGTAAAACAACCCCTTAATGTCCTGCTGCCTTAATTGGATGCTATCAGCACTGACTGACCACAACTTTCCTACAAGATCAAATCAACACCTATTTTGGTTCAATTCAAAACATAAATCCAGCCCTACTTGGCAAACAATTTGAACAATATTCTCTTAGTAAGAAAAGACAATATCAGGAGTATACTACAGGCTCCTGATCTTGTTAGGAATTTCCATTGCAGAGGATATGCCTCTAAGACGTGCTTTTCAAGTTAGAAATTTGTGAAGCTTTCGATATTGGGAGTTAGTTATATTCATCCACATCTGCAAAAGAATCCCAACATGTTTGTCCCCTTCAAATACTTACCAGTATTTTACGCATTTGTTTGGTCTGTAGTCCACCTAGAGAAAAATTGGTGGTAAACAGGGTTCTTCTTTCACTCAAAGCAGCCATAGCTGGGATTGGGCTCCTCAAATTGGTTTAAATTTGGCCTTTAACTCAATATGCCTTGCTCAAGTTGCACTAAACCACAATGTTTCAATTATCATCCATCTTTAACAATACAGAATGCTCATATTGGCAAAACAGATAAATGAAGTTTTAGTTTGAATGCAAACAAATATAGCAAGGTACAGATTTCTCTCAAAAGCAAAAAAAAAAAAAAAAAAAAACACACTATTTGGTCACAACAAGGTGTATGGCGACAAACATTAGATGTCGTCTGACTTTTTTTGGTCATTTTTATGGATGCATATTCCCAAGTAATCCTATTCAGCGCTAGCTCCTATGTTATTTCAAGCATTAGAGGAAGATATATCTGAATATATAATTGTAGAGATTTGTTATCCAAGAAAACTTCTGACCAGCCTTAAAAATAAAAACAAAATAAAATAAACTTACTTGACCCAACATCTACAAGTGTGCCCTTTAAATGATGCCCTTCCAATGTAACACCTGCATTGATGCTGAAATGGTCATAAGTACAAGTCATCAGCATAAAAGTCAATCAAAGCTTGACGAAACTCTTGGAACTAAATATATCTTTCATGTGTTCGCATAAGTTATTCTGTTACCTTCAAAAAGAAACATTTCCAGACTAAATGTGCATCTTGTGTGCAATGAAGTAACAAAAATGGAAAATGATTTCTTATATGTTGCTAGTCTGATTTCTATTTGAGACTTCACATTTTTTGCCTTTTTGAGTATATACGGGATATTTCTTGATAACCTAGGTTTTCAGTCAATGGACCAGAACTGATTGAATCAGTGAATAGATTTTTCCAGATCCCAACTGTTAACAAGTAAAAGATTTCGACAAGGTTAAAACTGATGTAAAACATATCGAATGAGTAGGATCATTGATAAAAGAAGCTAGAAGGAGTGATTTGATGTTCAAAAATCTTTGTTTTCTAAAGATGGAACTTCAAATAGAGGATTAAGTTGACATTATTTTGGTCATCAAGTTAAAGGTTCTCTCCTAAACTGCAACAGGAATCAGTCCCACATAAATAGAGAAAACACGATTTTAGCAGTAACTTTCATGGAAACTCATGTCTTTCCTGTCCTGAGCAGGGAAAATATTTTAAATTAGAAAAGAAATAAGCAAAGGAGAAGTCTTATTTATATTCTTTCTAGCTGCCTGGCAGAATTTCATATTATGAAACAAAAACGATTTCCTATTGTTTTTTTTTTCTATTTTTGTGCATGAAACATTTTTGATTGGGATCATCATAGAAGATGATTCAATATTTTATTGATAAGCCATTGATAGCGGCAACCATGTACATTTGTTCTTGGCTTGAAATAAAGGCAGGAATTCTTGATGGATGATATTCACTAATTCACTTTGAATGGCTCTCCTGCAAAAGGGACTGTTCGTAAACATTTCGTGCACATTGGGAGCACTCACGCATCTCATTGTCTTTCTGTATATATTGGATCACCTAGATTCCAGATGAGCATTTTTCTCTTTTTGACATGCATTCAGTAAAGTCCAATTAAAATATTTCGAATATTTGCAGAATCATATTTAATTAAAAAAAATAGAAAAAGAAATACCTTCACGGAATGGGGACCGTTCATGTTTGCGCACCTGGTGAGGAGCAGCAAGAGGGGAAGCAGACCCTGCAGCATTTTTTTTTTTTTTTTTTGAAAAAAAGAATAAAAAATGCAAATAAGCAGAAGTTTGTCAAATTCTCCAAGGTCTTGCAGACACTAAGAAGTAAAAATTTGAGGAACAATCTACTCTCACCACAAATCTCAGGCTATTGTGCATCGCCGGCATCGTAGATCCTGTGGTGTCTCCAAATACTGCAAAATCCTCACAAGAAACGGCGCAACCCTTTCACTCTCATCACCATTCCCAGCCGTCATAATTACAGACTTATCATCCGAAGCAGTTTTATAATTGAAGAATTTACACAAAAAAGTTTTGAAGTAAGCCGTGACTTTTTCATTGATTTGCATGAATATATATATACAAGAAGGTCTACTAATTACAAACAATTACAGGAATAATTGAGGATTTTGTGAAAAACTCTTAGGACATTCTATGGAGAATATTAGCACATTGATTTTTATTTAATATGAGGAAAATCTTCGGGAAACCTTTCCTTAACATCATTTATTTTCATTTAATGTGAAGAGAGTCTTCAAAAGATTTTTCCTTAACATCATTGATTTTCATTTAACATGAGGATCTTCAAGAGAGGAGGATCTTTAGAAGATTTTTTCTTAACATCACTGATTTTTATTTAAGGTGAGGAGGATCTTCAAGAAAATTTTCTTTAACACGCCCCCTCAAGCTAGAGGTGGAATGAACTTGGACTCCCAGCTTATCTTGGAGCAGATGAAAAGTATGCTTCGATAAAGACTTGGTGAATATATCCGCAGGTTGAGATGAGGAAGGAATATAGCTTGTAATAAAGGCACCCATGGCTACCTTCTCTCAAACAAAATGATTGTCCGTCTTTGTGTTTGATACGAGCATGAAATATAGGATTGCCAGACATATGAAGAGCATTGATGTTGTCACAAAATAGTTGAGAATGTTGATGAAGAGAAATGCTAAGGTCTTTAAGAAGAAAAGTGAGTCAAGTAATCTTAGCAGTACTGAATGCCATAGATCTATATTCTACTTCGAAACTCGAACGAGCAATAGTGAGTTGCTTCTTTGAGCACCAAGAAATACAATTAGCTCCAAAGAATATGCAAAAACTAGTAGTACTTCGTCTGGTAGTAGGACAACATGCCCAATTAGCATCACTAAAATCATACAAAGAAATAGAATTTTGAGCAAGATATCGAATTTCAAAGTCCATAGTTCCCTTGAGGTACCATTGTATCTGTTGACTGCCCTCAAGTGAATTTGTGTAGAAGCATTGAAATGTTAACAGACTCGATTGACAGCATGAATAATATCAGGTCTAGTGAATGTCAAGTACTGCAAAGCTCCAATAATGCTACGATAAGTAGTGGGATCTATTGATTTTGTATCTGAAGCAGTAGGCTTATCCTTTAAGACTAAAGGTGTAGACATGGAAGAGCTTTCAAGCATTCGTGTGCGGTTAAGGAGATCCCGAATATACTTAGTTTGAGTAAGAAAAACTCCTCTAGAGAAAGGTATTATCTCCACTCCAAGAAAATACAAAAGAGAACTAAGATCTTTGATGGCAAACTCTTTGCCAAGTTGATGTAGTAAATCATTGATGAAGAAGTCATTATTGCCCACAACTAAAATATCATCGGTGTACACAAGAAAAATAATAATGATAGCACCATAATGATGTATGAAAAGAGAGGAGTCGGCCTTGTTGCAATAGAACCTGAGATAAAGGAGAAACCGAGAGAGATGATCAAACCAGGCATGAGGTGCTTGCTTGAGGCCATATAGTGATTGTTTGAGAAGGCACACATGATCTGGGTATGTGGGATCAATAAATCCTAGTGGCACTCCATATACACTATTTCCTTGAGATGCCCATATAGAAAAGCATTCTTAACATCTAGTTATTGCATATTCCACTTGAGTGAAATGGAGAGAGCTATAACAAGACGAATAGTGGTTGGCTTGACTACTGGGCAGAAGGTTCCATCATAGTCCAATCTAGAAACTTGTGTGAAGCCCTGAGCAACTAATCTCGCCTTAAAACAATCAATGGAGCCATCTTCCTTGTACTTGATACGATAGACCAATTTGGAGCTAATAACATTTGTATTATGAGGTTGTAGAACAAGTGTCCATGTATCATTGTCATATAAAGCTTGAAGTTCTAATTTCATGGCGAACACCCATTTGGGATCTTTCAAGGCTGTTTTAAGAGTTTTTGGCTCAGTTGGAGAAACTTCTGTGGCTAGAGAATAATCTTTTAGATATGCAGGTGGCTTTCGAACTCTAGTTAGTCGAGCATCAGTGATAGAAATGATGTTTGAGTCTTAAGAAATATGCAAATTTTGAGAATCCTTAGATGCATTTTAAAGATCTTCAGGTACAGCTTGAGACTCTTTAGAGATATCTTGAGAAGCCTCAGTTTTGATGAGTTGTTCAACAACTGAGTCTGTAGTTTTCTTGGATTGATTTGTAAGATAGGTATAATCATAGAATTTAAAAGAATTAGTTGAGTGTGAGATTTCCTTATGTGTCAAAATTGAATCAATTTTCTTATTAGAATCTTTTGATTCATTATGGGCAGGAAACTCAGAAAAGGCTAATGTTGGATCTCCTACTTTATTTTATAGAGATAGAGTCTTGTAGAAACATTCTTCATCAAAATGATGAGAGATGTAATTTTTATGTAGGACTAGACATTGTACCTATGATAGGTTAGCCACATGATTTTTCTTAACTGCTGCACTGGTGAAGGGAAATCCTGATTTCCCGGTCCAGGTTCGTCCAGATCTGATTAGATCAAGAGATATATTTCAAAAATTTTTCTCTTGATCTTAATCAGATCTTGATATGTTTCAGATCTGATTCTTATTATTTTAATAAATAAAATAAAATAAGATAAATTAAATCAAATTTAATTTACCTGATTTGGGTAATCCTATTACCCTGTAGATGATCCTGATTGCAGCGGAAGGTTCTGGATCTTAGCCACGCAAGCGCCTGGCCTCTACCGGTATCCACTCGGGTTGGATCTGGAGATCCTCTTCTTCTCTATCACACCTCCAAAAATCAGATCTGGATCTGATCTGGAGGATCTTCAAAACTCTTTTGAAGATCTGCAGTCGTCCTTTTGCAGCAGCGCAGCCTTCTTGCTTTTGATCGCCTTTCCTTGATCTGAATCGCACCAAACTAAGTCCAAAACACTTTTGGACGTGGAGAGCAAGGGGAGAAGAGAGTATGGCGTGGAGAAGGAGGGGAGAGGCAGCCTTGGACGTGGGAAATCTCTATTGAATTCACTTTGACTTAGGATTAGGGTTGGGCGCAGGGTCTTATTTATAGACCTCTTGTGATCCAACTCCTCTTCCTCTCAACCAATCACAACCCTTTGTGAAATCAGATCTAAATCTGATTGGTTGGAATAGAGACCCCTGGATTCCTCCTTAGAGGGCGCCTAAGACCAGTCAAACTGGATTCTTAGTAGAACTCTGATTGGAATCCTAAAGGGAGGTGGAGTCCTTGTCCAACAAGGACTCCTAGGCGCCTCCTACTTGGGCTCACGCCACCCTTGGCGTGCGCCCTTCTCCTTGCCAGGTTCTGGCAGGGGGACAAGCCCCCACCAGCTCTCCAATAGGTGCATGACATGTGGTCAAAAGTCAAAGGGTCAATGGTCAACGTTTGACCAGTCAAAGGTAGACTTTTGACCAAAGTCAAAGAACAAGAAATGGCAGGTGACCAAAAATGGCAGGTAATGTCTTACAAATAAGACAACCTATTCTGACTTGGACAACCTCCAGTCAGACCATATGAAGGCCTCTGATTGAGCACAAACTCCTTTGGCTCAGTCAGGACAACTTATTTATGATAGTAAAAGAAGAACGTTAGGTTCAATCGAGTGCTAGCACGATTTCCTTGAACCTAATTGAATCTCATTCAGATCAATTGAACTAGATCAGTTCAATTGATGATCACCAGATTCAAACCCTTGTTTGTGTGACCCAGTTAGGTTCAGTTCTGTATGGTAATGGGATATGTCATGATCTCTATCATAGACATCATCGAAACTCCTTTCGATGGATCAGAACTCTTCTGATTCGAACAGCTAGAATGATCGATCATCTAAATCATTCTAATTGCTCCCAAAATCCACCAGTGACACCTAGCAGTATATGGTGGCAACCCATCAGAGCTGAATGCGAACCTCTTGGTGCAGCTACCTGTGTGATTCAGTTCTTCTATCTTGAGCCCCGATCAGATTAGGGTTAAGGTGAACTCGTCAAACCCTAGTCTCTGTCATATGATGTAATCATTCGATTCGAGTCCAATGTGAAAATCTAAATAGAAACTCTTTCTATTATTTCACTCTACCATGGCCATGGATTTCTGGACTTGATTCTCATGATCATCATAGGGCTACTCCTCTACCACCGAGGTAGATAGATCCCATCTTGATGCAATCCAGTTCCTACAATGAACATGCTATAGCCAACATACACCTCAGGGTTCCATATGGCTAGGAGACCGAGTAATGGTGTAGTCAAACTATAACACCCTCAAGGTGAACTGCCGATGCATCTCAGGTCAAAGAACCAGACACACTACTGCAGCATCGAGTCAGTCATTGACGAGAAGGTAGACTCCCTAATGACTACTCGAGGTGGTCACGCTCAGTGCCCTCGTTCTCTAACGAGTACCTGTACTCTCGCTCCGGTGTCTCCACACCGTAGACTCAAGACTCATCTACTAAAGAGAAGCGATCGTACACCAACCTTCCGGATCAATCACCATCCTCGTGATGATCCTATGGTCGGGAGCTGTTTATGAGTTAATAATGATTATTCATGTCTTAAATTTTCAACTCTTGAAAATATGAATTATCATTACCATTAACTCAAAGGATGTATCACAGACACTAAATACACATGTGTGATAGAAAATAACCCATTTCATTAATTATAGTCAAAATTACAATTTTGCCCCTAGAAGTGTATTACAAGTGTCAGCCAATTCTGGCTTCTAGGGCACATATATCTAACAATCTCCCACTTGTCCTAAAGCCAATTGGCTACAAGTCTAAGTCCCATCTTCTCAAGGTGGGCTTCGATCTTCTGCTGGCCCAACGGCTTTGTAAGTGGGTCTGCCACATTATCTGTGGAGTTGACTCTCTTGACCTCAACGTAACCTTTCTCAAGGTAATCGCGGATGAGATGGTATCACCGTTTGCTTGGAACTCTTCCAGCACAAACAGTCTGCCAGATGTCGACTTTCGATCATCTATATCGGACATGAAGTCCGAGTCTGTGTATCCCTGAACTTGGAGTTCTCCATTACCAAAGACCAACATCATATCCTTAGTTCTTCTCAAGTACTTAAGGATACATTTCACAGAAGTCCAGTGTTCTTCACCTGGATTTGACTGATATCTGCTTGTGACACTCACAGCATGGGCTATATCAGGTCGTGTACATAGCATGGCATACATGAGGCTCCCTATTGCAGAAGCATAAGGGATCTTGCTCATGCGTTCTATTTCCTCAGGTGTGCTGGGGCACATCTTCTTGGAAAGATGAATACCATGTCTGAAGGGTATTAATCCCCTCTTAGAGTTTTCCATACTAAACCTCTTTAGTACTTCCTCTATGTACATCTTCTGTGAAAGTCCTAGCATCCTATTCGGTCTATCCCTATAGACCTTAATTCCTAGAATAAAGGATGCTTCACCTAGGTCTTTCATGGAGAATTCCTTAGGACAACCACATCTTGACTGATGTCAACATGGGAATATCATTCCCAATAAGGAGGATGTCATCCACGTACAATACGAGGAAGACAACAGCGCTCCCACTGACCCTTTTGAAAACACATGGTTCCTCTTCATTTTTGATGAAACCAAACTTTTTGATCACATCATTGAAACGAGTGTTCCAGCTCCGAGATGCTTGCTTAAGTCCATATATGGACCTTTGCAGCTTGCAAACCTTGTGATCAGTATCACTGGATGTGAAACCTAGCGGCTGTTCCATATAGATATCTTCCTCAAGATATCCATTTAGGAATGCCGTTTTCACGTCCATTTGCCATATTTCATAATCGAAATAGGCTGCAACAGCAAGCAATGTGCGGATGGATTTTAGCATAGCTACCGGGGAAAAGGTATCCTGATAGTCAATGCCTTCACGTTGACTATAACCTTTTGCCACCAGTCTAGCCTTGAATGTCTCCACATTCCCATCTGCACCAATCTTTCTCTTGAAGATCCATTTACACCCAATAGGTACTATACCTTCTGGTGGATCTACCAAGGTCCAGACTTGGTTTGAGTGCATCGAGTCGATCTCTGACTTCATTGCCTCAAGCCATTTCTCGGAGTCGATATCTGATATCGCCTCGTTGTAGGTTTTGGGATCATCACCATGAGCACCATTACCTATGAGGAACATTTCCTCTACATCCTCTGAAATAATACCTAAGTATCTTTCAGGGGGACGGGAAACTCTTTCCGATCTACGAGGTGGAGGAGGTAGTGTTCTTATTGGCTCAACCTGATTTGGTTCCACTTGGTCCTTAGCTCTTTCTGCTTGTGAGACTTTCTCATCAAGCTTAATCTGCTTTCCAATGCCACTATCTTGAATAAACTATTTTTCAAGAAATATGGCATGTCGACTCACAATCACATTGTGGTCTTCTGGAATGTAGAAATAGTATCCTAATGACTCTTTAGGATATCCTATGAATCGAGCTCTAAAGGACCTAAACTCTAACTTGTCCGCTTGTTGTCTTTTGACATAAGCCGGACAACCCCAAATTCTGAGATGACTCAGACTTGGTTTCTTACCGTGCCATATCTCATACGGTGTGGTAGGAACGGTTTTAGAGGGAACCCTATTCAGTAAATAGATTGAAGTTAATAATGAATGTCCCCAAAGAAAATCTGGGAGGTCTGTGAAGCTCATCATGGATCGAACCATATCCAATAGAGTCCGATTTCTCCGTTCTGAAACCCCGTTGAGTTGAGGTGTTCCTGGTGGAGTCCATTGAGAGACTATGCCATTTTCCTTAAGATAGTCTAGGAATTCCCGGCTAAGGTATTCACCTCCTCGATCTGATCGAAGAACCTTAATGGGTTTTCCAGTTTGTTTTTCTACTTCATGTCTGAATTCTTTGAACTTTTCAAAGGCTTCAGACTTATGTCTCATAAGATACACATACCCATACCTAGACAGATCATCGGTAAAGGTAATGAAGTAGACAAAATTGCCTCTAGCCGGCACATCGAATGGGCCGCACACATCAGTATGTACTAGGGCAAGGAGATCTGTGGCCCTCTCCCCATGTCCAACAAAAGGGAGTTTAGTCATTTTGCCTTGAAGACAAGATTCACAAGTTGGATACGACTCAAAAGTCAATGGACTCAATAGCCCATTTTTCTCCAATTTGTTAATCCTATCTTCTGCTATATGACCTAATCTCAGGTGCCATAGATATCTGTCGTTTGGACTATCCCTAGGTCGTTTGGCATTCACGTTTTGCTCGATAGTTAAAACAGGTACATCAATATGCAACTGATAAAGACCATTAACAAGGAAACCATTTGCAATTTTATTTCTTTCATAAAGAATGTTACAATGGTCCTTAAAGAAGGTGATCACATAACCTTCTTGTGCTAAGCATGAAACAGAAATCAAATTCCTGCTAGCTGCAGGCACATAATAACAGTCTTTTAAAACTAAGTCTAAACCAGATGGTAATCGATGGTAAGAGGGTATGTTCCCACGGCTACTGCAGCAACTCTTGCTCCATTACCGATGCGTAGGATCATGTCTCCATCCCTCAGCCTCCTGCTATCCTCAAGACCCTGCATAGAAGTGCACAGATGAGCACTAGAACCAGAGTCAAGCACCCAACTGGATGCAGAAGAAACCGTAAGGTTAGACTCAATAACGAGCATACCTCCAGAAGGACCTTCCTTCTTGTTCTTTAGGGTGGCCAGGTAAGTAGGGCAGTTCCGCTTCCAATGGCCGTCGCTGTTGCAATGGAAACACTTTCCTTTGCCATCGACCTTCTTCTTCGGTTCTGCCTTCTTCTTCTTTGATCCTTCTACCTTTTGCTTTTTCACAGACTTCTTTTTCTTTCCATAAGACTTTCTTTTGGAAGAAGTCCGTTCCATAGCAAGAACTGAGCCTTTAGAACCTTTCATAGAAAGCTCAGCGGTAACCAGCATATTCATCAACTCGGCCAAGGAATTTTGAAGTTTATGCATGTGGTAATTCATGATGAATTGCCCATATGCATCAGTCAAGGATTGCAGAATAATATCGTTCTGCAAGTCCAAGTCCAACTTCACACCGAGCTTCTCAAGCTCTTCCATGTCCTTGATCATTGTCAGACAGTGATCTTGGACTGACTGCCCATCACGCATCTTAGCCTTAAAAAGTCATTTCGTGACTTGATATTTGGCTGCGCGACTCTGTTCACCAAACATCTCCTGCAGGTGAGCCAACATTTGGCGAGCAGTCCCGATATCTTCATGTTGGCGCTGGAGCTCATCAGACATCGAGCCCAACATGTAGTATCTGGCCTTATTGTCTTCGTCAATCCATTTTTCCAGAGACGCTCTCTGTTCAGTGGATGGACGAGCTGGTAAGGTGGGAGGGTCCTGGTCCAAAACATGTGTTAACTTCTCTGAACCCAAAACAATTTTGTAGTTCCTGAGCCAATCTTTATAATTGGGTCCAGTCAGTCTATGTGTGTCTAGGATACGTGCCAGTGGGTTGGACGCAGACATTTTCCTGTAGAGAGTCAAAGATTCTAGTTAGATACTGTAATTTTGACTTGACCAATTTGTTTAGGGATTTTATTTTTAAACAAATTAGCTCCCACTATTTTCTCGGATCCCTACACTCCCTCTGTAGAGATGCGAAAATCTCCGCGATTGATGATTTCTAGTGGGTGGTGCGGTCTCACCAACTGACTCATCACCTCACCTAACAGTTATTGGTGATGGGTTAGCCAATGAGTGAACAACTCTTGTTCAATGATTCTCTAATCATGGTGCACCCAAACTTGGTCTCTAATTCATGAATCTCACCGTATCCGGAATATTGATCCACTCCTTAGTTAAGTCAGACCCACCATTTGCATAGACTGGGTTCCTAATTGGGTCTCTCACCGTATCCGGAATATTGAGCCCAACTCATCCTCCAGCCCATAGCATCCAATGCCTAATAGACATGGTTGCGTCTTCCCGGTGCAACTGAGCCACTGTATCCAGCCGAGAACAATCAACCCCGGGAAGGGCCCGCACGTCTACAATGGTGGAAGACCTCGGACTTAATCTTTTCTTAGGGAGAATTGATTCAGGTCTCATTAAACTAGACTTGGCTTAGTCATAACAATTATGACTAACCTAGTGGCATGGGTCAGCTCGGATTATTGACCACCTCAGATCAGAACTGTGTCAACAGATATGGCCAGGTAAGTGAGACCGGTGGAAGGAATATGCCGTTAACTCGCACAAGAACGCATTCAGGTCGAGTAGCTTCCAATTAAAAACCAGTCGGTCGTCTGTGCCAAACTTACCTTAGACACCAAATTGTTGAGTCAGAACCAATTGGGTTAGCCTACAATCCAGACTCTAACCTCTGAGCCTAATTAGGTCTTGCTTGATCGTGACTCGATCTTGACCCAGACTTAATCCTATTAGGCTGGTCAATTTAAGCATTGTTGATCCCATCTAACCAACTCTTGATTCGGTTTGATCAACCGCTTAGACCTAATTGAGCTACCCAAGCCCGAACCCAGTATTATGAATATGTCTTAGATCTGAAATTCTCAATTTTAGACCTAATTAATATTCCATAAACTTAATTCTTAATTAAGTTGGGTTCATAAACAAAATATGCACAATAAATCCTAGGGTTTCAGGATCTAGGGTTTTGCAGAAAGTAAGTTTTGGGTTTCTGATTAAGGACGAACACGCAGCACCCCTACACGTCATAAGAACACCCCATCGAATGGGAAGAGAGGGCCTTTAAACCCTTCTTCGTTCTTATGACCGGACGGCCAAGAGGAACGCCTTAATCAGGAACATGTAAATCTACAAAACAGTTATAGATCTATATCATATATCTCATATACAAATTTAGATCTAATCAAGGCATATTTTGCATACATCTCATGTATCAAATCATGCATGTTTTCAGATCTAAATTATCACATAATAATCTAAAAAATTAGATTTAAATTGATCTAATCAAAATAAATTCTAATCTAGACAATTATGTAGAACTATTCTACAACTAGTCTAGTCATGCATCTATCATATCTCATATGATATTTAAAATTAAATAATTTTTATTTGCTGTTTATCAGATGTTATTATAACACTTATAATATCAGAAAATAGTAAATAAGAAGATCTAAAATATGATTTAATCAGATTAAATCAAAGACATGCAAAACTATTCTATAGAACTATTCTATTCTAGAACTAGTCATGCATATCTTCATGTTCTTAGATCCAAATCATTTAATTTTAATTTTTCTGATTTCAGATCTGATCACATCTCATGTGACATCTGAAATCACTTTATTTTCTAATTAAAATAAAATTAAAATCAGATCTAAACAATTTTAGAACCATGGCTCTGATACCAGTTGAAGGGAAATCCTGATTTCCCGGTCCAGGTTCGTCCAGATCTGATTAGATCAAGAGATATATTTCAAAAATTTTCTCTTGATCTCAATCAGATCTTGATATGTTTCAGATCTGATTCTTATTATTTTAATAAATAAAATAAAATAAGATAAATTAAATCAAATTTAATTTACCTGATTTGGGTAATCCTATTACCCTGTAGATGATCCTGATTGCAGCGGAAGGTTCTGGATCTTAGCCACGCAAGCGCCTGGCCTCTACCGGTATCCACTCGGGTTGGATCTGGAGATCCTCTTCTTCTCTATCACACCTCCAAAAATCAGATCTGGATCTGATCTGGAGGATCTTCAAAACTCTTTTGAAGATCTGCAGTCGTCCTTTTGCAGCAGCGCAGCCTTCTTGCTTTTGATCGCCTTTCCTTGATCTGAATCGCACCAAACTAAGTCCAAAACACTTTTGGACGTGGAGAGCAAGGGGAGAAGAGAGTATGGCATGGAGAAGGAGGGGAGAGGCAGCCTTGGGGCGTGGGAAATCTCTATTGAATTCACTTAGGAATTAGGGTTGGGCGCAGGGTCTTATTTATAGACCTCTTGTGATCCAACTCCTCTTCCTCTCAACCAATCACAACCCTTTGTGAAATCAGATCTAAATCTGATTGGTTGGAATAGAGACCCCTGGATTCCTCCTTAGAGGGCGCCTAAGACCAGTCAAACTGGATTCTTAGTAGAACTCTGATTGGAATCCAAAAGGGAGGTGGAGTCCTTGTCCAACAAGGACTCCTAGGCGCCTCCTACTTGGGCTCACGCCACCCTTGGCGTGCGCCCTTCTCCTTGCCAGGTTCTGGCAGGGGGACAAGGCCCCCACCAGCTCTCCAATAGGTGCATGACATGTGGTCAAAAGTCAAAGGGTCAATGGTCAACGTTTGACCAGTCAAAGGTAGACTTTTGACCAAAGTCAAAGAACAAGAAATGGCAGGTGACCAAAAATGGCAGGTAATGTCTTACAAATAAGACAACCTATTCTGACTTGGACAACCTCCAGTCAGACCATATGGAGAAGGCCTCTGATTGAGCACAAACTCCTTTAGGCTCAGTCAGGACAACTTATTTATGATAGTTAAAAGAGGAACGTTAGGTTAATCGAGTGCTAGCACGATTCCTTGAACCTAATTGAATCTCATTCAGATCAATTGAACTAGATCAGTTCAATTGATGGTCACAGAGATTCAAACCCTTGTTTGCTGTGACCCATTAGGTTCAGTTCTGTTATGGTAATGGGATATGTCATGATCTCTATTCATAGACATCATCGAAACTCTTTCGATTTGATAGAAACTCTTCTTGATTCAACAGCTAGAATGATCTGATCATCTAAATCATTCATATTGCTCCCAAATCACCAGTGACACCTAGCAGTATATGGGTGGCAAACCTCCATCAGACTGAATGCGAAACCTCTTGGGCAGCTACCTATGTGATTCAGTTCTTTATCTTGAGCCCGATCAATTAGGGTAAGGTGAACTCGTCAAACCTAGCTCTGTCATATGATTAATCATCGATTCAAGTCCAATGTAAAAATCTAAATAGAAAACTCTTTCTATTATTTCACTCTTACCATGGCCATGGATCTAGAACTTGATTTCTCATGATTATTATAGGGCTACTCCTCTTCCACCGAGTAGATAGATCCCATCTTGATGCAAATCCAGGTTCCTACAATGAAAACTGCTATAAGCCAACATTAACACTCAGGGTTCCATATGGCTGGGAACCGAGTAATGGTGTAGTCAAACTGATAACACACCATCAAGTTGAATGCCGATGGCATTCTCAGGTCAAAAGAACCAGACACACTACTGCAGATCGAGTCAGTCATTGACGAAGAAGGTAGACTCCCTAATGACACTCGAGGTGGTCACGCTCAGGCCCTCGTTCTCTAACGTAAGTATCATGTACTCTCGCTCCGGTGTCTCACACCGTAAGACTCAAGACTCATCTACTAAAGAGAAGCGATTGCTACACCAAACCTTCCGGCATCAAACACATCCTCGTTGATGATTCCTATGGTCGGAGCTGTTTATGAGTTAATAATGATTATTCATGTCTTAAATTTTCAACTCTGAAATATGATTACATTACCATTAACTCAAAGGGATGTATCACAGACCACTAAATTACACGATTGTTGTGATAGAAATAACCATTCATTAATTATAGTCAAAATTACAATTTTGCCCCTAGAAGTGTATTACAAGTGTCAGCCAATTCTGGCTTCTAGGGCACATATATCTAACACTTGGTGCCTCAACAAAGGAAAGCAACGACATCCAAGAACCCATAAGCCTTTGTAATCTGGATGTCTTTTGTAAAGCTTGTGATATGGAGTGTCATTTGATAAAACTGATAACAACATCCGATTAATAAGATAAACTACAGTGAGAAAAACATCAACCCAAAGGGTTAATGGCAAATTTGCATGAAAAAGCATGGTCAAACTAGTTTCCACAATGTGGCATGCTTCCTTTCTGCAACACCATTCTATTCTAGAGTTCTTGGACAAAATATTTGTGTCTCAATTTCATTAGTTTTCAAATAAGTAAGAAATTCATGAGAGTTGAATTCACCTCCCCTATAACATTGAAAAACCTTAATGTAATGGTCAAACTTATTTTCAACAAGTCGGTGGAATTTCTTAAAAACATCAAAGAAATCAAAGTTTCTCTATAATGGATATAACCAAGTGAACCTAGAAAAATCATCCACAAAGATAACATAGAATTAAAACTTCTAATTTGAAACCAAAGGAGCAGGCCCCTAAAGATCACAGTGAATTTTCTCAAGAGGAGATTTTTGAAATTTTATTTGATGAATGAAAAGGTAGCTTACAACTCTTTCCTGTTAATGTGAGAAAGTTTACCTACATCATTTGTCATATGTGTTGTAGCTCCAGAATCCACATAGAAAAATGGATCATTATGACCATCAATAGCAAAGGTAGCCAGTGCTTGTGGAAATTTCTCAGATAGATAAGAGTAATCATACCTATGCCAACAATCAATAGAAACATGATTTGATTTGTTACAAATCTGATAGAAAATTTTACCCTTATTCTCAAGTTTTGGCTACTGTCCATAGGTAATGATGCCTTTTGGTGGACGGCTACTGTTATCTTGATTTCTTTTGCTTTTCTGTTGTATAGAGAGGCCTCGATTTGCTGATGAGGGGCCTCCAAAGTTGTAGTGTCCTGCAAGAGTAAAACCTCTGCCTCATGAGGTGAAATTTCCACATCTTCCTCTATTGTTTCGACCGCATCCCTGTTGCCTAAAGAAGGCTTGAGCATGTTCCAAGAAAGCCTTTTCTTCTTCTTTCTTTGTAAGTTGATCCTGCTCAAAGCCTTGAAGAGCCTGCACAAATTGTGTGAAGGACGAATAAGGTGGTTTTATGAGCATGGCATTTTTGAACTCTCATAGTTTAGGCCAAGGCCACGAGCAAATTGAAAAACTTTGTCAAGATCTGGAACGGGTTGTTTTATAGCGGCAAGAGTGTCACAAATAGATTTAAAATCTTTTAGGTAATCCTCTAAGGATCTCGATCCCTTCTTGATGGTCATGAGCATGTTCTTCAAATGGCCTTCTTTCTCAATAGTCATTGGAAGTTGTTGTTCTAGTGATGTCCATACCTCATATGCTATCTCTAGGCCAAAAATGGAACTTATGATGTCTTCATTCATGGTCCCAAGTAACCAGGAAGTAAGAAGACCATCATTAGTCATCCAAGACTCATACAATGGGTTGGAAATTATGTTACCTTTCTCATCCTCTGTCTTTGTTGAGGGTTTTGTATCACCTGTGAGATGATGATAAATACCCAAGCTTTTGACTAGGGGTATGATTTGGGAGTGCCATAGTAGAAAGTTGGTTGAGCTCAACTTTATAGAAATAAGACTGGAACATTGATGAAAGGATTGGATAGTGAGTTGGGATTCATTGGTAGATGTGGATTTTGACATGATGAGGCTTGCAAGTGTGGGCTCTGATACCATGAAGAATTTACACAAGAAGTTTTGAAGCCATGACTTTTTCATTGATTTGCATGAATATATATATATATATATATATATATATATATATATATATATATATATATATATATATATATATATATATATATATATATATATATATATATATATATATATATATATATATATATATATAAGAAGGTCAACTAATTACAAACAATTACAAGAGTAATGGAGGAATTTATGGAAAAATCTTAGCATATTCTATGGAGAATATTAGCACATTGATTTTCATTTAATATGAGGATCTTCAAGAGACCTTTTCTTAACATCATTGATTTTCATTTAATGTGAAGAAGATCTTCAGGAGAGAGGGGGATCTTCAGAAGATTTTTTCTTAACATCACTGATTTTCATTTAATATGAGGAGGATCTTCAGAAGATTTTTTCTTAACATCACTAATTTTCATTTAATGTGAGGAGGATCTTCAGGAGATTTTTTCTTAATAGTTATCAAATACCACCGCCTATCTATATAAAAGAAAACCTTCATTAACAACTCTCATTCCATCAAACACCTTCCCATTAATCATTCTAATTCCAACATTCTTTGGTACTAAAGGCTGCACCCAATCTAAATCTAAATATCAAACCCAAATGCTAAAATGCCTATGAACTTGCAAATGTTTGATTTCTATGCATGAAGTGATATTAAAATCAAGAATCTTTGAAGTTTATCACCATTACTTCATCGAATTTCCAACAAGACTCTGACTAGTATAACCTTAATATACATACATTCCCCTATCAAAATTATAATAATTTTATATTATTTATATATATCTAATATGATCCGACCCCTCTTACCCATCCGATCTGATTTGAGATGAGTATATCCTGTATACGAGTATGTTATGCCCTCGGCCTAAGATCATGAGTTAGAGGCTATCCCCTGACTCGAGATTGTGAGTCAGGGATCATAGCAATCATCATATAAAACTCTTCTCACAAGCATGCAAGATATCTCTTCATAATAGCACAAAGCAAATAATAGAATAAATTCAATAATTTAATTCCCAAATTTAACTAACAAAAATCAAGTTTAATCTCTTGCGAAATCCAACATTATTCAAAAGATCTTACATCAAACTCCACTAAAATTTTTGATCTAAAATAAAGATATTAAATTCTACTTCTAATCGCTCTCTTATAAATATAATGAATCTCCAAGTCAAGTTAGTCCTTTGAATCTATAAAAATAGTAAGATATGAAATAATTAGCTAGACGGCCTAATAAGGAATAAACACTTTAGCTAGATAAATCAAGTGATAATAATATACTAAAAATAATGATGTAGAATATGTTAATTCAAAATTTGATTCAAAATATATGGTACTAATCAAAATAATATCCATATAAATTCATTCTTTTCAAATTTATTTTTTTTAAATTTATTTTTTTATAAATCAATTTTTTTTAGAACATCTAGTTTACCTCAATAGCCATGAATTACGAATACACTTATACTCTATGGCTGCATCAGAATGAGCTCAGATTAGTCAAAGTGCCAACGTATAACGCTATTGGTAGGGTATCGATATGCCAACGTATAACCCCTCATTAGTAGTGTCGATATACTAATGCACAACTTCCATTAGCAGAGTATCGATGTACCAATACATAATCTCCACTAGCAAGATATTGATATACTAGCACAGAACCTCCATTAGCAGGGTATTGATGTAGTAGTGCACAACTCCAACTAATAGGATATTGATGTACCAGCACACAACCTCTACGGATAGGATATCAATATACCAATGCACAACCCCTAATGGCAGGATATCGATATGCCAATATATAACTCCTATTAATAGGGTTTCATATATAATTAGGCTGTGAATCAAAATCTATCCTAAATCAATCTCTTTTTTAATAAAATATTATCCAGTGAGACAACCCAAGAGAGGAGTGAATTAGGTTTTTTTAATTTTTTTACAACTTAAAATAGATATGTGCATAATTTAATTGAGCTAAATGCAGATGCAATGGAAGCAATGAATGAATATGCAGAGATATGATACAATAGATAAAGCAAGCTAAAGAAAATCAAAGCTACATACAAAGACCAAGTTTTATAGTGATTTGGTGTCAAGCACAATACTTTTATGCACTCCCCAAGCAACCTCTTAAGAATTTTAACTATAATCACCAAGATTACAGTCCAATTATTTTATCGAGATCATAATTAAATCAAATTGGTTTTCCTTAGGTGCACCAACCAAAACCTTTCTCTAAGCCACTCCTAATTTAATTGATTTTTTTAGGTGCACCAACTAAAAATCTTTCTGTAAGCCACTCCTAGGTTTGTACAAATCTAATTACAGGCTTGAATGAGTCTATCTCCCAAGTTTCCATCCTTATTAAAACTCATTACAACAGAAAATTGAATACAATTTAAAGCACAAATAAGAAGCTCCTTAATGAGCAAATAAAAATGTCGTTGAAACTTAATCTGAGGAATTGAGAAGCTTTGCAATGAATACGCCCTTCTTCCTCTTAAAAAACACTTAAATGCACAAGAAATAGACGATCGGAGTTTTGGCTTTTTTCTTGAATGCTCACTAAATGCTCAAATTGAAATTGGGCTCTCTTTTTCTTTCTTTTAATGTTTAATGCACTTCTCTATTATTTTCTCATGTTCTCTTTCTTCTTAAATATCCTTGGTGCACTTAAATCCTTATTAGAATGTCCAAAATTGGGTTTCTAGCCATTAGAAAGTGAGAACTAGTTATTGGAGGGCTTCTGTACAAAACTATAATTTCAGAAAAACTAGCCATTGAAGTCTGTCGGTTGCAATGGAGTCGGCTCTAGCAGATCAGGAGTTGACTTAATCTATCTTCGAGTAACTAAAAGTCTTCAGGAGTCGACTCGAGAACTATTTACAAAAAATCATCTTTCTATCTTTTCTGAGAGAGTCGACTTTAGCTCTATACCGATTGATACCTGCATGCCAGAGTCGATTATTAAACACGTGGAGTCGACTCGAGACCTATGTCATTTGATGATAGCATGCTAGAGTCGATTCAAAATCTTCAGGGGTTGACTCTAGGCCTTCTTCACTTAAATTTTCATGGCTTGGCCTTCTTCAACAATGCTTTTTTGAGTTTTGAGAAAGAAAATCATGAGAATCTTTGAAATATAGCTTTAGCTTCTTGAAATCGTTTTTCAACCACTTGAATAACTTGTTGTATCAAATATATATTCAAATATTTTGACCTCATCAAAATCAATTCTACAGTCAACATAAAATCAATTTCATACTTCAAGTGAATAATACACAAAACCATCCAGAATTGAAATCAATTGGTCATAATCTATAATAGAATCAATATCTTTAATAATGCATCAAATAGCATTCTATAATAAATTCAACAAATAAATATTATACTTCATATTCATAAATTATAAATAATATGATTCAAAATTCAATGATATAAATACTATATAATTTGCCAATAAATCTTGAAAGTGAACCATACTCCAATAATCCAAATAATTTCAGAACGTTCTTCTCTTTAAAATCCTCAATTATAGATCATGTCATTATATCCTATCATTGGACATCTTCCTATCTAGACGACCATACCCCTATATAGAACCAAGTCCAATAATTAGAAAGAATATCGATAATTAAGAAAGACATGATTTACATATTGTTGCATCGAATGTTCTGAATTGGTCCAGTCATCTAACTTCATCCGATCAAGATCGGACTAGGATAGACGGTTCAAATTCTGTCTACCAAGTCAACTCGGATTCAATGCGACAAAGTTGAAGACCCTTCACTAGGTTCATAAGTCAAGTAGAGAGAATATAAAGGAGAGACAAATTAACAATGTGAAGTAGGGCTGATCAAGCGATACTGATTGGTATCCTGATCCGTCTGATCGAGGTAATTTCATCAAATCATGATTGATCTAGTATACATATGGTCTAATGAAAATCATGGATAATCTAATCGAGAAGATCTAGTCTAGCCAGGTCGATGCTGGCATGCTACTCAGCGACTGTAGGTTGAAATTTTTTTATTAAGATCGGATCAAAATCATTGAAAGTAAACATTTTATTAGATCAAACCTAAAGACCTAAATCCATAAAGAGAGAAAATAAGAGAAAGAAATTTCTAGAGAGAAAGTAGAACTTTCTAAAGAAATAAAGTGGAGAGAAACAATTCTAGAGAGAAAATAGGGAAGAGAGAGGCAGGTGAGAGGAAAGAGAGAAGGGAAAGAAACTCTCACTGTCTCTCTCTTTTCTTTTATTTTTTTCCCTTCCCTTCTCTTTTTCCTTTTCTTTCTTTTTTTCTTCTTTCTTCTATTGATGGAACAGGGGATCCAAGTCCCCCTTCTCTCACATAATAGTGGAGCTTCCATCGGTGGTGGTCAGGTTCTTGGCGATGCAACCGATGATTCCCCATCCAATGATCGGTGGTGATGAATGGAGCTGGAGAAAGGAGAAGATGAGAAAATTAAAGAAAAATAGGGTTTTTTGTTAACATCCAAAATTTTGACGATGGCCGACTAGAAATAAATTCTGAAGGTTGAGAAAGATGGGAAAGAGGATCAACTAAAGGATCTCGGCCTCATACCTGGTTTTCTTATAGTGATTACCTCGTGGTTCTGGCAAACTCAGGTGAAGGATGTTTGAGGAGGAATCGGAAGAAGATGGAATCCGATCTATACCTAATCTGTTGTCGTCTCTGATTAGTCTTGGGCTGCATGCGGGCTGGCTGGACTTGGGTCCAATGCCACATTTTTATTTCAATCAATTGGATGGTGTCGTTTAAGATTTTGAGCAAATTACACTCAATTCATAGAAAAATTTTAGCCTACACTAAATGCACAAGTATGGCCATACATACCATCAATCATTGAGGTGTATTCTGGTGGACCAATCATTGAGACAAATGCATGATGAATGCCAAAGTGGGTATTTGGTTGGGAAGGAGTTGAGACCTAAAATGGGAACAGGAATGGATTACTCCCATTCCAACCATTTGATTCTGATTTCAATTTTAGAGTGGAATGAGACGGGTCCAATCTCTTTAAAACTTAATCCTGACTCTCTTCTAAAGATTTAAATCTCAATTCTGATTTTAATTTCAATTTCGATCATGAAGCAAACACCAAGAGATATGGCCATTCCGATTCTCATTTCAATCTATTCTAATTCTAATTTCAATTCTGATTTTGATTACTAACTAATGCACCTCAATGATTGTGGCCATGTGGTGCAAGCAGTGTAGAAAATAATTTCTCGAGTTCATAAGGTGTTAGTTGGGATTCAAAACCAAATTACCCTTGGATGGGTCATTTAAGCAACTTAAGACGCTAACCAAATTATCAGTATTGATTCCTTAGGTAATCAAGTCGAAGAACTTTTGCATTATTTTAATAGTTACCTTAGCTTGCAATAGGATATTCAGAACCTAGATGTCAAAAATATTTTCTGGGCATTTAAAGAAATCAACCATCATGAACCAGGCTTCAAAGGTCCAGGACAACCTATTTATGTTTGCAAATTGAAGGCCCTGTCAAGCTTCATGAGCCATTTTGACTGCTTCGGCCAAGTCCTTACCTATGGGCTTCTTTCATGGTGCGGCAAACTCCTCTTTATTTATTTATTAATGTCAATGTGGCATAATCATTTTGCTTATCTACATTGATGATTGATGCCATCATCCTAACGCAATAATGGCGATAGACACCATGCAGATTTGCAGTTATGGACTTGGACTACTTAAATTCTCTACCTGTAGCGGCGGTTGCACACTTCCACATATGGTCTCTTTTAAATTAGTTGCACACTTTCACATTTGGATCCTATTGTTGTTTGAAATAATTTGTTTCGAGAGCGGAGCGGTCAGTCTTACGCAGGGGTGTTGGAGTGATTTACAAAATAAAATCCGAATCAAAGGATTTGATTTTGGCAAAGATCCTTCGATGCTCAAGTCAGCAAAGAATGAAGAAGCAACAACGAGTTCTCTAAAAAGATTAGTTGCTTACCAGGATCCTCGGAGCTTATGATATTTATAGAAGGAACATCTCCTAGACATTACACTACTTTGTTGATTTCAGGACACTAATTATGCTGTTCTGGGATTAAGACCATTCTTCCGAAATATGAAGGCTATTATCGGTATGATCAAAATGCCTTATCTATTTTCAAAAGTTTAGGCAGAGTGGAGAACAGCGAGATTGTGGTAAGACTACAGCTGGGTTGTCGCTTATCTAGAAAGGAGCCGTTGGGAGCATCGAGGGACTGTTCGTCCGAGATGATTTAAAAGGCCATAAGCTCTGCTGTTAGATCGGCTCTGTGGTGCACTTCGGCTCACTCTTTGGATCGGATAAAATGTAGGGGATTCTCGTTTCTCGAGATGCTAGCATCTTTGTGCTGATATGAGGTGATTCGGATATTGACCAGGCCAATCCGAGATGTTTATGTAACCATAATAATACTATCCTCCTAGTGCTGAGCTTGAGAATCAGACGAAAAGACTATTCTCTGAGAATGTCTCGAAGGGTGACCAACATTTTTATCTCTTACAATGTTCTCGATATTTAATGATGGCATCATCCCGCGGTGTATTAGTGATTATAATCAAAGAAACCATTTGATCATTGATTCTTTTGAGGAGATAATTCAAAAAGGTATCCTTTTGTCTTTATCTTCCTTCTTTTAAGTATGTCCAAAAAATATGCGAGAAAGGAACAGTTGCTAATAGTAGTGTCTACTGTCCTTTCCATCTACATTTCCCTTCGCGAGTCTCAGAGGCTAAATGGATCCAGTGCAAGCGATGAAATTGCAAATATTATTAGTTCGAAGAAGATAGGCTAGGGTTTTGTCTGCTCCATCCTAGGCTCTTGAAAACATTACCACTAGGATTCTGGATGTCATTTCCCAGCTGTGCCTTCTCTTGATTTGGTGGGTAGAAGGGACAACGGTTTTCCACTGGCAAGCGGTTCAACGAAGGCTACTTCAGAGTTTAGGGCTGGATCAATGAACCCGACGACGGATGCCATGGCCGCGTCGGTAGATTCGATGATGGAGCCCACCATAGAGACAACTCTTTCAGCTTCTCCAGTAAGGGTTGCTATAGGGGATTCTGTCATGGGGGCAACAGAATTTATAGAAGCGGTTGAATTTGTAGCACCAATGGGATCGATCTAGGTTGAAAAAGCGATCCTACCCACAAGCCTTCTTCCGATTGGGATGCAGGAGGGAACTCCCCAAACGACGCCTCCTCTCCCAACTACCACCAAAACTTTAAAGACTGTTATAGAGTTCCTACGGAGCCACCTCTCACTTGAGGAGAGGCAAGCTTTAGAAGGAAAAGGTGCTCGTGTCAGATGATGGGTGCCCTTAGATCCTTAACTCTAATAGGGCACTATCTAGTTGATTTCGTCAGAATTACTCTTGGGGCTTTAGCTTTGGAATTGGATAAAGTGGAGGAGATAGATTAGTTGAGATTCCATCTAGAGCAGGAGAAGGCTACTAATATTGATTTGATTAAGGAGATTAACTGCTCTGAGAAAGCACTTTCTGAAGCTAGGGAGATGATTGATCGTCGGGATGATGAGTTGGAGCGAGCCCGTAGAAAAATTGAAGTTCTTGAGAGGCGAAGGTCTGAAGTCGAACGAGATTGTCGTTGAGCTCACGACAACATCGAACATCTGAGGAAGATGTTAGAGGAAAGAAGTTTAACATCAGAGAGTCACCCTCCGAGGAATTTTGATAGGAGGCCAGACAAAAGGCCCAGAACCTCCTATAGGGAGCGTGGTGAACAGGAAGTATCTCGAAAACCTGGTGGTTCTCTAACCAGAGAAGCACTTATAATCTGGGAACCTTCAGCCTCTCAAATTGAGTTACAGAAGATGAATGAGAGGTTTGATCAGTTTTACCACAATGGGTCCAAGATTGTGATCAAGGCTTGCAGATTGGGATTTTCTACTGATTTTGAGAGGTGCAAAGAGATAGCCTTCGCCCATCTTTCAACAGATGACATTGAGTCTTTGCAAGTAAACACACCAAATAGAAATCTAAAGGCTGTGATAGATTGCTGCCTTGAAAAGTTTGCAAGCTCGATTGATATGCCTATAGATATGCCCATAAGAACAAAAATAGGGTCGATTCCGCTTTGCAGATAAAGGAGGTCGATGTCGAAGAAGGCCACTCCAAAGCCAATCGCTGAAAGATCATTGGAAATTATATTTTTCTTTCTTTTTTTGTAAGCTAATGCAGCATTAAAGAATTACAAATAAAATATGATTTTTGCCAAGGCGACTTGTTTCTTCTCTTTCTTTGTCTTTGTTACATCTCAAGTCTATATCCTGATTTGAGGTGTATTCTATCAATTTTGAAACATTTATAGGCAGGTTCAAAAGGATTTGAAGGGAATAGAATTGAAACCGCTCTCGCATGACAATTGTTATCATACGTCTCCACACGTCTCTTCGAAAGTGGCATAGGGCATGATTGCAGTCACCTATGTTAGTTGTTGCACTAACGGTGGAGGCTGTATCCAGTCAATGTTCACCATGCTTCTGGGTTATATTGATCCATGTGATCCGTATTTAATACTCTGAGAAGATGGAGCATTTGAAAATCTCTCCACTTTGACGTGCATATAAATTTCAAACTGGACAAAGGATTTCATCCCATCATCCTCTTTCATCATGGGTTTTTCCTTTAGATTATTTTCTTCCACTTCTTTTTCTTCTTTCGGAGGAATGGCTCATCCCAGGGATGTAGACTTTGTGCCTATGACTTTTGGTCCAAGATGACAAAAAGAAATTTGGTGTTGATTCATAATCAATTTCATATCCCTCCCAAATTTCAGTTGAAAGTTTCGACGGTGGAGGAACGTGCTTGCAACCCTCCCCCGAGTCGAATCAGCATCTACAAAGAGTGCTTCTAGACCAGATTAAGACTTCCTTTCCATCCTTTTGTCATTATATTTGTGCCTTCACTATAGCATGGATGTTGGCTGGGATTGAACCCAGCATCGCACTCTTTCATTATTATTTCATTCTGAAGAGACATCCTGAATCTCGTGGGTGGTGGTACGTGACTCCTAGGAGTAGGAAGAACACCACTCTACTGATCCGAGGCACTCCTTCCGCTATCACAGTTGGAAAGGGCATTTTCTATTTGTTTCCCATTTTTTAGGCTAAGAATGGAGTTTTGTGAATTGGAAGGAACCTCAAGAGGCCGTGCTAAAGGATCCACCACTCGATCAGCATTTGAAGTAAGATCTGGGAGTTCTGCGTGGCTTCGAGGTCCCAGAATTAAAGGAGTTCTTATCTAAGCAAATTTTATTGAATGTGGGCATTAGCCAAGTTGGTTCCACAGGTATGCATCAACTCCTTGCCCTATGATCATAGCTCATTTGTATTTTGAAATCCAATGCTAGTTGATGGGCTGACTCTTCGATTTGTAGGGATGGATCCAAGTTCGTCGAAGGTGCTAGGTCCAAAGACCCTTTGCAAAAGGAAGGTGGAAACAATTGGCATGAAGTTTACCCATGCTTGGGTCGAGCTTCTTCTAGTGCCATCGACTTCTGAGATTGAAGAGTCTGAACTCCAAGATATCGATGATTTCCAAATTATGCGGGTTCAGCACGACTTGAGCTCTTCAGTTCTTGAGGAGGGTCAAAAGAGTCTGGTCGAGTGCTTATTCAGTGAAGCTATTCTGAGTTTACCAGTTCCTGATGTCTCCGACCTCTTTCCAGAGGAGAAATCGACTAAGGCTGCGAAAACTTCTAGAACTCATCAGGTGGAGTAGAACTTCAAGCCTCTACTTTGGAAGATTATGACTTGGCGTGCAAGGCATTTTCCAACTTTCTTTACCTAGATAACGTGACCAAGTTATTGTTTGAGCCTTTGAAGATGAAAAGATGAAAGACTCTAGACTATTTTATCTGGGTGAGTCAAAAATGTGCCGTTATACTTTACTCGATCTTCTTATTTTGAAATGCTCTTATTATAACAGCATGGAGTACTTTGGTAGCTTGCCCATTATTTGAATGGATTTATGGAACATACCGTTGAGCTTTTAATTGAAGCATCAAGATTTAAGATGAAGGCCGAAATGCTCAGAGTTGCCAGAGACAAGCTGTCGAAGGCGGTCGAGGAAGCCTCTGCAAGGGTCAATGCTGTCAAGAAGAGAGCTTAAGATATTGAGGCTACACTAAAGAAGTTTGCTGAGGAGAACTCTCGACTGTCAGGCATGAGGGACGCTTTGACAGTGGAGGTGGAAGAGCTCAAGGTATGGTATGCTAAGGTGGAAGCCTTCGATGCAAAAGCCCAAATTGCGCTAAAAACTATAAAGGAGAAAATGGCTATGCTATAGTGTGATATGGAGGCGCAAATCAAGGTTGCTGCTTCAAGGACCGTTGACAAGTTTCGAGCATCGGAGGAGTATGAAGACGAAAAGGCCAAATTTGCAGTCGATGCCTACGATGAGGGGAAGCACTTCATCCAAAGTGGAGTGGCTTCCCGATAACCATAATTAAATCTAGATTTTCTAGATGAGGCCCTAGAAATGGCCATTGCCGACATGGGTGAAGCTCGAGTTGATTCAAAGAATGCTTCATGAACCTCTTCTTTTTTCTCTCTCTCCTCTCTCTTTTTTTAATCTAGAATATTGTAAAGAAAATTCCTAATGAATGAAATCTCTGTACTTTCGACATTTTCTTCTTTTTGACTTGACCTTTTGTTTCACTCCAACCTGAGTAGTTAAGAGTTCAATTCAGGAGGACTCACGCTGATTAATTTTGATCTGAGGTCATGGGAGTTGATCTTTTTGTTAATCATATAAACAATTGATGGGATGCACTCTTTTTCTGCACGGCATTGAATGCGCTCGATTTAAGAGGCGTCATAATCGTAATTCACACATAAAGTTTGGTATATAGCTGTGGGGCGGTGGAGCTGTCCAATTTTTGACTTACATGTAGCATGATTTGATATTATCCATAATGACAGATTTTTCTATTAAAGGAAGATCTTCATCTTTTATTGGCCATCTCCTTCCTCAGTGGCATTCAAAATATTTTGTAGGATGATGGTAGAATGGCATGCGCTCTCAGAGAGAGATGATGTCACATTCTCTAGCCGGGATTATAGTCATTCACCTAAAGAGGAGAAGAAAATTCGATTGACCTCAATTGGTTTGAAAATACTTGTAATGAACATTCTTGTCACGGAATGTTCATTCTCTCGATCCTGAGATCTTTGTCATTTTGCTTCTCACCTCGAAAATTTTCATTCCCTCAGCCCCAAGAGCTTTATCACTATTTCCTTGCCTGATAAGGGCTGGGCTCCAGTGAAGTTCCTTGGATGCTTGCATGGTACGCCACTTTCGAGGAGGAAGTGGAGAGGGTCGAGCCACCCCCGAGGGTGATAATTTGGATCGCATTCCTTGCCTTCAAAGGTTCCTCTGCTATGGTCTTCTTGGAGATCATAGTCTTAAGGCATCGATGGAATGCTTTGATGCAAACTTGATTATCTCCCCGGGGTATCTATCATGCATCTACGTTGATGGAGGGCTCCTTAATCTGAGATTGTGCAAAGTTGGACTCCAAGCGAACACTGCTTCAACCTCAATGGAATTATCTTCATCACCTCTAGCTTATAGCGGACTCGCATCCCTCTTCTATCCTGACATTGGCTATAGTTTCATCGAAGACTAAAGCTCGATGCTGTGGAGAAATAAATGTCAAGTGAATGGGATCTTGATCCTGGTGAGTTCATGGCCATTTTATGTTATTCCTGAAGTGAAGCAGAAAATGCATCATTATGTCAGAACCTCGATCCTATAGGATTTATTGTGGTTCTAGAGTAAAATCTATTATTTATCTCTCTTTTTTCATTGCCTCTTGTAAAAGCAATAGTAGTGTTATCCCTCTTGTAAGAATTTTTCTTCAATGAATAAATGTAATTTTTATTTACTTGTGACATACTCTGAGTTCTTATGCAATTTTATTAAGTTGATATCTTGATAAGGAGGACTTGAATGGGAACTGTTCTAACCAGAGGAACCTATCGAACTGATTATCTCGATCATAGAGATCTTATACGAGATAGTTTCGTTCTGAGTGTTTTCTTGAGTTAACATTTAGATCATAGAGACTTCGTGTGGGATAGTTCCAACTTGAGGAACCTATTACCTCAATTGTCTTGATTAATGGAATCTTCGTTCAGAGCAATTTTGATCTAAAAAATTTGCTGGATTGAGGTCCTAATCGAAGGAACTTTAATTAGTGGTGGTTCTAATCTAAGAAACCTATTATTCTAACATTCCGATCAAAGGGACTCTGATTTGAAGCAATTTTGATCTAAGAAATTTGCTGAACCGAGGTCTCGATCGAAGGAACTTTGACTTGAAGCAATTTTGATCTAAGAAATTTGCTAAACTAAAGTTTCGATCGAAGGAACTTTGATTTGAAGCAATTCCAATCTAAGAAATTTGTTGAACTAAGGTCCTGATCAAAGAATCTTTGATTTGAAGCAATTCTAATCTAAGAAATTCATTGAACTGAGGTTCCGACCGAAGAAACTTTGATTTAAAGCGATTTCGATATAAGAAATTCACTGAACTGAGGTCCCAATTAAAGAGATGTTGAGGAACTTATCTCAAGTTCTTCCTGACACACAAATATTCATCAATAAATTTGGGAATTCATTCATTTGAATTATTGATAATACATATGGAGATTAGCCAAATTCCAAGGCCTAGGGAGTATAACCCCATTTAGTTGTTTCAAGCAGTAGGTTCCCAAATGTATCACCTCGTCGACTTGATAGGGATCTTTCTAATTAGGTGCAAGCTTTTCTTGCTCTGTGGGCTGAGAGACTTCAGTTCGCCGAAGAACAAGATCGCCAACTCAAAATTCCTTGGTTTTGACCCAAGTATTGTAATTCCTACCACCCTTTGACAATATGCTACCATCCTCATCGCAGTATATTTTCTGCTTTTCTTGATCAGGTCAAGATTGGCTCTGAGCCAAATTGGATTGGTATCTTCATCATACTCTTCAACTCGGAGTGATGGAAGCCCAAATTCCATAGGTATGATCGCCTCAGTTCCAAATGCCAAGTTAAAAGGTATTTCACCAGTGGAGATCCTTTGGGTAGTTCAATAGGCCCAGAGAATATGATGAAGCTCTTCCATCCACGACCCCCTAGTCTGATCCAATCTAGTCTTTAAGCCTTATAGAAGAATTCGATTGGTGACTTTGACCTCTCTGTTTGCTTGCGGATGGCCTATTAAAGTGAAGTGCTGCTCTATTTCATGGTCTTCATAGAAGTCATGAAGTCGGGCTCTACTGAATTACCTGCCATTATCAGTGATCAATATTTTAGGAAGGCCAAATTGATGGATAATCAATTTTCAGATGAAGTCTTAGACCTTTGCTTCAGTGATTTAGGCTAAAAGCTTAGCTTCAACCCACTTTATGAAATAATCAATAACCACCAAAAGAAACTTTCGCTAGCCTGAGGCTCAAGGGAATGGGCCTAAGATGTCCAATCGCCACTGGGTGAATGGCCATAGGGCTTTAATTGAGGTCAGGAGTATCGCCGATTGATGTTGAATCATGTCATTCCGTTGGCATTGATCGCACTTTCTAATCAAGTTTTGCGTATCTTGCTGCATTATTGGCCAATAATAGTCCTGTCGAAGGATTTTATAGGATAGAGACCTATCCCCTAAGTGGCTTCCATAGATATCCTCATGGACTTCCCATAGGGCATAGTCAGCTTCTGATTGATGCAAACATTTTAGGAGAGAAAGTGAGAAGGATTGCTTGTACAATTCATTGTCCAGCAACATGTATCTTGCAGCCTTATTTCTAATCTTTTGAGCTTTTTTTCGATCTGATGGTAGTTCACCTGATCTTAAATACCTCAGAAGAGGGTCCATCCAGCTAGGTTCCTGATTGATTTACTGGATAGTGATGGATTCTTCTAGACTTAAGGCTCTTAAGACCTTAAAATAGGTTTTTCTTGTTCAGGTCAGTGGGCAGCGATGATGCTAGCTTTGATAGATTATCGGCTTTGGAGTTTTGTGCCCTTGAGACCTATTGAATATCAAAGTGTTGAAAGGACGAGATCAAATTTTTTATCTTTTAGAGGTATTTTTTCATATTCTCTTCTCGACCTTGGTACTCATCCTTGACTTATCCAACTACTAGCTGTGAATCGCTAAAAACTCTTAGATGATGGGCTCCGACTTCTTTGGCGATCTTTAGCCTCACAATTAGAGGTTCATATTTCATTTTATTATTTGTAGTTGGGAATTCAAAGCGTAGGGCATATGCGGCCATCTCTTCTTCAGGCCTAGACAAAATGAGTCTAGCTCCGGATCCCGACGAGTTCGAGGAACCATCTACATGCAGGACCTATAATTCTCTTGAGTCCGACCCCATGTTTTCATTATCCTTTGGATTTATGGGGTGTTTTGCATTCTTTTCAGCTTCTTTTTCCTCTAACCTCCCTTTGTCTAGAATGGTGCATTTGAGGATGAAGTTTGCCAAGATTTGGGCTTTGATGGAAGATCTCGACTGGTAATGTATATCCAATTTCAAGAGCTCTAATGCCCACTTCACAATCCGACCTGAGGTGTCTGGTCAATGTAGCACTATTTTTATTGGTTGATCTATGAGCAGTACCATAGTATGGGCCTGGAAGTAAAGTCAGAGCATCCTCATAGTGATGATCAGTGCAAAAACTAATTTTTTTTAATTTGGTATATCTGATCTCCACATCATAAAGGATCTTGTTTGTGTAATAAATTGGTTTCTGCAGTCATCCTTTTTCTTGGATGAGGACTGCGCTGATAGCCACTGAGGAAACAACAAGATAAAGAAGGAGCTCTTTGCCTGGTTGAGGTTTAGTGAGCAGAGGCGGAGAGCTGAGGTACTTCTTCGGTTCTTCAAAGGCTTCCTGGTATTCTGGGGTCCATTAGAAGTTCTTCAGCTACCTGAGGGTTTGGAAAAAGAAAAAATACCTCTCAGTCGACTTGAAGATAAAATGGTTAAGAGAGACTATTTTTTCAGTTAGGCATTATACCTCTTTAACTATTTTTGGGATGACATCTCCAAGACTACCTTAATTTTCTCAGGATTTGCCTCAATGCCCCTATGGGAGACTATGAAACCAAAGAACTTGCCAACAGTGACCTCGAAAGCATACTTCATAGGGTTCAACTTCATCTTGTACCGGTGAAGGATATCAAATTAAGGTCTCTTGGAGGTCTGCCACATGGTTCGGCATCGATCGGCTCTTGACCAGCATATCATCGATATAAGCCTCCATATTTCTATCGATCTAATCTTTAAAGATTTTATTTACCAACCTTTGGTATGTGGCTCCTGCATTTTTTGGCCCAAAGGGCATTATCCTGTAACAAAAGAGCCCACAGTCAGTAATAAAGGCTATTTTCTTTTCATCTTTAAGAGCCATCTGAATTTGGTTATAATCGAAAAAAGCATCCATGAAATTGAAGAGCTCATGTCCTAATGTGGCGTCGATCAGTTGGTCGATTCGAGATAGTGGATAGCTATTTTTCGGACAAGCCTTGTTCAAATTGAAAAAATCGATGCACATGCATTATTTTTCATTTGCTTTCTTCACCAGTATAATGTTCGCCAGCCAATTAGAGTACATCGCCTCTCTGATGAAGCTGGCTTTGATCAACTTGTCCAGCTCCTCAACAATGGCCTTCTGGCGCTCCGGGGCGAAACTTCACTTCTTTTGTTTGATTAAAGGATAGGTCGGATCCACTCTCAGGTAATGGGCTATCACTTCTGGATCAATCTCAGGCATATCTATAGCTGACCAGGTGAAAAGATCTGTGTTTGCCTGCAAAAGAGCAATTAGCTAGATTTTTATTACTTGATCAAGGTGGGAGCAGATCTTCACAGTCTGATGAGGATTATCTTTCTTCAATGGGACCTCCAAGGGATTGTTAGATGGTTGGGCACGGTCCTCTGCCAAAATATCTCGAGCATCCAGCCCCATTAGGAGTTCGAGCCGGACCTTTACCTGATCCTCCACCTAAAGTTTGGCAGCAAAACACTATCGTGCCACTATTTAATTGCCTCAGATGCTCCCTATTCCATTGGTGGTTAGGAATTTGACAATTAGATGATAGCTGGATACGACGGCCCTCAATGTCCAGAGGCTAGGTCATCCTAGGATCGCATTGTAAGCTGAAGGAAGCTTTACAATGAGAAAGTCTATTGGGATTATCACTTGCTGAGGAGTACCATAATGACAGGCAACTTAATGATTCCCTCCAGAATTACTGAGCTTTCGAAGAATTCTTGGATCGACGTATTAAATTTTTTTAATCGATCAGAAGAAAGTCCTATCCAGAAAAAAATAGAAAAGTATAAAATATCGACTGAGCTTCCATTATCAATAAATATACAATGTATATTATAATCAGCAATATTTAATATAACAATCACTGCATCATTGTGTAGTTATTGTACACCCTCCACATCCTGCTCAGTGAAGGTTATTGCATCTCCGAGCCTATCCTCAAGCCTTGGCTTCTTAACTACTGCTGATCCAGACAACCTCCCAGTGATCATGTAGATTTCGTCTCGAAGGGGTCGCTCTTCTACCACCATCGGCTCCTCCACCTCCTAAATTGGTGTGGGCCCTGGAAGCTGAGGTTGGCAAGGCGGTTGTCAAGCTCTCATGGTGGGTTGGCACAGAGGAGTTCTTCCCCGAATGAAATGGTTCAGCCTTCCCTCCCGAACAAGCTTTTCAATCATATCATGGAGGAGGCGGCAGTCTTCAGTATCATGATCATGGTTGCGATGGTAGAAGTAGTACCTTGTGGGATCGTAGTGCTCAAGTTTTGTTCACATCTTCAGAGGCTAAGGGAGCTTGGAGTGGATCTCCATCAAAACTTCTCCCCAAGTTGCATTTAGGGGCGTGTAGTTGTGATACCGTCTCGGGAGAGAACGCTGTCAATCTCTTCTTTAAGAACTTGGAGATCGGCAATTTTTGGATGGGCCTCCACTCCTTTGCTACTTCCAGAGTGAAGATCAGGAGCACTGGTGAAAAGTCTCTTTTCTTCTCGATGAGCGCTCCTTATTTGCTCCTACCGCTGCAGAGCCGACAGGAACATCTTCAGTGAAAGCTTCTTCTAGATGGGAATACTTTTTCGTCCGATCTAGCATCCTAGCATAGTCTCGAGGAAAAGATGTATTAGTGACCTTTTCAGGTTGTTCTTTAATAGCCCATCCATTAGGACAGTTATCGTGACTGACTGATCCAAGTTGTGGACTTCAAGGATTACTGCATTGAAGTAGCTCACATAATCATGAATCGACTCCCCCTCCCTCTAGTGAATGGTGTTGAGATAGTCAAATCGCTTTTGCTACTTATGGCTGTTGATAAAATATGTAGCCGATGCCCAGCTCAGCTCTTCAAAAGAGTGAATTGAAGTCGATTTCAGACAAGAGTACCACTGTCAGGCTGCTTCTTTAAGAATAGTAGGAAAAGCCCAACAGAGGATAGCATCAGATGCTCCTTAGAAGAGCAATGCTACCTTAAAGGTCTCCACATGATTGATGGGGTCAGTGGTCCCTCGTAAGTTTCGAACTGAGGTAGCTTAAGATGGAAAATATGCAAAGTTTTATGTATGAATTTTAAAACATTTTTTAAAATATAATGCAGTGAAAGTTGTAAATTAAATTATTTAATTTATAAATATATATAATCTAATTATTAAATCCTACATCTAGGATATATAACATGTCATATTATATTTTAAATAAGAAAATAAATATTTTGATATTGATCAAATCAATATCCTAGATCTAGAATGATTCTAGATCTAAAACCTAAATCACATCTAGGTGAGAGAAGAGATCAAATCTCTTATCATGCATGGGTCGAAAACTCCATAGTTAATTTTTGTTGTTGCCTTTGGAGCTGCACACGCATCCGACCTCTAAAGGTGATCCCATGAGGCTGCAACAAAATTGAAGGTTCATCGAACGAAGATCCGCTCGAAGTGCTAGCTTCTCACAGATCCCTCTAGATGGTTAATCTAAAATTTATTCTTTGGATCTCTTAGACACTCCAAAAGATGAAGAACGAGTAGAGGAATAAGGAAGAAATCTAATATTTGGATCTCTCAAAAATAAAAAATTAAATAGTTAAGAAAGATCCTAAGAGAAGACACATCTTTTCTTTTCAGGACATCAACCGTTGATGTCCTAAATGAAACTTCATACCTGGATAAGAGGAGACCTTCTCTCCTAGAATATTTTCACACTTTTAGATCTCTTTCTTTCTAATTTTTCTCATAGAAAAATCATACATAAATTAAGAAGAAAAGATTCTCAAAAGAATCCTAAGAGAAGACTATCTTCTCTTCACTTTTCTCTCATCAGGATATGATCAAATCATGTCTGAAAAGATAACCATGCCCCAACTCCTTAGAGCATCCTTCCCACATCCTCTTCCTCTCTCATAGATTTTTATCATATAAAAATCATATAAAATAAGAAGAAAATAACATGAAAGAAAAATTGCAAGAGAAAACAATATTCTCTTACCTTTGTCTTCATCAGGACATGAACATAAACTTTTCATGTCCTAATGAAACCTTTTTCTCCAAGAAAGTGGGTGCCTCAAACCTCCACACCAAGACCTCTCTTTCTTCTAGTTTTTATCATGGAAACCAAGAATTTTTTGACACCTAAAAACTTCGAAAGAGGCATCTCCTAACAACCTATGGAAGACTAGGTCAAACCTAGTCAAATAAGGACATAAAGGAGGAATTTGGGGGGCGTCCAACTCTTGGATGCCTCCCCTTAAAAAATTGGCATGAGATTTTACTATTCCTTGCACAAAAGAATGCCAAAAAATGGGCAAACAAAAAATAATATGGCATGGGAAGAAAAGGGCGCATAAGGAATGAAGAGTTTTAGAAATCTAAAACTCTATCAAGGCAAAACAACTTTCTAAGTTTTGACCAATTCAAACTTATTCCCATAATCAATAGAATAGGGGTAGTGGAACTCTGATTAGCATGAAAAAACTCATGCAAAAACTCAATCAAATTGAGCCAATTAGCAATTCAATTGCTAATCGATCTTCCTGCAACACTTGCTTTAGGTCAAACATCAATCACATTGAATGTTTGACCTTCGAATGATTCTCAATCATTGATTAACCATCTGATTAGATTACAACCTCTTATGTGTATGATCCTATAGATTTGAACCTAAGTTGGTTGCATAGGAACCAATTTCTGTACCAGTCGAAGTAACCATCTAGCAATGATTTTCGATGTTCGGATAGGTCAAATGTATGCAAAGCAACATTCTTAGAACCCTAGCCCATGGTTACCATATAATTCATCCCTATGACCAATAATGCTTAAGATGACTTCGAGTATGTTGTCAACACTTATACAAGTTATCTCTATTGTGTCTCAAAATTTTGCAAATCTCATGACTCCTCACGAGGATTATCCAAGTCTAGGTTTTGCTAAATTGAAACATAATGAGTTATTTTCTTCCTGAAGCTAATCAGGAGTGGTCAATCCTATCTTGACTCATACACCGACTTTATAAGTACTTGACTGTACCTAGAAATCTTTCAAATCTATATTAGAAATACAGGCAATCCAACACCAAAATACAGTGAGTTGCTTGCAAGTCACCATAGTGATCTCAGGTCGAAGGGACACTTATATCCATTAGCCTTAACTAGCTACTCTTGACAGTAGAGTGGTACATTGGTCATGTTCAATGTAGATATACTCCTATATCTTATCTGGATGCCATATCAGTATCTCCACACCATTTGATTATGAGGACAACCAACGTATATGACATACATCGACCTACACTCGATAAGTTATCGTCCTTGTTAATTACTTATCATTTGATCGTGAATAGCTTAAGAATTATCCGATAAATCATCTTTTATCGATTGATTATGGTTCTAAGGACTTCATCATAATTTAGGAGTTCATTTAAAGAAGATAGAACTTTTATGATAAACCAGCCAAATAATTATTATTATTAGATAATTCATATACTAATTTCAATCATCTATCACTTAGATGATTGACCTTATGATATATTTTCCAACAACTCTCACTTGGACTAAAGCCAATCAGAATGATATCAAATATCCTATCTTCTACTTAAGTTCATAGAACTCAGTTTCGAGGCCTTGGCAAATGGGTTAGTCAAGTTCTCCATTTTCATCGATCTTCCAAAAATCGATGTCACCCTGATTTAAAATCAAAGGTGGTAGCAATGCAGAATATGCTGATCCTTTGATTCTTTAGCCTGAGCTATGGCTCTAGTGCTATGATAAGACTGAACATCGATGGAGGGTGCCACTCCTAATCTGCTAATGAACCTCAATAACTATATAGCTTACATGACAGCATCATATGCCACGATATACTCTACATCACTAACTGAATAGGCTAAAGTATCCTGCTTGAAATTTTTCCAGCAGATCACTTCTACAATTAGGATATGATCCGATACTTTCTTATTGTCATCTTGTTCTAACTAAAATTAAAATATTTATATGTTTTAAGTTAGTATTTTCATATTTGAGTTACTGGATCTTAGTATTTTTCAAATACATAAGGATTATCTATACAATCTTCCAGTGATCCTCACTTAGATCAAACTGATGTCTACTCACTACATTAGTGAGTATACCATATCTAATTTTGAACATGAAAAAATTAGATGATAGCCAAATCTTTATTTTTTGTAATGTTGGAATGCCATTTCTAATTAAAAAAAATTTATCCATAGACAATACAAGGAATAACACTACAGAATATTTTATCTAATTATAAATACAAGATTTATCTTTATTCATAATAAAGACATACGTTCAAAATGTATGTTCCAAAACTGAGATAATAGCCAAACGGACTTTACAGGTCTTTATCTTTCCATCTGCGCTACTCTGATCCTTTTGAAAATTTATTTACATCAGTAGGTTTTATCCCTTCAGGTGAATCATCTAGTATCCACACACTAGTGATTTTCATGAATTTCAATTTAGATTATGTGGCTCCAAGCCACTTCTCAGAGTCAGACCACTGCATTACATCCCTATAGATGATCGAATTCTTATTGTTCTCATCGAGCTCAACAGGATCGTCATCCCGAATCTAGACACTGAAGTATCTATCCGACTAATGCAGTACTCTATCGGATCTCCTTAAAGGTGCCACTTTAATGAGCTCCGAATTTCATATGATCAAATCTGATTCTATAGGTTTACTAGATTATGTCAGTTTAGTTTCTACCAGTCAAAGAAACTCCTTTCCAAAAGGAATGCCCTACTACTGATGAACATCTTATGTTCTTAGTATGGTAGAATTAATAATCTTTAAACACCTATTGGATCATGATCCAAGTTTATCTATGTACAAATCAATGACATAGGCCGATTAACCCTAAACCCGAAGGTGAAAGAGTCTAGGTCTACGTCCGATCCATATCCCATATGAAATCTGCATAATAGATTTACTCGATATATTTTCAGAGTAAAATAAGTAGTCACACAAGAGCATAATTTTAAAATAGGCAGACAAGTAAATCCTATCATGGATTGAACCATATCTATCAAAGTTTAACTTTTCTTTTTAGATACACTGTATTCCAAAAAGGAATCTATTGAGAGAGAATCTTATTCTCTCCTAGATATGTCATAAATTTACTAGATAAGTATTCACCTCTTTGATCTGATCAAAGAATTTTAATACCATTTTCAGTTTATTTTTCTAGTTCATTATTGAATCGTTTGAACATTTCAAATGATTCAAGCCAAATGCACCCATGCCCAGATAGATCGTCTATATTAATATCTTCCTTTGGCACTTAAGTTCATAGGTCCACATACATCACTATATATGAGACTTAGAACTTTATCGGCTTCTTCATCTTTTTCAGTAAAAAGTGACTTTGTCATCTTCTCTAGAAGACAAGACTCACAGGCTATGAATGATTCACAATCATTGATGTCGAGATTTGTCTCTCAAGCTAACCTATTTATCCTGTTCTTGTCAAGATGACTAAGCTTATAATGCCAAATGTAGACATCCAAGACATAATCTAACTTGGATGTTTATTAAATATGTACATTACACTTAACAAGCTGTATAATTATTAAATATTATTTTTTTATTATCCATATATTATTATAATATTATTCATAATAATATCATAATAATCTTTTTTATTGATAAATAATAACCATCTCTGACCAAAAGGCCAACAGAGATCACATTTATCATAAGGATGGATAATAGTGACAATCACTCAAATGATATATTTTGAAAATAAGCTTGATAATTTCTAAAGCTAGGATTGTAACAGAACTTCCATCCCTAGCATTTAGGTATTTCTTACCATTTTCAAACATTCCACTTACCTAAAATCCTTGTAATAAATTACATAGGACTACCGATATTCCATACCCAGGTAACAGAATTATGTATAAAGAAATTTTAAGGTGTTATCATCTAACATCCTTGATAAGCAACTCTTGCTTCTTTCTCTTGTTCAGCCTGTTATGGTCAAGGCAAGCAAGACAATTTTTCTTCTTATGATCCCTTTTCTAATATTAGAAGCACAATGCCTGATTTGGGTCAATATTAGACTAATTATTTTGACTAGGCTTAGAAGCTCCAACATAAACCCATTCGTACTACTGAATCAAATTCAACTTTCGATACTAATTATCGAAGTTGGGTCCCATAAGTCATCACTATCGAACAGTGACTGAAGCAATTAGGATTTAGTCTTATTTCGAGAAAAAAGAATAATAATCTAAAGTATATGAATTATTTTAAGCCTAGAGACTTGGACTTTAGTTTAAAGGTTCTCTCACTATTTTATTCAAATTGGTAGTCTCTACCTCTAATTCAAAAATTTACTTTAATTTTTTAGTAGGTACTAGAATCCACATAGACTGCACATAAGTCCAACTTTGGTTGGCCAATCCATGTGCATCTACGAGTAGATTCATTAATCAATTATTTCTTCAAATAATTTTTAGTAATTTAATTTTATCCCAGAAACCTAATCAGTAGGCTTTGGCCTCCACTGTAAGGATTCAGTTAGGTCTAATCATTAACATGATCATACTTGGTGTATTTAACCAACGAATGATTAAGTCCAACTTTGGTTGAAAAACCTAACCACCATTAAAGAGACACTTCTAAGTTATCATATTATGAATGATAATTTCATTAGTCAATAAGCACCAGACCTTGGGGCCTCTAATAATTATTGAGTTAATGGACCCATTATCATCTAACTTAATGGGAGGCTATGACTCAGTTATCTCCATAACTTTATCATTTTAAGGACCTAATAATTTTAAAAAATTTAAATTATTTATGATTTAAGGATGGAAAAGATATGGACCAATTTGCTCCCACTGACTTCACCAAGTCAAGTCTTCTCATGATTTTTCAAGTCTTTGATAAGGACTAGGATCAACATCGATCTATGGGCACCTAGATCAGTCTCATTGATTTTCTATGTGACATGGATTAGCATGAATCAATAAGCAACCTAATCAAGATCTGATTAACCACATTGATCAAGTAAGTAAAATCGGTGGGAGGGTCTGCCAAGGCTTGCCTTAGACACCATTAGAAATGGCTAGATAAATGGGCTGCTAATTAAAAACCATCGATCTAGGATGCTAGATTTATCTTAGATACCAATCGATTTATCAATTTTGATTTGCTCTGCCTAAAGACTCGAGCTCGACCACTGAGCCATAATTAGTATCCATTTGTTAAAAATATGAACTTTGATCAACTACAACTATTAAAGTGATCTAAAGAAATGATTTAATTATAATTAATTATTAATTAAATTTGATCAATTTTTTAACTAAGTTCATATTTAATCTAATCTCAGGTCTAACCCAATTAAGGACCTGATCAAAGCTAACCCATTATCCTTTAACCTATATTTTATGAAATTATCTTAGGATCTTTAAATCATAAATCTAAATTCTAAACAATCACTTAATTTTTAATTAAATTTAAAGCTTATGAGTTTAGATTTATAGAATCTCAAAACTAATTTCTAATTTGATCATTTGAAATGTTTTTAAATTGTAAACAGTTTACATTGAATCATATTCAATATATAGTTTTAGATCTGATTTATTTTAATATTTTGATCATGTCCTAGAATTTTGAATTTAGAATTTTATAGAAAGTAAGTTTTTAATTTAAATTCTATAAAATAAATATATCACATACATTCTGGATTCAAAACAAAAATTACATATCCACATATGCAATAATAGAATTTAGATCTAAACATAAAACACATCGCATGGATCATATCATAAATTATTTAAATTTAGATTTAAAATTTAAAAATAAATTATAAATTATTTTAGATCTCATCTAACATATTTATGATTTAGATTATTCGAGTCAGCACATACTAGGACAATCTCTCCACTATAAGAAATAAATCTTACAGTAGGACAATCTTATAATCAGTATATCCAATCCGATATTATTTTGATCTAATCTAAATAATCTAAAATAAATCTAATAACTATTTAATTTTAGATTTAATATTAAAAAATAAATCATCAAATTATTTAGATCATATCTAACTTATTCATGATCCAAAAATAGATTAGCACATACTAGGACCATCTCTCCATTATAAGGAGTAAATCTTACAATAGGACAATCTTATAATCAGTATATATAATCTATAGAGTCTTATTTTTTAGATTTAATTTAATATAAATATGATCATGTTATAATAGAACCTAGATGCTCTGATATCACTAATGAAAAATATACAAGATTTTATGCATAAATTTCAAATTTTTTTAAAAATATAATGCAGCAGAAGTTATAAATTAGATTATTTAATTTATAAATACATATAATCTAATTACTAAACTATACATCTAAGATCTATAATATATTATATTATATTTTAAATTATAAAATAAATATTTTGATATTGATTAAATCAATATCCTAGATCTAGAATGATTTTAGATCTAAAATCTAGGTCACATCTAGGTGAGAGGAGATCAAATCTTCTATCTTGCATGGGTTGAAAACTCTGTGGTTAATTTTTATTGTTGCCTTTGAAATCGCACATGCGTTCGATCTCTATAGGTGATCTACATGAGGCTGTAATAAAATCGGAGGTTCGTCGAACGAAGATTCGCTCGAAATACTAACTTCTCGCAAATCCCTTCGGATGGTTAATCTAAAATTTATTCTTCGGATCTCTTAGATACTCCAAGAGATGAAAAATAAGTAGAGGAATAAGAAATAAATTCAATCTTTAGATCTTTCAAAAATCAAAAATTAAATAATTAAGAAAGATCCTAAGAGAAGATACATCTTTTCTTTTCAGGACATCAACCATTGATGTCCTAAATGGATCTTCATACCTGAACAATAGAAGATCTTCTTCTTTAAAATATTTTCATGCTTGCAGATCTCTTCCTTTCTGATTTTTTTTATAGAAAAATCATATATAAATTAAGAAGAAAAGATTCTCAAAAAAATCCTAAGAGAAGACTATCTTCTCTTTACTTTCCTCTCATTAGGATATGATCAAATCATGTCTGAAAAGATCACCATACTCCAACTCCTTGGAGCATCCTTTCCATGCCCTCTTTCTCTCTCTCTCTCTCTCTCTCTCTCTCTCTCTCTTATAGATTTTTATCATATAAAAATCATATAAAAAAAGAAGGAAATAATATGGAAGAAAAATTGCAAGAGAAAATAATATTCTCTTACCTTTGTCTTCATCAGGACATGAACTTTTCATGTCCTAATGAAACCTTTTTCGCCAAGGAAGTGGGCACGTCAAACCTCTATGCCAAGACCTCTCTTTCTTCTAGTTTTTACTATGGAAAACAAGAATTTTTTGATGCCTAAAAACTTAGAAGGAGGCATCCCCTAACAACCTATGGAAGACTAGGTCAAACCTAGTCAAATAAGGACATAAAGGAAAATTTTGGGGGGCATCCAACTCTTGGACGCCTCCCCCTAAAAGATTGGCATAAGATTTCACTATTCCTCACACAAAAGAATGCTAAAAAATGGGCGAACAAAAAATAATATGGCATGGGAAAAAAGGGCGCATAAGGAATGAAGAGTTTTAGAAATCTAAAACCCTATCAAGGCATAACAACTTTCCAAGTTCTGACTAATTCAAACTTATTCTCATAATCAATGGAATAGGGGGTATGGAACTCTGATTAGCATGAGAAAACTCATGCAAAAACCAAATGTAATGGCGAAAAAAAAATTGGCGTGGCTTCTTAATGGGTGCAAAGGGAGAAGTAGAATCCCAGTCCAACTAGAAGTCTTGCAGTTTGATTAGGTCAAAGTATTTTAAATCCAATTCAAATTAGTTTTGAGTCAACCTAACAAATAGATAATTCTAATCTAATTAGGAGCCTTATTAAATTATATTTAAATTTAATTTAATTTTTAATCATATTAAAAATTAGATGGACTCAAGTCCTAGTCGAATAGAAACTTATTTTTTCTTATAATTGGCTTATCCAATAAATTAATTAGACTTAATCTAATTAAGTCTAAATCAATTCTAATTGAATCTAATTCAATTAGACTTAATCTTAGACTGATTGCTTAATCAAATTAAGCCAATTAATAATCCAATTGCTAATCGATCCTCCTACAATATTTGCTTTAGTTCAAATATTAATCGTATTGAATGTTTGACCTTAGAATGATTCTCAATCATTGATTAACCATTTGATTAGATTACAACCTCTTATTTATATGATTCTATAGGTTCGAACCTAAGCTGATAGTATAGAAATCAATTTCTATACCAGTCGAAATAACCATCTAGCAATGGTTTCCGATATTCGGATAGATCGAATGTATGCAAAGCAACATTCTTAGAACCTTGGCTCATGATTATCGTATAATTCATTCTTATGACTAATAATGCTTAAGATGACTTTGAGTATGCTATCAATACTCATATAAGTCATCTCTATTATGTCTCAAAATTTTACAAATTTCGTGACTTCTCACGAGAATTATCCTGACCTAGGTTTTACTAAATTGAAACACAATGAGTCATTCTCTTCATGAAGCTAATCAGAAGTGGTCAATTCTATCTTGACTCATACACCGACTTCATAAGTACTTGACTGTAGTCAGAAATCTTTCAAACCTATATTAGAAATACAAGCAGTCCGACAATAAAGTAAGTGAGTTGCTTGCAAGTCACCATGGTGATCTTAGATCGAAATGATACTTATATCCATTGGCCTTAACTAGCTACTCTTGATAGTAGAGTGCTATATTGATCACGTTCAGTGTAGATATACTCCTATATCTTACCTGAATACCATACCAGTATCTCCACACTACTTGATTATGAGGATAATCAATGTATATGGCATACAGCGATCTATACTTGATAAGTTATCATTCTTATTAATAACTTATTATTTAATCATGAATAGTTCAAGAACCATCCAATAAATCATTCTTTATCGATTGATTATGGTTTTAAGGACCATCATAATTTAGGAGTTCATTTCAAGAAGATATAACTTCTATGATGAACCAGCCAAATAATTATTATTATTAAATAATTTATATATTAATTCTAATTATCTATCATTTAGATGATTGGCTTTAGGACATATTTTTTAATAGCTTAAAGTTTGGTGGAAACGGCTCCTTCATGATCTTCTCATCGAAGGTTCACTGCTAAATCCGTCGTAGGGCCGAAAAGAGGAAGCTTTATTAATGGCTTCAATAAGCTTGTCGAGCTCTTGAAGCCTTCTTTCCAGAGTTTGATCCTAGATGGTGCATGCCTTTGACTGCTGAGGAGAATGGCAGTCGAAAGTGGAATCATGCCTAGACAGTGGGCTAGGAGATTGCCGATGGGTTTGCTTCTTCCTCGGGCTTTGAGGTAGCATCCGAGGAAGCTCGGTTTGTTGTGGCGGCTGGGAGACCGACAGTTGAGGTGGCATCGTTGCATGGGGTGCAATCAAAACCACCAAGAAAAATATGGGCTACACCATAAAGGGTGTTGCAGGGGCAGCCTGGCTTGGCTGCGGCACCGCTGGGGGAGGCGTGAAGGTATTTTAGACCGTCTGAACGATAACCGTCAAAGTGTTAACCTACTAGAGGAGCAGATTGAATTGGTCTATTATAATTTGGATGGGTTGGGCCGACAAAGAGGTTTCCGGCGTAGGGAGTTGACTTTGATCGTCAGCTCGAAGATCCATCTGGTGGGAGGTGGTAGTATCGGTGAGACGCAATGATGTCTTCTTTGGTGGCATGTTGGAAAGAAGGTCCTTCCTCTATCTGTTGTTACTTGAAATACTTCGCTTCGGGAGTGGAGTGGTCAGCCTTGCGTAGGAGTGCTGGAGTAACCTGCAAAATAAAATTTGAATAGGAGAATTTGACTCCAATGAGGATCCTCCGACGCTCAAGTCAGCAGAACAAAGAAGCAACAATGAGTTCTCTAAGAGAGATTACTTGCTTACCAGGATCCTCGGAGCTTATAATATTTATAGAAGGAATATCTCGTAGACGTTACATTGCTTCATTGATTTGGGCCACTAATCATGCTATTCTGGGATTAAGGTTGTTCTTCTGAAATGGGAAGGCTTTTATCGGCATGATCAGAATGCCTTATCTATTTTTGGAAGTTTAGCTGGAGTGGAAAATAGCGGGATTATGGTTAGACTATAACTGGATTGTCATTTATTCGGAAAGGAACCATTGGGAGCGCCGAGGGACTGTTCGTCTGTAGTAATTTAAAAGGCCATAAGCTCCGCTATTGGATCAACCATGCAGCACACTTCAGCTCACTCTTCGAGTCAAAGAAGATGTAGGGAATCCTCATTCCTCAATATGCTAGTATTTTCATGCTAATCCGAGATGATTTGGGCATTGATCAGGCCAATTCGCCATATTTATGTAACCATAATAACAGATTCTAAAGCAATTTCTAAACTAGTGGCGGCCAAAATACAAGCACCACTTAAAGGTGAGCCTCAACTTGGTCTGCAGTTCTATCTTAGTATCATAGTTGCCTTCCAATCCCATAGGAATGCAATGATTGCCATATCTTAAACTCATAATTTTAGGCCAGAGACATGACAATTTAAAAATGTATCCAAGCATGTCTACAATCATGCTTGGGTACCTTACATGCTTATAATGTTGAAATATATATTTTTATAATTTTGATAATTTTATTTAATTATATGTATATGTCATCATTGATTACTAAATTATCTTTTTAGGGAAAAGTGGAAAACAGGTCAAAGCAAAAGAACAAAGCAGAAGACATGAAACTAAGTGTGACATTGATCATCCAGCATGTCCTTGTAAGATTGCAACTATTTTTTTTAAGATAATAACATTTTAAAAATATTTTATATATAGTGAATTTATGAAGGTGTGATGACCACTCCAGTCAGGATGGCCGAGTGGTCTAAGGCGCCAGACTCAAGTTCTGGTCCTCGTGAGAGGGCGTGGGTTCAAATCCCACTTCTGACAATATAAATTTTTTTAATTTTAAAAATTACATGCTATGTATAAAAAAAATTATCTCATGTTACTATTCTCAAAATCCTTTAAAACCTTAGTCGCATGCATTGGAATTTGTTGATTTAATTAACAACCATATTTATATAATGTATAAAATAATGTATCCCTTTTAACAGTTTTCAAAATTGTATAAAACCATAGTCACGTACGCAACGCCAAAACGCATTCTTAGCATTAACAATATGCATCTCTTTAATTTAAAAATTATATTTACAACCACTGATTTTTCAGAAGTCATACATAATCTAGAAAAAAAAATATTGTGTTACTTCTTCCCAATATTTTATAAAACTATGGGCATGGAATATATCTTTTTTTATTTTAAAATTATATTTACGATACTTGTTTTCAAAGATATAATGTATAAAAAGATATATCTCTTGTTACTTTTTTTCAAAATTTTATATAACTTCAATCACATACACATGATGCCAAGATGTATTCTTTGAGTCCAGCAGTTGACACCATACATCCTTTAATTTTAAAAATTATATTTGTGAGTGCCATTCGTTGGTTATTAAGGGCATTCCAAAAATATCTTAGATAGAAATTTGGCTTCAAATTAAGTTTCAAATTAATAGATGCCAAAGAAGATGGCAATCGCACAAAAAGCAAAAGACTATTAAATTAGTAGAGGCAAATAAAGCTTTTACTTATTTTTGTTAATTTATGAACAAGATCTATATGGAAATATAGATCCACGAATCCATACATTTTGAATAGAAAAAGAATCAATAGAAAAAAGAATCCGACATATCTTTCTCTCTTTTTTTTTATCACATATGGGCAATCACACCTTTCTAGTATGAGTGCAGCCTAAAAAATTAGAATACAAAATATTACACAATGCCCTAGGATATTCATCACCTTAACTCCAAGCCCAATCACCGGAATCATTGGCAACAAAGGCGGTGACCCGATCTGCAGTGCTATTTACCTTCCTGTAAACATGGTGAACGATCATCGTAGTGAAGTGACAGAGTGATTCTCAAATATTTTGGAGTAGAGGATGAACGTTCAGCTACTTTGTGTTGCCCCGAATCCAGCCAATGATGATAATAATCATTCTCAACAAAGATCCTATCTGCATGCAGCACCTGTCAAGCACAAATGATGCTAGCCCAGGCAACCCATAACTCTACACCGATAACCGACGGCTTAAGGAATAGTGATCCTTTAGCATTGAGTAGCCCATCATTTAGATTGCGGATAACATACTTCTCACCCCCTCTGCTATCTCTAATACTACCATCAAAGTTGACCATAACAAACTCCAAAAATGGAGGCTCCCAGAAGACGAACATCACCCTATGGATCACTGCTTATGCAGCAAGGGAGTTCTAGGATCTTGAGGCCTCAAGATACTGTCTAGTAGCGTCAAAATGACTGAACTCCATAAGATAGTAGGTGGTGACGGAGCCTCACATCAAATGTTGGGAGAGCAAAGTAATAATTTATTAATATTTTTTTAAAATAAAATATTTTATAATAAATAATAAAATAAAGATATATATAATTAAATATTAAAAAATATTTAATTTTTTGTATAAATAAAAAAAGTAAAAAAATATTATCTTATGTCATCTATAAAATGATTTTGATTGTGTAAAAATCTCAATAATTTCTTCCACATTAAAAATTGAAGAATAAATAAATAACCATTCTTTCTTTAAAAAATTATTATTTTAATAAAAAAATTAATATATAAATTAATTATATGATCTTTTCTTAAATTGGTAGATCCATAATGTATGTGAGATTAAAATATTAGGAGGGCCACCATATGAATAAATATATAAGTAAAAAGTATTTTAAAATTCTTTTGGAAGGTGCAGTGGCCCTCTCTGGTCCCTCTTATGCTCCGCCATTAATAGTAGGCTCTATCCAGCACCCGATGTGCGAGCATAATTTCGTCCTCAAAGAGCAAATTATTTCTGAAAAGCCAGATCTGATAGGCGATGTATGCTGATCTCCCGCTGGGCTGATCCACAACCAAACTCTAGCAGATCGCATCTGGGAAGGAGGCAAGGCAGGTATCAGCAATCACACCCCTAATCGGGCTGCCAGCCATCCTCCAAATCAGCTGCACCCTAGGACAATGAAGGAGGGCATGCTATGTCAATTCGTCCTCCATCCCACGGACCGAGCAAGCAACCATCAGCTTTATGCCTCTGTCCTTCAAAAGAGTTCGAGTCGACAATCGATCTCAAGTGACTTTCTAGAGAAATAGTCTAAATCTGGGATGGAGACTGCAACTCTCCAGATCCAAGCAGCATCGATTCTTCTTTTCGGTGCAAGTCTGTACATTGCAATGAGCTCCCTAACCGAGACCCTAAGGCAGCAAGACCTACCCCATACCCTCAAGTCATAGTAGTAATGGATGAGGATAGGGGTAGCAAGGATCCTGTTAGCCAGTGGACCACCGAACAATCGCATGATGTCCTAAATCCTCCAGCTCCTACCATCAACAGAGATCAGCTCATGCACCCGCCAGCCATCATCCAACTCCATGCTGATATAAGTTAGCCAACATGAGAGGGATAAGTTGGATATCCAGATGTTCTGGCACACCATCGAAATTTTATCTCCAATCAAACACCTAACATGGGACACCACAATAGGGGCATGGAGACAAATCTTCCTTCGAATGAAGGAGCAGTTGCGATCCATATGAATCTGAGACCCCTGACTCTAGCCTTCATACTAAACCCTCATCATCCTGTTCTACAGACAATCGGGCTGGGTAATGAATTTAGTGTTAGATATGTATACCCTAGAAGTCAGAATTAGCTGACACTTATAATACACTTCTATGAGCAAAATTATAATTTTGACTATAAATAATAAAATAAATTATTTTTTTATCATAAATATGTATTTAGTATCTGTGATACATCCCTTGAGTTAATGGTAATGATAAATCTTATTTTCAAGAGTTAAAAATTTAAGACAAGAATTTTCATTATTAACTCAAAAAATGCTCTTGACCGTAGGATCATCATGAGGATGGTGATTGATCTGGAAGATTGGTGTACAATCACTTCTTCATAGTAGATGAGTCTTAAGTCTATGGTGTAGAGACATCGGAGCGAGAGTATAGATACTCGTTAGAGAATGATGCACTGAGCGTGACCACCTCGAGTAGTTATAAGAAAGTCTATCTTCTCATCGATGACTGACTCGAAGCTGTAGTGGTGTGTCTGGTTCTTTGACCTGAGGTGCATTGACAGTTCACCTTAAAGGTGTTATAGTTTGACTACACCATGACTTGGTCTCCTAGCCATTCGAAATCTTGAGGTGTATGTTGGCTATAGTATATTCATTGTAGAAATTGGATTATACCAAGAAAAAATATATCTACCTCGGTGGATGAGGAGCAGCCCTATGATGATCATGAGAATCAAGTCCATAAGCCCATGGCCATAGCAGAGTGAAATAATAGAAAGAGTTTCTATTAAGGTTTTCACATCAGATTTGAATCGAATGATTAAATCATATGATAGAAATTAGGGTTTGATGAGTTCACCTTAACCCTAATCTGATCGAAGCTCAAGATAGAAGAACTTAATCACACAGGTAGCTGCACCAAAAGATTCATTTTCAGTTTTGATGGGTTGCCACCATATACTGCTAGGTATCACCGATGGATTTTGGGTGCAATTAGAATAATTTAGATGATCGATCATTCTAGTTGTCTGAATTAGAAGAGTTCTGATCAATCGAAAGAAGTTTTGATGATATCAATGATAGAGATTGCGACATATCCCATTACCATACAGAACTGAACCTAACTAGATTACACAAATAAGAATTTGGATCTGGATATCATCAATTGGACTAATTCAGTTTAATTGATTTGAATTAGATTCAATTAGGTTCAAAAAAATCATGCTAGCACCCGATTGAGCCTAACATTCTTCTTTTACTATCATTAAAAGTTGTCTCGACTGAGCCAAATGAGTTTGTGCTCACTTAGGTACCTTTACTTGATCTGCCTGGAGCTTGTCCAGATCAAAAAATGAATATCTTAATTTATGAGATAAATTTGAGACAACACCTATCATTTTTTATTATCTGCTAATTCTTGTCTTTTGACTTTGGTCAAATGTTGACCTTTGATCCTTGGACATCTACCAATGTGTCATGCACCTATTGGAGAGCAGATAGGGCTTGTCCCCTTGCTAGATATTGGAAAGGAGGGGGCACATGCCTAGGGAGGTGTGCGCCCATGGATAGGGACGATTGGAGTTCCATACGAATGGGACCCTAGGTTGCTCTTGGATTCTACTTAGGTGACCCCTAGTTATAGACTTTGACCAGTCTTAAGCATCATCTAAGATGAATTAGTGGGGCTCTCATCTGATTGAATCAGGTGATGTCATCCCACCAATCAGATTTATATCTGATTGTATGAAGCAACGTGATTGACCGAGATGATGTGGCATTGTATGACGCAGCAAGGTCTATATAAACCCTATCTGTGCCCAACCTAAATAGAGTTCTCTCTTAGCCCACACCCTAAGGCTACCCCTCTCCCTCCTCCATGCCATCTTCTGATCCTCTCTCTCCTCTCCACGCCCAAAAAAAGTTGGGCTTCAGTTTGGTGCGATCCAAGCAAGAAAAGGCAGATGAGAAAGAAAGAAGGCAGTACTGCTGTAGAGACGACTGCTGATCTTCAGAAGGAGTTTTGAAGATCCTCCAAATTAGATTTAGATCTGATTTTTAGAGAAGTGATAAAGAAGGAGAAGATCTCCAGATCCAGTTCGAGTGGATACTGGTAGAGACCAGGCGCTTGCATGGCTAGATCCAGAACCTCAGGCAATCAGCAGGATCATCAAAGAATAATCAGATTACCCAGCATCAAGATAATTAAATTAGATTTAATTTATTTTTATTTTTATTTTTATTTATTAGATCTATAAAATTAGATCTGAAATATCTCAGATCTGATCTGGATACACGAGAGTGATTTTTGAAATATCTCTCTCGATCCGATCAGATCTGAACGAACCTGATCCGAAAAATCAGAATTTCTCCTTCATCTAGCAGCATGTTTGGCAATCATTGGCCTTTTTCCTAACCAAAAGAGATTAGATCTTCAGGCCTCCATCCCGAACCAGCTAGTAGACAATATCCCAGAAAAGCAGGTGCAGCCCATGGCCACTCTCTTTGGGGCCCAGAGGAAGTGACGGAGCTGCTGCTCTAGAGTCCTGAGGCAAGAGCATAGTACAATAGTGTTCGCTAGGAGATAAACTAGCATGAAACTTAAAACCAATCTAACGAGAGTAGTCCTCCCCATCATGGAAAGAGAATTAGCCTACCATCCCTCGAGTTGCTCCCTAACTTACTACTCCATAGCCCTACAATCAGCCCCCCAAGGCCTCTGCTTAGTGATACAAACAACAAGATAAACCAGCACCCCAGACTATTCAAAGATCGCCATCCAATTGCGGATCGCCTACTTTACCTGGATCTTCATCTTAGGGCTAAAAATGATGGCAGGCTTCTATAGATTCACGAGCTGGCCAGATGCCCGATAGTAGGCCTCAAGAATGGATACAAAGTATCTCGGTCAATAAGCAAACAAGCATCTGCAAATAAAAGATGTGAAAGAGGCTAGTAGGATTCCAGCTCAATCCTTTGGATCGCCATCCAAAGTGCAAGAGAGAGAGCGTGAGCACATAAAATAAATATGGGAGAGTGGGCACCTTTGGCATAGGCCATGGGTCGAATGGAAGAATTAGGTTGGAAAGTCATTAACTAGGATAGTATTGCTCAAAGCCTCCATACAATCCATCATCCAATCGATCTATTTGTCTTGGAATCTGAACTCATTGAGAGTCTGACGCAGAAAGCCCCAGCTCATCCAGTCGTAAGCCCATTTCATATTCAGCTTAATCACCATCAAGCTCCAACAAACAAGGACACATTGCAGATCATGCATAAACTCATAAGCTAATAAGACGTTATCTGTAATGCAGCGGCCAATGAAAAAAGCATCTTGCTTCTGGCTAATCAGATGTGGAATGAGCAGTTTCAGGCGTCCGACTAAGACTCTCGCATACACTTTGTAGAGAGTGGTATAGAAACTGATCGGTTTGAAGTGGCTCAGGCCGAAGCATCCAATCTCTTCAGGATGAAAGTAATCAGCATTCTCTTTCATTACTCAGGAATACCTCTTGTATTGGAAACTAACTGCACTGCTTTAGTCATCTCATCCTTGGCCATTGACATATCTTTCTCAAAGTGAATAAAAAGAAAAAAAATGAAACATAAATTATAAGCAACTGAGCCCTTCCGAAGGCTTGCTTAGGAATAAGAAAGGGATATCTTATGGGCCTATAAATATATCCTTCTCAGTTCATCCATAGTATGGTTTTTTCTTTTTGATTTAATCTATATAATTTAATAGAAAAAGTAAATCTCCTATAATATGCCAAATCTGGCTTAATTATTTATTAAGTAAATATATTTGTCATTTCTTAAAATTTTTCTTCTAATTCAGAATCATGATATAATGTATATCCCCATTTCCTCCTGTCATGGAATAGATTAAAGATTTTAGAAAATCATAGTTTGATATTTGGTAAACCAGATTTAATCTATAAAAGGATATCTTATTAATTTTTCCCAAATTAAATTTACATACTTTGATTATTTTTCTCTTATTACCTTTTTCTCAAAATTTTGTATAACCATGGTAAACTTACGTTTACAATCTTTGATTTTAAAAATATATAATGCATAAAAAAATTATGTCTTTCGTTACATTTATTCGACATCCTAAAGTTCAAGAAAAGGGGCAAATTAGTTGTCTCAAATTTCTCATGCACCGTGGCGGGGCCGAGGGTAAGCACCAATGGTTTGTCGTAAACAATGGATGACGGGCGCAAACTCTGTGTACTTCATTTGTTCGGTGGGACCCAGATGAGTGGATGTGGATTTCATCTTTCAAATATTTCACTAATAAGATGCTTTCCAGAGGGGAACTGGCAATAGAATCAAGTTCAACTACAAAAGAATGATCGAACATAAGGTAAAACATGGCGCCAGAAAAGAAATGAAAGCCAGCAAAATCCATGGAAATTACAAGCCAAGATTCTTAGGAGCATACCTGAACAAAGATCATGAACCAAGATGCCCATATGGTCTTAGACTCTGAGGCTCAGAAATTAATATTTAATTATTTGCAGTCACTGGATACCAGAAATAGGATAAAGATCCAAAAGGCCAAACGCCACATTGTTAAAAACAAAACATGCTCCTGAAAGACTCTAAAGCATCTCTCTTTCTTTTGCAACCATGTAGAGTGGCGGATTTATGTTCTTCACAGTTTCATTGTTTCTGTTGTATTAAAAATTTTCTGCAATATCAGTAATACTGTTTTTAAAATGACAAAAAAAAAAAAAAAATCTTTCCAGTTAAAACTTTTGCAAGGCCTGTAAGGATGAGCCTTGACGCAGCTGCTCCAGTGTGACTTAATCGTCATGAGTTCGAAACACAAAAAGTGTTTAAAAAATTCATCAGACCCATTCTGGTGCTTGTCATGCTTGCCAAACAGAAGATTAAGCAAACACAGCCGAAAGTTTGTCCGTAAATGCCAAAACATTACCATTCTTTCTCAGACTGAAGGGTATATCCTCACTGCCCAATAAAAAGTATGATGGCTTTGGTGGGTGCGTTTAAGTTGTATTTGATGGAAGAGGTGATTGGACAAACATAAGACTGATGAACATAGTTTTACTTCTCTCCATTGAAATATAATGCAGGATAACTATTTCATGCAAAATAAAATCATTTCCTAGTACCAATTAGGTAGCCCAATTGTCTGATATTTAATGTATCAACAAATTATCAAACTTCAGTTTAAAAATTTTACAAAGTTAGGCAAGTCATAAGTGCTTCTGATAATAAATTTAAAAACCTAATTGATTGTAACTAGGTTGGTATTCACTAGTGTAACATCAGCACATGACCTTCAAAATAAGCAAGCTAAACGAACGTTATACCCATGTACATGAACATGAAGCATCTTCTTGGCAGTATTTACATATTTAAATGAAAAAATGAATTCTTTTTTTTAATTTGTAGTTGTATATCTAAAGAATAAATGATAACTATAATGCTTCTTCTACAGAGAGTTCCGAAAAACCAAAGCTGAACTCTAAGCATGATATGCTACAATGCTCTCCCAGAAAATCTTTAATATTCCTCATCATCAGAACTGGAATACTCTACCCTCCGATCCCTAATTGCTGGAAACAGCAATTGCCGGGGATCTGGGACATGTGCCATTGGTGAGTTATCCCTAACATTTGGTGTTTTGGATGCTTTAGGTGCTGATTCTCTCACTTCTTTGCAAACCTTATCCAGCATCCCGAGAAAATCACGCACAATAACAAACAACCGCAAACCCTCATCCCTCCCTGCATTCCCATGAAAATAGTTAGTGGTGCTCTTCACCAATGATTTTATTCTCTTTTCTTCTTCCCGTAAGAAAGTAATATCAGCCTCAGCATGCTCCACAAAGGATGTTAGTGACCGGTAGAAGCCACTGTCCTCATCCAAGATTCTCATATCCTTGTTCAGGAACTCCTTCGTCTTCAACAATCTATGAGCAAAGTCTACCACCACATTTGTTAAGGCATCAGCATCCAATCCTGCTGCCTTCTTTACATTCCCGAGTTCATTGCTCAGACCTGAAATAACCTTCAGGCCAAGGCTACAATAATAATCTCCACTTTCTCTTGCAGAGCCTTCATCAGAATTTAGGCCAGAAGTCATCAGGCTAGAGGTGCTCCCATTATCTCTTGCCAAGCATGCAGCACGCACACCTTCAGACCGGATAATCTCTTGAACAACAAAGTGCAAGAGTGTGGTCTTCCCATCAGTACCTTTGACATCTGACAACTTCAAAAGTGTATCAAGCCTAAATGCCTGAGCACCTCCACGGAAGGTGCCATCATTCATGCGATTGCCCGTTTTAAGTACAGCCTCTAATAGCTTCAAGAACAGACGACTACTTCTGAGCTCCTCGCAAGCTACCTGGTTTAAAAGATTTGAAAATACAATAGTAAAAATATGAAAACTTGTATTTATGATTTTGCTCTACCTGTCTACCAATAACACTTGAAAATGTGCAACAACCACCTAGCATCATTACAAAATCGTCGTATATATTACAAAATAGGAGGAAATCACCACTAACAAAGGTTAGGTGAATTCCATCATAATGTAAATGTTCTACTCGGAGGGTTGCACTCCTTTGTAATTAATAATACCTGGAGGTTTGCATTCCTTTGCAAATGCTCTACTCGGAGGGTTGAATGATAATAGAGCAGATATTTCAGATATTTTCCATCTAACATGAAATATTCTGTTGATAATTGCATCATCTACATTTGGAAAGGAATTCTTCACCCTTGCTAACGATTATACTTTAAATTGAATGCCCATAATCAGGAAGTTGAGAAGAATACTAATTTTTGTAATTATTTTTTTTTCAGCTAAGTGCTGTTGGCTTGTTTATATTAGGTGAAAGGGTTGGCAAAATAAGAGTTGGATGGATTCAGTGAAAAGAAATTCAATGTTACTTTCTATTTGAAATGATTTGGCCTTGATAAGGTAATACATATGCTAGTTAAAACAAAGAGCAAGGCCTTGCTGCTTATCTGTATATTTTGATCTTTTCCTTGGCAATTCTAAATATTTCTTTTAATCTTGCAAAGAAAGTGACTACACTTCTAGGATAAGAAATTAAAAATGTAAGTTAACCTTAACTAGAAAGCCTTGTCCTATCTACATGGGGATGGCTTAACAAATTGAAGAATGTTATATTCAAAGTTTCAAACTTTTCTCAACCAAACAGCAACCTCCTATTGATTAGTGCCTAATGCATGGCAAAGGCAACTGCTGGGCAAAAGAAAAACCTGCCAATAAACATTGAAGGGCATTTGGCTGGACACAAGATGTAAATATTTTTGTTCGTTATGGTTATGGAAGCATCAATAATCATTAGAAATATATCTAATGAAATCATTCAAGATCTCAAGACTTGCCTCTAGAGTTGCAAGTGATTCCTTTATGACCAATGCATCCTCTTGTAGAGAAGCCATGAATAGCAATGCATCTATCCGTTTAAATGCAAATGGTATATCCACCACAACCTTTAGGAACTGTTCTGCAGGTCCAAGTAGGGATATGTTGCCACTGTAAAGCCTAAGCCTTAGCTCTTCATCGGTGGTGGGTGACATTCTCAACAATGTTTTAAGTAGCTCCATGGGGAGCTTGTTACCTGGTTGGAAGAAGATAAGCAAAAGAATTGATAAATCAAAATAATGATCATTAATATAGTCAAATGGCTGACATATCTCCATGGAAAGCCCCTTAGTTGGAAAAGATAAGAAAATATGTGATTGCACTAGAACAACATATAAGAGTACTTTTGCAAGAACAAGTGCACGAGGAAAAATTCTATCAAGTGGTCAAGCACATACGATAATCAGAAAACTGGGTAAGCAACATGCATAGACTAGTGACATATAGAAAAGCAAATCATGTTGTTCCTGGATTACTAAAGCCTTAAGTCTTGTTCCACATATAAGAAATATGCTAAATTTTTTCCTTGATTTATTGATGTACAAGAACATATTGTATGGAATAGTCTCTAAAATCCACAAAAGACAAGATGAAAATTTACCTTCCATAAGTGCATCACAAACTTCTTCTGTTTTCACATTCAATGCTTTTAAAGAAATTGCCAAATTCTGTGACTTCTTGGGATTGATAAGCTGAACATATTGAGTTGGGGGATCATTAGATGATGATTCCTTCTTACCCTCCCACTTGTTTCTATTAGTAGAATTGTAACCAAATAACATTTCAATCATCTCTTCATTGAACCTGTAAATTGATGATTAGAAATGAAAGGGTCCATGGTATGCAATATGACAATATAAAGACCGACAACATCAAGCAGATTTGAACAAAGAGGCTTACTGGAATGAACCCGATTTAATTTGATGCCAGACCATGGATTGATCAGGGTTTGCAAGGACTTTATCCCAAAAGAATGGCTTCAGCTTGGTTTTTTCTTTGGGAGCATTGGCATCATCTTCTGCACCAAAATGCTGGGCAAAGGCTGCATCTCCTGAATGATTTGGCCCAAGGGGTGATGGCTGAGTAACTCTTGAAACCAAGCCTCCTTGTGGCAGACAAGGAGGAAGAGCACCCTTTGGAGGTGGTGGAGGCCGAGGACCAGGCTTTGAGTTGTGTAAAGGAGGGGGTGGGGCAGGAGGTGCTGGACCAACCTTTTTAACAGGAGGCATAACAGGTGGGGGAGGTGGTGGAGCAGGAGGGGGTGGAGCAGGAGGTGATGGAGCAACTTTCTTAATAGAAGGGAGCATAACAGGTGGAGGAAGAGGTGGTTTTGGCTCAAAAGCATTGCTAGAGATATTAGACATCTCAGTTGAAGAAATGGGATTTCCTGAAGGTATGTCAGATGGTCGAGTTCCATCTGAGCTAACATTGAAGGATGAAATATGATCATTTTGGCATGGGTCAGTTTTGAAAGACAAACCGCCAATCTTGTCCTTGTGAATTGAAGTACCTTGCCCAAAAGAGTTGGGTGACAAGCCTGAAAAGGAAAACTTACAAATTAGCATCTACAATTTCAAAAATATGCTTATATGAATCACCTGTGAAACATTTCCGTACCAGAGAAGTCACTTAAGCTTAAAGTCATAAGAGGCCTCTCCTCCCTTTGCCCATTTGTCGAGTCATTACTGTCTCTACAACATTTATGATAGCAACAGAATATACATGCAGCAATAAGACATGTCCCAGCAGCAGTAAGAACCACAGCAATCATAACAGATCTTTTGCTGTTGTTTGGCTTCTTTGATGGTAAAACTGGAGCAGCAGCTGAGGTTTGATTATAGGAATTTGGTGAAAGTCTTTTGCCACCTGAGGAATGATTATGAGGCAATGGAGCACTTGCTGGAGCAAGATCAGAAGATGGTGCTGGACCAAAACTAGGCGTTTCAACTCCTGGACCAAGGGATGGAGCTGATGCAGGAGATGGACCCGGCGCTGGAGCTGAGGCAGGGGACATGGCATGAAGAGGTTGATCTGCTAAATGCCTTCTCAAAACAAGATTGCATCCAAGTAACGACTCCAAATACTTCATATACGTATTTATCAGTCTATCATCATCTCCAGGAACATTAAAATGGAAGTTTTGCCTACTGAAACAACTAAGAAGTTCATGCTTAATTTGTGGTGTGAGAAAAGTCATAGTCTCCAATTTGCCACTTTTCAGAAAAAACCTAGAGTTCAGATTAGTCTCAGTAGAATCACAAATTAAATCCTCCATATTAGAAAATCCTGAGGTTCTTAAAACTTCTTTCATGTCCATAAAATCTAGCCCACAATATAGCCATATTCGCTCCATCTGAAATCACAAGATCTCATCATTAATCAGTTTCACGATTTCATTACAACAAAATTAAGATGAAGTATGCTATCTGTGGCAGTTCAAAGGAAAAAAAATTCACACCTTTGCAGCATGCATGCAGACAGAATCCACAATTAACTCTAAACATGGTTCAAATTCATTGATAGGCTGTGCATGGTCAATTATAAGGGCTATGGAGGAAAGCATGAAGATTCAAGTAGCTGACCAGCATTGATTCTACTATTACTGCACAGAGAAAGATTTGACAAAAGATCTGTGACTAATGACTGCATTTTTTACATCCTTTAATAACACTTTGGAAGTTCCCAACATGTGGCTATTTTGACCTTAAATTTAAATTTATAAAAGAAAGGGCCATAAAAATGAACAAAGAAATATCCACATCGCAAAAACACTTCATTTACAGTAAGCAAGTCTTTGAAGGTTGCTGAAATATAATGAGTTAACTAACATTCATCTGTGATCTCCATTCATCATTTTTCAATATGTAGGTATTTTACATGAATATTATGATCAACTGTGTGGTGCATAGGTTAATCTGCTCATCATTAACTTTGCACTGGGAGGATTGAAGCCTTAATTCTATGGAAGCAGAGTAGTCCATGCCATTTTGTAGATATATATTTGATTATATAAATACTTACAGTGTTAAATGTCTAAAACTATATTGTTATCAAAAAATTGAATGCAATATGATTTTTAACATTCCGTTGATTTTTTTAAAGATTTTAACCTTTTTTTTTATAGTTTCAAGCCTTCAGCCTAAGAACATCAAAGCTAGAGATTTGAAGATGATAAGCAACATAGTGTTATACTCTAAAATTATGTGATATATGTTTTCTTGGAATGTTTCCCTTTTTTAAAAAATCTTCTTTTTTCCTTCACATTTACATGACACTTGGAAACCCAGGATGAAACCACCATTGAGACCAAAATTTCATAGCCCCAAACTGAAACCAAACCAAGCTTGAACTTTGAAATAAATGATATAGAGAACTTATGAGCTTGGAAACACAATAGCTTGCACCAAATCAAAAAAGGAAAGAGAGATTAAATTCTGGTGAATATATGTGATCAATATGGGATTTCCAATGCATCTGAACAAGCCCTCGATTGTTAATTTGCTTATCCGCTTGTACTCAAGGCCATGTGATGTTTTATACATATTTGTTTAATTCAAATAAAGCAAACTATCCAAGCAGAGTAAATGGCATTGACCAAGCTGGGACATTTTAAGATTTGAGCAGTAATAGCATTCAACCCACTTTTATGATTTCCAAAATTTAGTTCATGCCACGGTTATGTGGATGATTTAGGGCCATCAAAGCTAAGAAATTTTGTATCCTGCTTCAGTCTTTTGGGGGATTCACCATATTCAGCAGTGCTGCTTTGCTACATTCAAGTTGGTATACTATAAGAATCTTGCAAGTCTAGGTTACTCATAGTACCTTGCTACACCCTTGAGCATTTTCTGATGGAGCTGCTCTACTTGCGTGGACGCATGCACATAAGAAATACATACATAATCAACTCCTGAAATGATGCAACTTTCTTTATTTTTCAACATTTTTTTCATAAATTCTTGTGAAAATGGACTGTTAATTTGTTAAGGTATGACCCCTAGATGTAGCCCTATGCTAATTATAATTTGCACACTCTGACAGCAGATAAGAAAGGTTATTAGTAATTCATCGGAAGTTGAAAGAGAGACAAAAGATAGTAGAATCCCACGTACCAGGTCTTCATTTAGCTCTGGAGAAGCCACGATCGCAGTATCTCTAAAGCCCAAGAAGGGACCTTCTGCCCGTTGCCTCCCTCCTGAGCATCTCCTCATCAGAACAGACAACGCTACGAGACAAACGAATAAAAATCCGAACTTTCTCATATCCATCGTTTCTTGGAACGATCTTCCAGCCACAATCTATCCTTTTCATCTCATCTATTGCCCAATCTCGACATCAAAATCCGCTCATATCTGAAAATAATAATAATAATAATAACAACACTGGAGAATCCCTCATGCGAAAGACCCAAAATTTCTTACACCGTGCGGGAAAACCACCGACACTTCCCCAGAAATCGGTAAAAAAACTCGACCTTCCAGGGAACCGGAACCGGAACCGATCCCGTGCCAGGGTCCACAACAAATGAGCTAAAAATTTCGAAAACGAGCTATCTCGAAGGTGGGTCGAGAACAGCGGATGGAGAGCAGATCTGGCCTTGTGCTCTCCGAGCGGCGACGAGGATGAGAACTGAGGAGGTCATAAAGTGAGGGAATCTTCCAAAATTGTCTAATGTGTTTATTATTAGCAGTCGGCGTTGGAACGTGGGAGACGACGAGAGACGTCGAGGGGGGATCGACGGTGGAACCACGTAGCGTGTGCGGAGGGGCCGAATGGCTCGGCTTAAAATAAAACATGACCAGGTGAGAGTTGAGCAGAACATTGGGGTCCTCTTATTGGGCTCGGCCTAAAATAAAACATGAACGGGCGTGAGTTGAAGTTGAGCAGAACTGAAAAATTTTGGCTCAAGCTCAAATCATTGAATTCTGTCAGGGCTGGAGGAAAATTACGGATAGGATTTAGTATTATTGGTGCGGCCAATTACCACACAGTATCAAAAAAGATCAATAGATCAATGAGCCATGGAAACTAATGATTATCGAATTCATGTCAGTAAAATATCGACCTAGGAACTTCAACCGATTCATATTAGGATCAAGTACGACAACCATTACTTCACTGGTGCCTAGAACAATAATATACCGAGTAAGTAAGATAAACCAAAAAATTACCACCTTTGAGACCATGTCAGCGGGATCGAAAACTTCTACAAGGGAGTGAAAATCGGTAATTAACCGACCTGGAGACAGGGCACCCTTATGGTAAGGTCGGGATATAATCGACTTTACATCAACAGTAGTTGACTCAATAGCTAATATGAGATTGGGTTTACTCTATCCTCATCAATATAGTGAGATCGGAAAAACACTAGCCTTGATATAGTCTTAACTGGAGCGCTAGCTACTTTCTAGCCATATCATAACTATCCTCCAGCTATGTTACAACTAATTGCCACTTAGGCAAACGACCTACAATTGCTATCTAGTTGGCTATTTTATTAAAATGAACTAAATGACCTAACGAACTTTTCTTAAGGCCTAAGCAAACCTCTCTATAAATAGAGGGACGGGATATCCTTCCAGAGAGTAAGTTTTTAGTATAAAATTTATAGAGTCAACACTTTATTGAAATCTTCTCTTGATTTTCTTATTGAAGAAAGATCGAACCCCCCTCTACTTAAACTCTGTTTTATTACCTCTAGCCTTCCATTTTCACTATCTGTTCTTAAGATCTCAGTTGACTTAAGCATTAAAGGGTCCTAAACTGGAGGGTATCTCATCAATTTTGAAAATTTTTTTGCAGATTGGTCCGCAATCTACGTCGACCCGACCACATCTAGCTTTTTAGCATGGGTTCTCCTCAATAATCTGAAGCCTTGCTGCAATAGATTAGCGCTAGAGGAAAGATGTTTTTACCTAAATATTGTGAAAATGATAAAGAAGGCACAGAACCCAGCTCCATCTTCCCTAAGAGTCGTTCTAAAGACGGTCCAACCCGATCTCTTCGCAATAGTTTAATCTTTTGATGTAGCAAGTCCAAACTTTCACCAATGCTATACAGTTGCTCCAATAGACAACGGAGCGATGGTAAGAACCTAATCTTCAAGAAGCTTGTCACAACACAGCCACCCCCCCAGTCCCTCAAGAATCCCACCGGGAGCATTTTCTTGACCAAGAAGAGTGCTCCTGTGAAGCAGAATCAACTTTCCATAGCAAGAAGCCGCAATGGGAGGAAGCTCTAGAGCAGAAGCTTCAAGATCTTGAGAAAAGGATGAAGATATGGCTCGGAGACTCTTCCCAAAGTAAAAAGAATTTTCATCTCACATCCCTTTTTTTGCTGAAATACTGAATGGAACCGGTTCCTTTCCGATTTAAGATGCCTACGTTGGAGCCATTCGATGGCTCCACAGACCCTCAAGACCATCTTGAGGGATATAGAGACGTCATGAGGCTTCAAGAAGCATCTAACGTCCTTCTTTGCATGGCTTTTTTCATTACTCTCAAAAAGTCTATGAGAGTATGGTTTTCTGGACTCCGTCCAGAGTCCATTTCTTCTTTTAATCATTTAGATAGGCTTTTCATGGCCTATTTTAGGAGTAACCGTCTATATTTGAAGTACACGGACAACCTCTTTTTCATAGTGTAATAGGAGGATGAATTCCTCTATAAGTATATGGCCCACTTTAATGTGGCTATCTTGGAAGTAAAGGATTTCAATGAGTGCATCGCCATATCTATCTTGAAACGAGGACTCAAAAGTTACCGTTCGACTTTCTCCCTAAGCAAGAATTTTTTAGAAAATTATGAGAGGATGCTGACCCGGGTTAGAAAGTATGCTAATGGAGGAAGAAGAGAAGCTGAATAAGAAGGAAAAGAAAAATAAGAAGCGGTCTCGTGAAGAAAAATATAGAAATCAAGAGGATGCCAGCAAGCGACCTCAGAAGAATCCGAGGTCCTGAAGCCCACCTCGAAAGTTCGACACCTATGCCTTCCTGTCTACCCTACGAACGCAGATTCTGATGGAGATCGAGAACCAAGGGTATCTTCGTCACCCAATCCCATGAAATCCCTACCTGCAAGAAGAGACAAAAATAAATTCTACTATTTTCACTAGGAACATGGGCATAATATTGAACAGTGCCACCAACTAAAGAACGAGATTGAGGCATTAATTCACCGAGGCTACCTCAGCAAATACATCAAGGATCAAGCAAATCAAGCCCTAAAGTAATGTCAAAAGCCTAACGACGCTATTGAACACAATCGGCCAACTGTTAGAGTCATCAACATGATCACAGAGGCTAGCAGATCTTGGGCAACATTTAGAAGCCCTCCCCTAAAGAGGCAACGAATTGATAACGCTGTCTCCTTCTCTAATAGTGATGCTCAGGAGGTTCAAACCCCTCATAATGATGTTGTTATCATTTCTATGATAATAGTAAACTATGATATAAAAAGAATCTTAGTAGATAATAGAAGCTTTGCAGATGTGTTATTCTATGATACTTTCTCAAGATGAATATTCTGAAAAAATTGAGACAAGTTAGTACCCCACTGATTGGATTTTCAAGCGACTCGATAGCTATCGAAGGAGAAGTTATGCTACTAATCATTGTACAAAAAGACTCCTATCAGTCAATTGTATAGCTTATATTCCTAGTCATCAAGATACCATCCTTGTATAATGCTAACCTTGTTGGCCCGGGCTTAATGCCCTCAGAGCAGTGGTTTTCACTTACTACATGCTAGTGTGATTTCCAACCAAAAATGGAATTGGAGAGATATGCGAAGATCAGATAGTGGTTAGACAATATTTTCTGATAGCTTCAAAAATGAAGAAGTCCATCAAAGCCTTACCAATCGAAGTGCCTGACCAAGAGAGTAAAGTAGAGTATGAAAAAAGCCAAGCTGAGTCAGCAGAATCCCTCATCACCATTCCACTCGAAAGGGACCCAAAAAGGATAGTCCAAATAGGAGCTCATTAAATGTTGACCTCAGGGATAAATTAATATCTTTCTTTTGGTAGAATGCTGATGTATTTGCATGGATAGCTTCAAACATGCCTGAAATTCTTACTAATATTATTGTGCATAAATTAAATATTGATCCCAAGCACCTAAAACTAAAGAAAAGAAGCTTCACTCTAAAAAGACAAAAGATGATAGATGAGGAGGTTGATAAGCTCATAAAAGCAGAATTCATCAAAGAAGCTCAGTACCCAAAATGGATAGCCAATGTAGTGATGGTCAAAAAGACAAGTGGTAAGTGAAGGATTTGTATCGATTACACCGACCATAATAAAATCTATCCTAAAGATAGTTTTTCCCTCCCATAGATTGACTAGCTGGTCGATGCAACCTCGGGACACAAGCTACTGAGCTTCATCAACACCTTCTTTGACTACAACCAAATCAGAATGGCCCATGACAATGAAGAAAATACGGCTTTTGTCATTGACAAAGGTTTGTATTATTATAAAATAATATTTTTTGATTTAAAAAATATAGGTGCCACTTATCAGTGTCTAGTCAATAAAGTGTTCAAACATCAAATCAGTCATAATATAGAGATATACGTTGATGATATGCTGGTAAAAAATACAAAAGAAGATAGGCATATCACCGATTTAGAAGAAGTATTTAGGAAACTCTGCAAATATCGAATGAAGCTCAATCCAAATTAGTGCAATTTTGGGATAACATCGACAAGTTTCTTGATTTTCTCATGATCCAGAGAGGAATAGAGGCCAACCCCAAAAAGATCCAAGTATTACTCGAGATGAAGGCCTCAGGCATGGTGAAGGAGGTACAATAGCTTACCGGACGAGTGGCATCGCTCAGCAAGTTCATATCTAGATCAACTGAAAAGTGCCTCTCTTTCTTTAAAATCTTGAAGCAGATTAAAGACTTTAAATGGTCAGGGGAGTGTCAATTTACCTTTGATAATCTTAAGGCATATCTTGGTTCAGTCTCATTACTGTCAAAGCTGATTGGAGGTGAGGATTTATTCATATACTTATCTATTTTACCTAATGTTGTTAGCTCGGTTCTAGTCCGAGATGATGTAGGGATATACAGACCAATCTATAATGCCAGTAAACTATTGTGGGATATTAAAACTCAGTATTCTAAGACCAAAAAAGTGATATATTTCCTAATCATATCAGCTAAACAGCTTCGACCATATTTTCAAGCCCATTCTATTATAGTTTTGACAAATCAACCATTGAGGACAGTCCTTCAACAATCAGATATATTCGGTCGGCTAATCAAGTGGGCCAATGAACTCGGTAAGTTTGATATCCATTATCGACTTAGACCTTCTATGAAAGTCCAAGTATTGGCCGATTTTATGGTAGTATGCTCCATACTTGAAGAAGAATCCACCTCAAAAATCTCAAGAAAAGTTATTGAAGGATTCTATTGGCTTCTACATGTTGATGGCACTTCGAATGCCTAAGAAAGCAGAGCTAGTTTAATCCTAGCCAATCCAGAAGGAGCTGTCACTGAGTATGTCTTGAGATTCAACTTCAAAATTTTTAATAACGGTGCTGAATATGAAGCCCTCATTGCAGGACTCAAAATGGCAAGAGAGCTCAATGTCAAGAAACTCAAGATTTTCACAGACTCATAACTTATCGTCAGACAAGTACGAGATTAGTTTGAAGCTAAAGATTCTATCATGTCTCAGTATCTAAGTAACATAAAAGAATTATCGAAGAATTTTGATGATCTCGAGATCATATAAATACCGAGATCGGAGAATGCTCGAGCTAATGCGCTATCACATCTGGTCACATCGAGATTTCTCGAGCTCAATCAAAGGGTATTTATTAAAGTCCTTGAAAAATCCAGCATGAAAATTCTAATAGTTGCTCAAGTAGAACATGAACCAAGCTAGATAGATCTTCTGACAGATTACCTAGATAGGGGAGTATTGCCAAATGATCCTACTAAAGCAAGGAAAATCAAAAGGCAAGCTCTATGGTTTGTCATTCTGGATGGGAAATTATATAAAAGATCATATTATTTCCCTTTACTCTAGTGTTTGAGACCTTCAAAAGCTGATTATGCTCTTCAGGAGGTCCATGAGAGAATCTACGGTAACCACTTAGGGGGCAGATCATTGGCATACAAAGTGATTCGATCGAATTATTATTGGCCAATGATTCAGAAGGATGCAGCCGACCTCCCCAATAGATGTGATCAATGCTAGAGGTATGCAAATATTCAATATCAGCCTGTTGTTGAGCTTATATCAATTACAGCTTCTTAGCCTTTTATCATCTGGAGAATGGATATTCTTGGACCTTTTCCCATAGTGACGGGGCAAAGAAAATTTTTGGTAGTGGCCATTGATTACTTCACAAAATAGGTGGAAGTCGAACCGCTAGCATAAATCATGAAAAAAAAGATGCAAAATATTATGTAGAAGTCAATTATCTATCGTTTTGACTTACTTTAGGTTACTATCATTGACAATAGAAAGCAGTTCGACAACCCAAGATTTAAAAAATTCTACTCCAAACTATGCATCAACCATGGGCTTACTTTAGTAGAACATCCACAGTCGAATGGAGAAGCAGAATTTACCTATTGAACAATTCTCTAAGGTTTGAAAGCCAGGCTTATTAAAGCCAAAGGACTCTGGGTGGATGAATTATATAATATTCTTTGGGCATATAGAACTACCCCCAGACGACCAACCAGAGAAATGTCCTTTAAACTTATGTTTAGGGGAGAGGCAATTATACCCATAGAAATTAACCTCCTAATGCTGAGGGTAGAAAATTTTCATGAGAAAAGCAATTCAGATCGACTAAGAACCGACCTAAACTTGTTGGAAGAAACTGGAGAGTGGGCTTAGATTCGTATGGCGACCTACAAACAAAAAGTAGCCAGGAAAAGCTTATCCCAAATTGGGAAAGGCCTTACCGAATCACTGAAGTGGTGCGCCCGAGGGGGATCAAAAATTTAGATGGCCCAAATATTCTAAGGACATGGAATGTTGAAAACCTTAGAATATACCATTAATGATTCTTGAATAAAAGCTCTGAAATTTTATCCTATGAAGATAGATCTCTATTTCAAAATGTCAAACCATCTCTCGACCACCTCGAAAAAAATCCAAGCAAACTCAAAAACCTGTCCAAACGAGGCTATGCTATTTGGCCAAATGAAGATAAGATACAAATTCAAAAATCTATCCAGACGAGGCTATGCCATCCAGCCAAACATGGATAAGATAAAATTATATTTGTCCAAATGAGACTATACTATCTAGCCAAATAAGGATAAAATTCAAAATCAAAAACCTATTCAAATGAGGCTATGCTGTCTGACCAAACGAGGATAAGGTACAAATTCAAAAACATATCTAGATGAGGCTACGCTATCTAGCCAAAATTATGTTTGTTTAAATGAGGCTATACTATCCGGCCAAACGAGGATAAAATTCAAACTCAAAAATCTATCCAAACGAGGCTATGCTATCCGGCCAAATAAAGATAAGGTACAAATTCGAAAATCTATCTAAACGAGGCTATGCTATCCAGTCAAACAAGGATAAGGTAGAATTATATTTGTCCAAAAGAGGTTATGTTATCTGACCAAACAAGGACAAATCAGATCATAAGACATCCAATCTCTGTATTAGACCTCATAAATTAGATTGTGAGACATTCGATCTTCAGATTGGACCTCACAAATTAAATCAGGAGACATCCAATCTCTAGATTGAACCTCACCACTCAGATCGTGAGATATCTGATCTCCAGATTGGACCTCACAACTTAGATTATGAGACACCTGATCTCCATATTAGACCTCACAATCTAGATCACAAAAATGAGAATAAAATTGGAAAGCAGCTAACCAAACTCCTACTAGATGGAAGGAAAACTGACCTATTGATCCCAAACTCAAGTAAAGCCCATGTCAGGTAATATTAGATCAAAAATATCCACGTCACAAGCAAACACAGGTAGTTAAAAAGAAGTTTTTATCAAGGTTATCAAACTTGAGCGTTTATGTAAACTCATGGAGTCAATGTAAACTCGACTCATAAACTCGTGCGAGTTTACCTATTTCAAAAACAATATTTAGAATACATATCCTAGTACTCAAACATAATTTAACATAACGATATTCAATATTCCAACTCCATAATAAAGCAAACAAAAGCAATAAAGTATGATAGTACAAATTAAACTCATACAGAAACAAATCATAAGTTCACAATGCTAAAACTTAAAACAAGAGTCCAAACTTCAAGATCTTCAAAATTCAAATCTTCCATCACTATCACCACCATCATCTTCAATCTCATCAGCATCATCATCATCATCATTAACTTCTTCCTCGGATGAACAAAACTCTTCACCAATGGCATCAAGGACCATATTCTGAAGTTCATCTAAATTAACATTGTTTGAACTTTCAACAAGTTCAACATTGCCTACTTCAACCACATCATCAATCTCATGTCTAGGACTAGGTAGGATCACCCCCAAGAGGTTGAACAACCTCTTCTTCATTAGAATCATCCCCTTTTTCCGTTATCCATTTATCATCAGATTGGATATCATCAAAGGGAATAATAGGACCTCTTTTGACTTGTTTATTTCTCAACTTCAAGTTGTACATAACATAAACCAAGTCATTCATCTTTTTCTAGTGCAAGCGGTTTCTTCTCTTTGTATGAACCTAAACAAAACAAAAAAAATCCAAAAGTTCATGATTATCTTATACTAATATACCACTAATTCTTAATAAAGCAAATTAAAAACTAGAAAAATAATTTGTAACCTCATTACCATTTCAAATGCACTCTAATTACGCTCACATCTAGAAGAGCTATAAGTCAAGCTAAGAATACGAATAGCAAATCTCTTTAATTCTAAATAATCATCACCAAAGAAGTCCCACCATTCTGCAAGAGACATAGATTGCCTGTTTCTCTTAGCATTATCAAGACCAAAAAGCCCTCTAGCATAATGAAATTCAGCAAGTTGCACACTAATCTTGTTTCTCTCTCTTGAATCAGCCACCAATCTAGCCATACAATTATATAGTCCTTGTTTAATCCCAGCATCATCTTTAAAAGTAGGGCCATAGTGGAAGTGAGGATTGAGATAATAAGCAGCTGCATGTAAGGGCCTATGGAGCTGGCCTTCCCAGCTCTCATCAATAATCCTCCATATAGGTTCATAGCTACAAATACCAAATACAAATTATCAAGATCTATTACTTTATTAGAAACAAATAAGATATGAAAGTGAAATTTTACCTTTTCTTAACATTCTTGAAGTTGCCTTTTATCCTTTCCTTGGCACAATCCATCCCTTCATATATGAAACCCATAGTTGGTTTTTCATCTGAATCAACCATGTGGAGAATTGTAATGAGAGGAGCAATAGTTTTGAGACATATGATAATATTTTTCCATAGTCGACTATCCAAAGCCAACCTTTGCACTTTTTTTCCGTCATTTGTCGATGCAAACCTACTTGATTTCTAATCATCAGAACCAAACATGCTCATTAATGCTGCTTTGTTATCATGAAGACAAGCCAGAGTTAGATATGCGGTAGCAAATCTAGTCACACCTAGCCTGATCAAGTCCTTTCCTTTAGTAAAAGTCTTCAACATGCTAATGAGCATTGTTCTTGAGTAGATGTAGGTGGTAATCTTTCTTCCTTTCTTTATGGTAGATTGATGCAATTTTATCTTTTTTTTAAAGTCCTCTAATATTAAATCAATATAATCGGCCACACATAGAGTCCAATACATGTTCTTTCATGTTTGCAACAACATCTCTCCTGCTGCTTTGTAGTTTGCAGCATTATCAGTAACTACTTGGACCATATTTTCCTCTCCTACATAGGTAACAACAACATCCAACATCTTAAAAATCTTTTTCATAGTTTTAAAAATATCAGAAGTGTCCAATGAGTAGAGAAAAACTATTTCCTTAGGACTATTCACCAAAAAGTTACAAATTGAACATCTTTTCTTATTTGTCCATCCATCAGACATGATTGAACAACTAGTTCTCTTCCATTCCTCTCTAAACTCTTTAAGCATTTCATCGGTACGAGCCACTGCTCATTTCAAATGTTTTTCTCTAATCTCATGATAAGAAGGAAGTTTATAACCAATCCCATATCTCTCAATCATCTCACACATTTTTGCAAAGTCTCCATTTTTTACACAATTAAAGGGAATAGCACTTGTGTAAAAGAATTAAGCAACTTGTTCATCCACTTGCTCCTTGTACTCCATCATTTAGTTGATTGTGGCTTGAGTGTTGCTCCCAATCCCACTACTAGATTTTGATTTTGTACCTAAACTAAAAACATCTTTTCCTTTTTTTTTTTTTGTGATGCTCTGAGTCCTCATTATCAGCCTCAACATCAATGTTCCTTTTTTGGTGTGATGCTACTTTAGCCTCCATAACAACTTTAACCTTCACTTCTTCAAGTATAGTAGGACAAGGCTCAGAATCCTCTCTAGTGCCAGCTAAATGATATTTGAATCTAAAAATTCCTCCACTGATAGTTTTTGCACAATAATTGCATTTCACTTCTCTAGCATTGCCTTGAACATCCACTCCATGTTTCCACCCAATATCAGCTCTATTTTCAGGAGCATTCTTTCTATGAGCAACAACTTTTTGCTTGATGGCCTTGACTCAGTATTTGCAGTTGCACACATTCTAATGATGAAAAAAAAAATCAGCAAGTTCATCCTCAATCTCATAATTCACAAAATGGAAGATAACCAAACAAATAAATTAGAAACATTCTCAGATTTTAGTTCAAACCATGGATCAAAATAGAGAGATGACAAAATCTAAAACCCCAAATCAGAGAAAACCCATAACCCCAAATGAGAGGAAACAAATTCAAAAGGCAAAACCTTCTTAAATTTTCATTGGCTGGACAGAGATGAGAAGAAACCAGTCAACCATAGTCGCACATCATAGAGAAGCATGCCACAAGTCCCGCCACATCGCACCCACCATCACATGTTGTCGCATGCCGCAAGTCCCACCCACCGTCGCACATCATCGCACGCCGCAAGTCCCACTGTTGCACGCTGTTGTCACATCATTGCACGTTGCACGACGTCATCATGCCATCGCACGTCGCAGGCCATCATCACGCCATTGCATGCAGTCGCAGGTGGGAGATGACAGTCACGCGAGAGGCAGAGGTGGTGGGTTTTTTTTGGGAAGGAAAGAGTCTCGCATGCAGAGGCTCCATGAAGGAACCAGATCTAGGATTTCAGGGCTAGATCTTAAATTTTTTTCAAGATCAGACAGCGAAAGGCTAAAATTAATCAAAATTAATTTTTAATACTAGAGAATATCCTAGATTTAATATCCTATTACATGATTATGACATGACATTAAATCAAAAATTAAATATAAGAAAGAAAATAAAATATATTGATCACATCAACATGCATCTATACTACATCTAATGCGGGTATGTAGAATAGATCAGATCTATTACCTATGCAAGTTAGATGTTCTAACTTACTTATCAGGGCTTAAGGATGATGTTGCAAGCTGCACATGCATTCGACCTCTAGGAGTCATCCATACGAGCCCACGAACTATTATCAAAAATCTTACACAGAAAATCAGCACGGTATGCTAGTACTATGCTGATCCTTCTTCAATAATCGATCTAGTGCTTTTTTCTTCTGGATTTAGACTCTTCCAAAAATGAGAGAAAGAAAGAGAGATTATAGATATGAGACACTCTTAATTAATCTAAAAAATGAGGAGGAAAAAAGATGAACAAGATAACCTTAGAAGAAGACCCTCTTCTTCTTCTCTATTCTCTCACCTAGACACCTAGTTTAGTATCTATGAAATCCCCATGCCCCAATATTCTTTCTCCTTGATTTTCACATGCCCTAAAGGTGTCTCAATGGTTTAGAACATGTCCAAAAATCAGTCTAAAATTCATCCTATATAGAGAGATGTAGTGGAGTCCTTGTTGGGTCAAATTCTTAGACTAGGAAAGATCTAAATAGGCAACTAGTTGGGGCGCCCAACACTTGGGCGCCCGCTCCTATATTTTAGGTGTGGACATCAAGAAATGTCACACAAATCTCCCTCTTTTCCACCAAACAAAAAGAGAGAAAATAGGGAGATGAGGGTAGCATGCATGGGAGGAGTTTTTATTTCCTAAAACTCCATCCAAAGGAAAGTTCAAATCAAATTCAAACTTTCTCCTTTGACCAAGTCCACAACTAATTACCATAAGAGAAATAGAGGAGAAGAGTGGGCATGCATGAAGACTAGGGAGAGGGGGTTTTTGTCACACAAAATAGAGGGAGAGGGTGTGGGGGGCGTGGGATATAGGTGGCGCAAGATGAATGGATCCTAGTCTTACTAGGATTCCATTTTTTACTTGGTCAAACATAGTTTCTCAAATCAAATTAAATTAGAATTAATTCAACCCAATTAAATTAGTTTCTAAACTAATTAAGAACTTAATTAAATTAGATTTAATTTTAATTTAATTTTTTAATTAAATTAGAAAATTTGATTGATCCAAGTCCTAGTTGAACTAGGATAAGTTCTTCCTTGCACTTAGCTTATCTAATAAACTAATTAGACTTGATCCTATCAAGCCCAAATCAAATCTAATTAAATTATATTTAATTAAAATTAATCTCAATCCTTTGACTTAATTAAATTAAGCTAATTAGTAATCAAATTACTGATCAATCCTCCTATAATACTTGCACTATGTTAAATATTAATCGTATTAATCGTTTAACCTTAGAACGATTCTTAATCGTTTAACCTTAGAACGATTCTTAATCGTTGATCAACCATCGGATCGAATCGTGAACTCTAATATGTATGACCTCATAGGTCTGAGCCTAAGCCAATAGCACAAAAATAATTTTTTTTACTAATCAAAGTAACTATCTAGCAATGATACTCGATGGTCAGATAGGTCGAATGTGTAGAACAACATCCTTAGAACCCATGTGGATATAGTTTTCATATAATTCATCCTCTTAACCAAAATGCTCGTAGAACATCTCAAAGTTTAACTATCAATATGGATCAAGTTGTCCACATTGTATTTCAAAATATCAAATCCATCTGATGGATTATCCTGGCCATGATTTTGCTGTATTGAAATACAATAATACATTCTTCTCCAACTTTTGGAGTGGTCAATTTCATCTTGATCACAAACCAATTTTGCAAGTACTTGACTATGCCCAAAAATCTTTCGTTACTGAATTAAAAATTTAATTAGTCTGATTCTAAAGCATAATGAGTTGCTTGCAAGTTACTCAGGTGATCTTAGATCTAAGGGACACTTATATCTATATCCCATTAGAAACATTCTCGATAGCAGAATGCTCTAGAGTTGGTCATGTTCAGTGACAATGTATCCCTACATCTCACATGTATATCATACCATTGTCTCCACACTTTCTGATTAAGAGGACAACCAACCTATATGGCATACATCGACCTATGCTCGATAGATGCTGTCATCCTAATTAACAGCCTATCATTTGGTCGTGAATAGTTTTAAAGACTAATCGATAAATCCTTTCTTTATCGAATCTAAATAGTTCTAAGGACTTCATCACAACAATAGAGCTCATTAGAAGATGAAAACTTATGATGAAAATATCAAAAAATATATTTTATTAATTAATAAATTAATTATAATTATAATATAGCTCAACCATTAATAGACTAATGATTGACTTTGAAACATATTTTTCAACAACTCCCACTTATCCTAAAACCACTCGACACAGTATCTAATAACCATCTTCAACTTGTGTTTGTCGAACTCTTTTATCACCAAGACTTTAGTGAAAGGATCGATCAGGTTCACCTCGATCCACGATCTCTCAGATCAGATAAAAGTGGCACAGAATATGCTTCGTCTGCTGGTGTGCCTTTGGTTCCTTCACTTGAGCTATGATACCAATGCTGTCATAGTAAAGTAAGACCAAACCTTCTAGGAAGGGTGCTACTCCGAGCTCGGTGATAAATTTTCTCAGCCACATAATTTTCTTCATGATATCTGATGCTGTAATGTACTCTACTTCACAAATAGAGTTTGCCATAGTATGTTGCTTGAAACTCTTTCAGTAGATGGCTCCACCATTCAGAGTAAAGATATATCCTGACATGTTTCTGCTATCATCATGATCAGATTGAAAGTTGAAATCTATAAATCTCACAAGTTTTAGATCTGACTCATCATAAACCAATCATTGGTCCTTAGTATTTTTCAAATACTTAAGGATAGCTTTAACCACTTTCCAGTGGTTTTCTTTAGGATCATACTGGTATCTACTCACTACTCCAGTGAGTTTGCCACGTCTGATCTCGTACATATCTGGTATACATGATAGATTCCACTGTTGAAGCATATGGAACTCTACTCATACGCTCTCTCTTTTCAGGAGTTATCGAACAATTCTTCTTAGAGAGTAAAATTTTATGGCCTATCAGGAGATAGCTCTTTTTGAAATATTTCATGCTGAACCTCTTTAGTACAGTATCTATGTACGGAGATTGGGATAACCCAAGCATTCTTTTAGATCTATCCCTATAGATCTTCATCCTTAGGATGTAGGATGCTTCATCCAAGTCCTTCATAGAGAACTGTGATGACAATCAGACTTTTATTTTCTGTAGTGCAACGATATCATTTTCGATTAAAAAAATATCATCCACATACAAGATAAAGAATACCACTATTGGATCATTTGTCTATTTGTAAATACAGGGCTCTTCTCCATTTTTAACAAAGCCATACATTTTGATCACCTTATCAAAATGCATATTCCAACTCCAAGATACCTACTTCAGTCCATAAATGGATCTCTAAAGCTTGCACACCTTGGACTCATCTGTGGATATAAACCCCATAGGTTGTATCATATACATCTTTTCAGTTAGCTCTTCATTTAGAAAAGCTTTCTTCACATCCATCTATGAGATCTCATAGTCCAGATGGGCAGTTATCACAAGCATTATCCGAATGAATTTAAGCATTTCCATAGAAAAGAATATCTCATCATAGTCAATACCATAATGTTGACAATATCCCTTGGTAATTAGACATGGTTTATAGGTCTCCACCTTTTCGTCTATACCCTTTTTTCTTTTGAAGACCCACTTGCACCCAATGAATTTAATTTCTTTCGGGTGGGTTAACCAATATCCATACATCGTTGATCTTCATAAACTCTATTTTAAATTTTATGGCCTCAAGCCATTTCTCAGAATTAGATCTCTACATAGCATCCATATAGGTGATCAGATCCTCATCATTCTCATCGAGTTTGATGGAATCACCGTTTTGGACCAAAAAATTATAGTATCTGTTCGGATGATATGATACTTTATCAGATCACCTCAGTGGTGTAGGTACACTAGGCTTTGGATCTGATCTAATCAAATTCGACTCAGGTTCAGCTATGGTGTCAATTTTTCTACCTATTGAACTTCATCAAGTTGAATCTTAGAGGCAACAGTTCCTTCACCAAGAAACACTTTTTTTCAAAAGGATTGTCTTAAGGCTGACAAACACCTTTTATTCATCAGCATGGTAGAAAAAGTATCCTTTAGTTTCTTTTGGGTATCCTATGAATGTGCACTTGTCAGACCTAGGTCTAAGTTTATCTGTAACTAACCTTTTGATATAAGCTGGGCACCCTCAAATCCTAAGATGTGAAAGTGCTGGCTTACATCCTGTCCATATCTCATATGGAGTCTTAACTATAGACTTACTTGAAATTCTATGTAATAGATAACAAGCCGATTCGAGTGCATATCTCCAAAAGGACATCGACAAGCTAGCAAAATCCATCATGAATCAGATCATGTCTAATAGAGTTCAATTTCTTCTTTCAGACGCACCATTATATTATGGTATTCCTAGAGAAGTCCATTGGAAGAGAATCTCATTCTTCCCTAGATATATGAGAAACTCATTAAAAAGATATTCTCCTCCTCGATCAGATCGAAGAGTTTTAATACTCTTTTCAATTTATTTTTCTACTTCACTATGGAATTGTTTGAACATTTCAAATGAATCCGACTTATATTTTATCAGATAGAAATATCCATATCTGGATAAATCATCTATAAAAGTGATGAAATAGAAGTATACACTTCTAGCACTTGTGCTCATTGGTCCACGTACATCAGTATGTACTGGACCTAAGAGCTCAATGGCTCTCTCACCTTTTTTAATAAAAGATGATTTGGTCATTTTACTAAGAAGACAGAACTCACAGGTTAGAAGTGATTCATAATTACTAACTTCAAGGATTCCCTCTTGGGTCAACCTATTTATCCTGTTCTTATTTATATGACCTAGCCTATAGTGCCATAAGTAGATATCTGATACACTATCTAATCTAGAGTGTTTGTCAGTTGAATAGACTATATTAACAGATTGTGATGGTATATACACACCATTGTTCAAATGTCTAGAGAAAACAGTAATACCATTCATAATGATATTACAAACTTATTTCTTTATTAAAATTTCATAATTATTTTTGGTCAGAAGGCCTATAGAAATGATATTTAAAAAGAAATTAGGACAGAAATGATAATCACTAAGAATAATGGTATGGAACTCAAATACAAGTTTTAAGATTTCTAAAGCTAGAGCTAAATCTGATCTTCCATCTCCAACATTCAGGAATCTTTTATCTTGCTTGAATCTCTTACTGACCCACAATCCCTACAATGAATTATAAATATGGTAAAGACTATCGGTATCCAATACCCAGTCAGTATAATTACAAATAGAAAAATTACAAGGAGTTATCATATAAGTATCTTGCCCAGCAACAGCTTGCTTCTTTCTCTACCTATTCGAATCCAGAGAGGCAATGTACTGAGAACAGTTTCTCTTTTAGTGTTTCCATTTCTTATAAAAGAAGCATCCAATTTGACTCTTATTGGGCTTGATCTTCCTGATCTGGTCCTGCATAGATGTCCCAGTCTAAACTTGCACATTCTTTGCTTTCTTCTTATTCTTCTATCATTTTTTAAAGGATCGAGAACCAAAAGATGAACCTTATACTAAGTTCATCGACTCCTTATGGAGTTGGTGATCCTTCTCAAAGTTCTGAAGCAACCCCAGTAACTCATGGTAGTCTACTTCAGGCTTTGTCATTTTGAAATGAGTGAGAAATGAGAGAAAAGAGTTGGACAGCAAGTTCAATATTGCATTTTTTTCAAATTGTTTATGCAAGAAAAAGTTGAGCTTGCTCAATCACTCTATCAGCTCGATCATGTATAATACATGATCAGTGACAGAGGCACTGTCCTACATCCTGATGTTGAAGATGGTACAACTAGTCTTGTACCTTTCAACATCTTCAGGTATACCAAAAGAATCCTTAAATATTTAAAGCATATATTTTGGTTGAGCCATCTCAAATCTGCGACTGAACTAGTCGCTCATGGCAGCCAGCATAATATAGTACACCATGGTTCGATCATTAAGCCACTTCTGGTAAGTATCTCTAACTATTTCACGTGCATTGGCAGCTGGCTCCTTAGGTGCAGGATCCATCAATACATATAGGATCCATTCATGTCCTAAGACTATCTTCAACTTTCGATACCAGCTACCGAAATTGGGTCCCACCAATTTATCATTATCCAATAATGATCGGAGCGATAGAAAAGTGACCATATCTGCAAAAAAAAAATCATGACCTAATTAGTAATTGATTCATTAAACCTAAAAATTTAGATTTTAATCAAAAGATTCTCTCACTATTTTATTCGAATTAGTAGTCTCTACCTCCAATTTGAAAAATTATCCTAATTTTTTAGTGGATACTAGAATTCACATAGACTGCACACGAGCCCAATTTTGGTTAGCTAATCCATGTACATCTATGAATATATTCATAACCAATTATTTTTTAAATAATTTTTTAATAATTAATTTTTTTTCTTCAGTCCCTAATCAGTAGCCTTTGGCCTCCACTGAAAAGGTCCGATTAGACCCAACCATTAACATGACCATGCTTAGTCCATCAAACCAATGAATAATTAGGTCCAACTTTGGTTGGCTAACCTAACCACCATTTAAAAAGATGTAGCCAAGAAATCATATAATGAATGATAATTTTATTAGCCATAAACACCAAGCCTTTAGGCCTCCAATGATTATCCAACTGATGGACCTATTATCACCCACTTAATAAAAGGCTATGATCTAGTTATCATAATAACTATTTCATTTTAGAGGTCTAATAATTTTAGAGGATTTAATTTTAAAGAAAAAAAAAATTAAATAAATCAGCTTGTCATGATCCTTCCACTGGCTTCACCAAGTCAGCTTAAGGGAGATCATTAATAGGCTGGTCTAGGAGCACCTAAAATAGTCATACTAATTTACTTAGCTAACATGGGTCAGCTCGAATAGTCAAATGATTCGATCAAAATATAATTCTACCAAGAGGTCAGGTAAGTTCGATTAATGGAAGGGTTTGCCAAAGCTTGCCTTCGACACCATCAGAAATGGTCAGGTAAGCGGGCTGCCAATTAAAGACCATCAGTCTAATTTATCTTAGATACCAACTGGTTTAATCAGTCTTAATTAAATCAATCTAATAGTTTGTGCTAGACCGCATAACCAAGAATTAAGTTCATCTTGAACCTCGTTAAAGACATGGACTTGACCAACTACAACTATTGTAATTAATATAGAGAATTCTTGATCTAATCTAAGACAATAATTGATTAGATTTAGTCAATTCTCTAATTAAGTCTATTCTTTAATCCAATCCTAGGTCTAACCAAATTAATGAACCTAATCCCCACTAATCCATTTAATCCAATGTGTTATGATTTGTGTCTTAGGATCTTCAATTCATAATCCTAGATCCTAACCAAACAACTTCTTAATTCTTAATTAAGTTTTATGCAGAGAATTGGGATTTGACTTTTTGAAAATAATTTTCATATTTGTAAAATATTTTTAAAGCATGCTTCTATCAACCAAGTTGCATATTTGATTCATAATCAATATGCAAGTAACATAAGCATGAAACTACTTTAGATCTAATCTAAACATGTTCATGTAATTGAAATAATTTCAACTCTAATTAATCATAAATTATCTTAAATTAAATCTAACATATTTATCATAATTAAAATTAAATTAAAATTTTTTTAATCAGATCATAAAATTTTTTAGATCTAATCTAAAATTTTATGATCAATATTTTAGATCAGCATGTACTAGGACAATCTCTCCATTGTAAGGATAAATCTTGTGGTAGGACAACCTTATAGCAGTCCATGTAATCTAATACTTTTATTTTTAAATCTAAAATTATTTTAAATTTAATAAATTATAAATAAAATTAGATCATATCTAATAAATTTATGATAAGAAGCAGATCTATACGAACTAGGACAACCTCTCCACTGTAAGGGATAAACTTTACGACAAGACAACTTTATAGCAGTTCGTGTGATCATGATTTTGAATTTTAGATTTAATAATCAGATTATAAATTATATTTAATCTAAGAAATAATCTAAACATGCATACATAATCATGTAATAATTAACCTAGGCTCTGATACCAATTGAAGGAACCAAATCTAGGATTTTAGGGCTAAATCTTGAAACTTTTCAAGATCAGGCAGTGAAAGACTAAAATTAATCAAAATTAATTTTTAATATTAGAGAATATCCTAGATCTAATATCCTATTACATGATTATGGTATGACACTAAATCAAAAGTTAAACATAAGAAAGAAAATAAAATATGTTGATCACATCAACATGCATCTACACTACATCTAATGCAGGTATGTAGAATAGATCAGATCTATTATCTATATAAGTTAGATTTTTTAACTTGCTGATCCAAACTTGAGGATGATGTGGCAAGCTGCAAATGCATCCGGCCTCTAGGAGTCATCCACACGAGCCCACGAACCACAATCAAAAATCCTACATAGGAAATCAGCACAGTATGCTAGTACTATGCTGATCCTTCTTCGATAGTCGATCTGATGCTTTCTTCTTCTGGATTTAAGCTTTTTCAAAAATGAGAGGAAGGAAGAGAGATTATAGATCTGAGACACTCTCAAATAATCTCAAAAAAGAGGAGGAAAAGAGATTTTTGCCCAAATAGACAACCCAAGAGGGGAGGGTGAATTGGGTTTTCAAAAATCTAAAGCAGATATGTGCGGTTATAAATGATTAAATCTTAAGTGAATCAAATGTGAGAGTAAATAGAAGACACAATCAAGAGCACACACATAAATAAAAATAATTTATAGTTGGTTCGATACTCTATTCCAGTACCTACATCCTACTTTTCCAAGCAAACTTTTGAGAATTTCATTATAATTCCTGCAAGATTACAGCTGGATAGTTTTTTTGAGCTTACTATTCAAAAATCTAGTTGGTTTTTCTCTAGGTTCACCAACCACAATCCTTATAAAGATCAAACAAACCAATCTAAATAAATAGAGGAGAGAAAATCTCAAAATCCAAGTTTCAGCCTCTGTTGAAATCAAGTACACGGAAAGAGAAAAAAAAATTTTATAACTCGAAATGCTTTCCTTTGAATGAGCAGAAAAATTATCCTTGCAGTTCATTGAAAGCCTCTTTGAATACGTGGAGTTAATGCACTTGAGGGTTCTTCAAAGCTTAAGAGAACTGATTGATTGGAGATTAGGTATTTATTTAAGAACAGAGCGTGCTTCGCTTTCTCTCATTTTTCTCTAATCAATTAAAAATAACCCTTCTTCCTTTTATATCTATAGTATTCTCTCACTTCTGATGATGATTAGAGCTCAAAAAAGTAAAATCTAATCATTGGAGAGCAGCAACTAGCCATTGGGATCAAAAAAATATGATCTGAAATGCCTCATCAAAAGATTGTCATCGAGTCTCGAGACCTCTCGATTTATCTCGAGACATCTCGCCAGGTTACGAGACCTCTCAATTTGATCAAAAGAGCTCTCGCCTTTAGTCACACGAAAAATTAGCTTTCTAAAAAAAATGGCTTGTCTGAGATTGAGACCTCTCAGTTCTGAATGAGACGTCTTCGCTAGAAATCGTGCAAGATCTCTTCAAAAATTCCTGCATGAGACCCTCTCGCTCTCAGAGCACAGAAACTGGATTTTTATCGCCTTGAGATCGAAGAGCTCTCGAGATTCACTTCGAAGATCTCTCGAAACTAAGCCTAGAACTGCATTTGGGAGCATGCCAGTCCACTCGAAGCTCTCAAAAATTTTAAGACATCTCAAAGACTGCTCCAAGATAATTTTGAGGAAATTTTTGCACCAATCAAGAGGATTCAATTTTTATTTTGAATTCCACTTTATGTCTTCCTTATTTTGATCAAAGAGCTCTCTTTCTTTTAACATTGAAATACTTAAAATAAAATATATTAGTAATCATTTGCTTTAATGTTTGGTCATCATCAAAATCACTTAGGAGGTTCAATAGAGATGAACAAGACAATCCTAAAAGAAGACCCTCTTCTTCTTCTCTATTCTCTCACCTAGATATTTAGTTTAGTATCTATAAAATTTCCATGTCATAATATTCTTTCTTCTTAATTTTCACATGCCTCAAAGGTCTCTCAATGGTCTACAACATGTCCAAAAATCAGCACAAAATTTGTTCTATATATAAAGATATAGAGGAGTTCTTATTGGGTCAAATTCTTAGACTAGGAAAGATTTAAATAGGCAATTAGTTGGGGCGCCCCCTCCTATATTTTAGGCATGGACCACCAAGAAATGTAGCACAAATCTTCCTCTTTTCCATCAAATAAAAAGAGAGAAAATAGGGAGAGGAGGGTAGCATTCATGGGAGGAGTTTTTGTTTCCTAAAACTCCATCCAAATGAAAGTTCAAATTAAATTCAAACTTCCTTGGTTGACCAAGTCCACAACTAATTGCCATAAGAGAAATAGAGGAGAGGAGTAGGTGTGTGTGAAAACCAGGGAGAGGGGATTTTTGTCGCACAAAATAGAGGGAGTGGGTATGGGGGGCGTGGGATATAGGTGGCGCAAGATAAATGGATCCTAGTCTTACTATGATTCCATGTTTGACTTGGTCAAACATGGTTTCTCAAATCAAATGAAATCTAAATTAATTCAACCCAATTAAATTAGGTCCTAAACTAATTAAGAACTTAATTAAATTAGATTAAATTAGATTTAATTTTAATTTAATTTTTTAATTAAATTAGAAAATTGGATTGACCCAAGTCCTAGTTGAACTAGGACTAATTTCTCCTTGCACTTGGCTTATCTAATAAACTAATTGGACTTGATCCTATCAAGCCCAAATCAAATCTAATTAAATCATATTTAATTAAATTTAATCTCAGTCCACTGGCTTAACCAAATTAAGTAAATTAGTAATCGAATTACTAATCAATCCTCCTACAATACTTGCACTAGATTAAACATCAATCGTATTGATCGTTTAACCTTAGAAAGATTCTTAATCATTGATCAACCATCCGATTGAATCGTGCACTCTAATGTATGTAACCTAATAGATCCAAATCTAAGTTGGTAGTATAAAATAAATTTTTATATCAATCGAAGTAACATCTAGCAATAGTACCCGATGGTTGGATAGGTCGAATGTGTAAAACAACATCCTTAGAACCCACGTGGATATAGTTTTCATATAATTCATCATCTTAACCAAAATGCTCATAGGACACCTTAGAGTTTAACTATCAACTCTGATCAAGTTGTCCATATTATAATTTAAAATATCAAATCCATCTGATGGATTATCCTGGCCAAGATTTTACTATATTGGAATATAGTGATACATTCTTCTCCAACTCTTGGAGTGATCAATTTTATCTTAATCACACACTAACTTTGCAAGTACTTGACTATACCTAGAAGCCTTCCATTACTAAATTAGAAATTTAGTTAGTTTGGTACCAAAATACAGTGAGTTGCTTGCAAGTCACTGAGGTGATCTCAGGTCTAAGAGATATTTATACGTATATCCCATCAGAGATATTTTCGATAGTAGAATGCTCTAGAGTTGGTCATGTTCAGTGATGATGTATCCTTACATCTCACCTATATACCATACCATTATCTTCATACTTCTTGATTTAGAGGACAACCAATCTATATGACATACAACGATCTATGCTCGATAGACGTTGTCATCCTAATTAACAGCCTATCATTTGATCATGAATAGTTTTAAGGACTAATTGATAAATTCTTTCTTTATCAAACCTAAATACTCCTAAGAACTTCATCACAATAATGAAGTTTGTTAGAAGATGAAAACTTATAATAAAAATTTTAAAAAATATATTTTATTGATTAATAAATTAATTATAATTATAATATAGCTCAACCATCAACAGATTGATGATTAGCTTTGGGACATATTTTTCAGCACTCCAAACATTTTGCAAAATATGGTAGAACCGTAGAAGCCAAAATGATGCTTAGGTATTTTTTATGAAACAAAAAAAATCTCAACTCACTAACTCAGCTCTAAACTCATGAGTTTGAGCGAGTTCATCCAATTCCACCTAAGTTCACCCGAGTCAGGGAAGGTCCAAGTTGCCCAATGTGATGGCTCGAATTGGGCACCTAAAATCATAAACTCATACAAGTTTATGAGTTAACTCGTGAGTTTAATAACCATGATTTTCATTACTTGGAAAGATTTTTACAAAGCCCAAACCAGGCTGATACAGAAGAAAGAAAATAGGACCAAAGAAGAAAACTACAAAATCAGGCATTTTTCTGAGAAGCTTGCACCGTGGCAGCCATCTAATCACTAATTGGGGACTCCACCAATATGATCTCAATGGCTAGAATCTCAGTAGGGACAACTGGGGTCTTAGCATGGGTAAGTTGTTGGAGGGTCACCTCAGAAGCAGGTGGAGGAGCAACAATAGGAGGAGCTACACCCAACATCGGCTTGACGACGGTCTCTGACATTAGTGGGAGGGCGGCCTCTTATGTAACCCCACTCAAGTCCAAATCAAAAGAGAGCTTCTTGATCAAACTCTTATAGTTGTTAAATATATAGTCGAAGACATCCTTCGAAGCCTTCACAACCTCCTCCTAAAAGGCTTTAGAGGACTTATAATCCTCTACAGCCTTGGTGGTGGCAGTCTTCAGCCTCTTCACATCCTTCTGATAAATGAGGAGAGTCTTGTCTTAGGTAGCCACCGTGTCATCGTGGGAGGACACCATCTCCTCTAGGACATTCATGTTGGTCTCTAGCTCGAAAATCTTGGAGATCTCCTGCTGCAACTCTAGCAACCTCTTTTTCTCCTCATTAGCCTTTCTCTGGTGATCCATCAAGACCTTTTTTTTCTTCTTTATTATGGCCAACTTTTTTTGGAGTTGCTTCTTCAACTTCTCAGTAACCTTAGCCTCTTTTATGGCTTTCTCCTCCATCACCTTCTTACAATCCTTTACGGATTGCAATGCCTCTTCCATGGTCCTTTTATTATCAAAAAATCATGCAATATACTCAATAAGAAGCCTAAAGAACATGGCAGACTGAAAGAAATAAAAAAACAAAATGTAAGATCGATCATAAATCGATAAAAAAAAAAAGAGAAGAAAGAAAGAGACTCACGTCCAGAATACTATTGAAGCCATAGTTGATCAGCTCCTCCAGCCTGAGATCCCTCCTGTAGATGTTCAAATCTCATTGCGGCATCATGGCATATAGCAGGTCCCTACCGAGCCTCAGCATCCAAGTAGGAAGCTTAAGCAAGGTCAAGCTTGTTAGTGGAGGTCGACAACAAATCAACCTTGGAAACCTTCAACCCTCTGGAGGATCAAGACTGATGAGCAGGTGTCGAGGTCAGTGCAGTCAATGGACTGGACCTCAATGATGCAGAAGATGGGCCCAATTTTGAGCGAACCACTGGCTTCGTGGGAGGTAGATAAGCCACCTTGGTAGATTTCCAATGTCCTTAGGACGTCGGAGATGGAGCGATAGGGATTGCATTGATGGGGGGCCACATCAATCACTAGCAGCCTCGAGGTAGAAACTAGGGCAGATCGAGGAGATGCTAACATGAGCGCGACAACTTCTTTCTCCTTCCCCCTCTTCGCAGTAGGGAAGCTCGTGGGTTTCTGCTTTCTCTTTTTTTGCTCCACTAACCTCTTCAGATTGAACTTCATGAGTGCTGCCACAACAAAAAAAAACTCATCAATTAGAAAAATACATATATATATATATACAAATACGGAAGAAACCTAGTGATAGACTCACCCTAGAGAGAGATCTGGTTGATGTCGGAGTCGAACAATGGCTAGCCTGTCACCAACTGGCTTAGTTTGAGCACCTTCATACCCATCAGCTCCTCAAAGGCCTCTTTATCCTCAGGCAAAACTTAGTCATTGGAGTTCCACTTAAGCCAGGATTTACCCCAACTATGACTGAAATGCAAAGGGACATTAGAAGAATCAAAGAAAAAAATAACTTTTTCAGTTTGATCTGGAAGTCCAAAAAAATTTCTGAAGGCTGCATGTCCATCTCATGAACACCATCACGTAGATGCTGAACTCTTCACAAATTCGATTGGGTCATCTTCTCAGATTTGTGCCTAAATTTTTAAACATGTAGAAGAGAGAGAGAGGATAGAGGGGGCGTGGGATATCTCGAATGGCAGTCTTTGGGTATGAAAAATATTTCTACATGAAGAGCCTTGGTGCAAGGGTTCTTATACAAAAGCATAGCACCAAGTTAGAGTCCCTCTTTGATCAAAGTCCTCATTTTTTCGACCATTGGGACTCCTGAACTTTATCTCCACGAAAATCTCCAGATCCTATCTAATTTTAACACCAAAAATCAATCTGGAAGGTGGCGGCATGAGTAGATAAGGAAGAGTCCACTGCGCCTAGGACCTTCCCTCAAGAGTTTGATCCAAATCGAACTCAATCATAACTTAATCTAGATACCTTCAAAAAATCATAAAATTTGGTACACTCAATGTATAATTCATGCTCTATTACATATCCAAAAATCAAATCAAAATTATTTCTAAAATATTTTCTAGAAGTATTTGATCAAATGATCCTCAATGCTCTCAAACAGGTCAACTTTTGACCCTTGTCCAATTTGACTATGAATGAATTTAATTTCTATAATTAATCTGACCAGGATTTATTTCAATCAGATAAAAATAAACCTATTCAAAATACAAGAATGAGTCAAATCAAATTTGACTTGGTTGCAATGAATCAAAAAAAATTTAGAAGAAAAAAGTCAGGTTCGATCGTGTGCTAGCACGATTACCTTGAACCTGATTGAATCTAATCTAAATCAATCGAACTGAATTAGCTCAATTGATGACATCAAGACCCAAACCCTTATTTGCATAATTCAGTTAGATTCAATTCTATATGGTAATGAGATATATCGTGATCTCCATCATCGACATCATCAAAATATCTTTCGATGGATCAGAACTTTTTTGATTCATACAATTAGAATGATTGATCATCAAAATCATTCTAATTGCTCTTAAAATCCATCAGTGACACCTAGCAGTATATGGTGGCAACCCATCAGAACTGAAAGTGAATCTCTCAGTGTAGTTACCTGTGTGGTTGGGTTCTTCTATCTTGAGCTCTGATAAAATTAGGATTAAGGTGAACTCATCAAACCTAATGTTCATCATATGAATTAATTATTCGATTTGAGTTCAATATGAAATCCTAATAGAAACTTTTTCTATCATCTTCACTCTGCCATGGCCGTGGGCTTAAGAACTCAATCTCATGATTATCATAGGGCTACTCCTCATATACCAAGGTAGATAGATTCTCGTATTGGTGCAATTCAATTCCTATAATGAACATGCTATAGCCAACATACACCTTAGGATTTCGAATAGCTAGGAGACCAAGTTATGGTGTAGTCAAATTATAACATCCTTAAGGTGAACTACTGATGCACCTCAGGTCAAAGAACCATACACACCATTGCAGCATCGAGTCAGTCATCGATGAGAAGGTAGACTTTCTTATGACTACTCGAGATGGTCACGCTCAGTGCCCTTGTTCTCTAACAAGTATCTGTACTCTCGCTTTGATGTCTCCACATCATAGACTTAAGACATGTCTATCCTAAGAAAGTGATGATACACCAACCTTATAGATCGATTACCATCCTCATGATGATCCTACAGTCGGAAGTATTTTATAAGTTAATTATGAAAGTTCATGTCTTAAATTTTCAACTCTTAAAAATATGAATTATCATTATCATTAACTCAAAGGATATATCATAGATACTTTTAAATATACACTATGATAGAAAATTAATCTATTTATTAATTTATAATCAAAATTATAAAATTATCCTTAAAAGTATATTATAAGTGACAACCAATCTAGCTTCTAGGGTACACATCTAACAAACTCCCACTTGACTTAAAGCCAATTAGCTATAAATCTAAGTCACATCTTCTTAAGGTGGACTTCGATCTTCTGCTAGCTCAATAGTTTTGTCAGTGGATCAGCCGCATTATCTGAGTGTCGACTCTCTTGACCTCGACGTATCCCTTCTCGAGGTAATCGTGGATGAGATGGTATCACAGTTCGATGTGCTTGGATTTTTGGTGAGACCTCGACTCCTTAGCTAGGACTATGGCACCATTATTGTCATCACTCCAAGCTCTATAGCAAACTTCTTGTACTAGAATGCCTTCTTTGCAGCTTCCAACGTAGCGATATACTCTGCTTTCATGGTGGAATCTGCCATCACCGTCTGCTTGAAACTTTTCAAGCTGACAGCACCACCATTATAAATAAACAGACTTTCAGATGTCGACTTTCGATCATCTATATCGGACATAAAATCTGAGTCTGTATACTCCTAGATCTGGAGTTCTCCATTACCAAAGACTAGAAACATATCATTAGTCCTTCTTAAGTACTTAAGGATACATTTCATAGAAGTCTCATGCTCTTCGTCTAGATTTGACTGATACCTGCTTGTGACACTCATAGCATGGACAATATCAGGTTGTATACATAGCATGGCATATATGAGGCTCCCTATTGCTGAAGCATAACGAATCTTGCACATGCGTTCAATCTCCTCAGGTGTGTTGGGACACATCTTCTTGGAGAGATGAATGCCATGTCTGAAGGGCACAATCCTCTCTTGGAGTTTCTATGCTAAATCTTTTTAGCACCTCCTCTATGTACATCTTCTATAAGAGATCCAGCATCCTATTTGGTCTATCTCTATAGACCTTAATTCCTAGAATAAAAAATGCTTCTCGTAGGTCTTTCATAAAGAATTCTTTAGACAACCACATTTTGATCGTAGTCAATATGAGAATATCATTTTCAATTAGGAGGATATCATCCACGTATAGTACGAGAAAGACAACAATGCTTCCACTGATCTTTTTGAAAATACAGGCCTCCTCCTCATACTTGATGAATCCAAACGATTTGATCACACCATTAAAACAAGCATTCCAGCTTCGAGATACTTACTTAAGTTCATATATGGATCTTTGTAGCTTGCAGACCTTATGATTAGTATCACTGGATGTGAAATCCAGCGGCTATTACATATAGATATCTTTCTCAAGATATCCATTTAAGAACATCATTTTCACGTCCATCTGCCAAATTTCATCATCGAAATAAGCTGCAATAGCAAGCAATATATGGATGGATTTGAGCATGGCTACTAACAAAAAAGTATCTTGATAGTCAATGCTTTTGCTCTGATTATATCCTTTTGCTACGAGCCTTGCTTTGAATGTCTCTACATTTTCATCGGCACCTATCTTTGTTTTGAAGATCCATTTACATCCAATAGGTACTATACTTTTAGGTGAATCTACCAAGGTCTAAACTTGGTTCGAGTCCATTGAGTCAATCTCTAACTTTATTATCTTTAACCATTTCTCAAAATCGATATCTGATATCATCTCATCATAGGATTTGGGATCATCACCATGAACCCCTTTTTCTGTGAGAAATATTTTCTCTACATCCTCTAAAATAGTACCTAAGTACCTTTCAAGAGGATGAAAAATTCTTTCTGATCTACGAGGTGGATGGGGTAGTAATTGAACTAGCTCAATCTGATTGGGTTCTATAGATTTCTTGGCTCATGGCTCTTAGGAGAATTTCTCCTCGAGCCTAAGTTATCTTCCGATGCCACCATCTTGAATAAACTATTTTTTAAGAAAGATGGCGTGTTGATTTATAATCACATTGTGATCTTTCAAAAGATAGAAATAATATCCTAACGATTCTTTAGGATATCCAATAAATCAAGCTCTAAAAAACTTAGACTCTAACTTGTCCGTCTGTTGTCTCTTGACATGGGCCGAACAACCATAAATTCTGAGATGACTCAGACTTTGTTTCTTACCATATCATATCTCATATGGTGTGGTAGGAATGACTTTAGATGAAACCCTATTCAATAGATATATAGCGATTAACAGACTATGTTCCCAAAGAAACTTAGGAAGGTCTATGAAGCTCATAATGGATTGAACCATATCTAATAGGGTTCGATTTTTTCGTTCTGAAATTCCATTGAGTTGAGACGTTCCAGGTGGAGTCTACCGAGAGACTATGCCATTATCCTTAAGATAGTTTAAAAATTTTCAACTAAGATATTTGTCTCTTTGATCTGATCGAAGAATCTTAATGGATTTTTCTATTTATTTTTCAACTTCGAGTCTGAATTTCTTGAACTTTTCAAAAGCTTTAGACTTGTATCACATCAAATATACATACCCATACCAAGATAAATCATCGATAAAAATGATGAAGTAGATGTAATTACTCCTGACTGACATATCAAATAGGCTGCATACATCAGTATGTACTAGGATAAGTAGGTCTGTGGCCCTTTCTTCATAACCCATAGGTCCTAAGATCGTAACCTAGTTCTGATACCAGTTGAAGAAAAAATCATATTTTCCATCATAAGATCGTGCAGATCTGAGATGGATTTTTTAAAAAATTTTTAAATGATCCAATCTGATCTAAGAGATCTGATCATGGTGATCTAATATTAAAAATAAAAATAAAAATTTAATTTAATTTAATATCATATCTTATTTAGATAATCTAATTATCCTACGATGATCCTGATGTTTTTTGAGATTCTGGAAGGAGCCATGCATGCGCCTGATCTCTACCAGTATCCACTGAAAAAGAATTTGAACGTCTTCTCCTCATAAATTTTTTCTTCAAAGATCAGATCTAAATTTGATCTAGAAGTTCTTCAAAAAATTTCTGAAGGCAGCATGTCCATCTCACGACACAGTCACGTAGATGCTGAACTCTTCATAAATTTGATTGGATCTTCTTTCCAGATTTATGCCTAACTTTTTAGATATGTAAAAGAGAGGGAGAGAGAGGATAGAAGGGATATGGGATATCTGGAATGGCAGCCTTTGGGTATGAAAAATATTTCTATGTGAAGAGCTTGATGCAAGGGTTCTTATACAAAAGCATAGTGCCAAGTTAGAGTCCCTCTTTGATCAAAATCCTCATTTTTTTGACCATTAGAACTCCTAAAATTAATCTCCATGAAAATCCCTAAATCTCATCTAATTTTAACATCAAAAATCAATTTAGAAGTTGGCAGCATGAGTAGATAAGGAAGAGTCCACTGCGCCTAGGACTCTTCTCTTAAGAGTTTGATCTAAATCAAACTCTATCATAACTTAGTCTAAACACCTACAAAAATTATGAAATTTGGTACACCTAATGTATAATTCATACTCTATCATATATCCAAAAATTAGATCTAAATGATTTCTTAAAAATTTTCTAAAAGTATCTGATCGGGTGACCCTTAATCTCTCAAACAGGTCAACTTTTGACCATAGTCCAATTTGACTATGAATGGATTTAATTTCTATAATTAATCTAATCTAAACTTATTTTAGTTAGATAAAAATAAATTCATTCAAAATATAAGAATGAGTCAAATCAAATTTGACTTGATTGCGATGAATCAAAAAAATTTTAGAAGAAGAAAGTCAAGCTCAATCGTATGCTAGCATGATTACCTTGAACCTGATTGGATCTAATTCAAATCAATCAAATTGAGTTAGCTTAATTGATGATATACAGAATCAAACTATTATTTATGTGATCCAGTTAGGTTCAATTCTATATGATAATGAGATTTGTCGCAATCTCCATCATCGACATCATCAAAACACCTTTCGATGGATCAGAACTTTTTTGATTCATATAATTAGAATGATTGATCATCAAAATCATTCTAATTGCTTCCAAAATCAACTATGATCAAGTTATCCATTTTATATTTTAAAATATCAAATTCATCTAATGGATTATCTTGGCCAAGATTTTGCTATATTAGAATATAGTGATACATTCTTCTCTAACTCTTGGAGTGGTCTATTCCATCTTGATCACATACTAACTTTATAAATACTTGACTATGTCTAGAAGCCTTTCATTATTGAATTAAAAATTTAGTTAGTCCGGTACCATAGCACAGTGAGTTGCTTGCAAGTCACTGAGGTGATCTCAGGTCTAAGAAATACTTATACCTATATCCCATTAGAGACGTTCTTGATAGTAGAATGCTCTGAAGTTGGTCACGTTTAGTGATGATGTATCCCTGCATCTCATCTGTATGCCATTCCATTATTTTCACACTCTTTGGTTAAGAGAACAACCAACTTATATGGCATATAATGACCTATGCTTAATAGATGCTGTCATCCTAATTAATAGCTTATCATTTGATCATGAATAGTTTTAAGGATTAATCGATAAATTCTCTCTTTATCGAACCTAAATAGTTCTAAGAACTTCATCACAACAATAGAGTTTATTAGAAGATAAAAATTTAGGATAAAAATACTAAAAAATATATTTTATTAATTAATAAATTAATTATAATTATAATATAGCTCAACCATCAACAGACTAACGATTGACTTTGGAATATATTTTCCAACACTCTAAATATTTTGCAAAATATGGTAGAACCATAAAAGCCAAAATGACGCTTAGGTGTTTTTTGTGAAAAAAAAATTCTTAACTCACTAACTCGGCACTAAAGTCATGAGTTTGAGCGAGTTCATCTGATTCCACCCAAGTTCACCCAAGTAAGGGAAGGTCCGACTTGCCCAACGTGTTGGCTCAAATTGGGCACCTAAAATCATAAGCTCATACGAGTTTACGAGTTAACTCGTGAGTTTAATAACCATGATTTTCATTACTTGAAAAGATTTTTACAAAGCCCAAACCAGACTGATACAGAAGCAGGAAAACATGACCAAAGAAGAAAACTACAAAATCAGGCATTTTCCTGAGAAGCTTGTACCGCGGCAGCCGTCTGATCACTAATTGGGGACTCCACCAATATGATCTCAATGGCTGAAATCTCAATAAGGATAGCTGGGGTCTTGGCAAGGGCAAGTTGTTGGACGGTCACCTCAGGAGCAGGTGGAGCAACAATAAGAGGAGCTACACCCAACGTTGGCTTGACGACGGTCTCTGACATCAGTGAGAGGGTGGCCTCTTGTGTAACTCTGCTTAAGTCCAAATCAAAAGAGAGCTTCTTGATCAAACTCTTATAGTTGTTAAATCCACAGTCGAAGACATCCTCCGAAGCCTTCATGACCTCCTCCTAAAAGGCATCAGAGGACTTATAATCCTCTATAGCCTTGGTGGCGGCAGTCTTCAGCCTCTCCACATCCTTCTGATAAACGAGGAGAGCCTTATCTCAAGCAGCCACCATGTCATCTTGGGAGGACACCATCTCCTCTAGGTCCTTCATCTTGGTCTATAGTTCGAAAATCTTGGAGATCTCCTGCTGCAACTCTAGCAGCCTCTTTTTCTCCTCATTGGCCTTTCTCTGGTGATCCATCAAGACCTTATTTTTCTTCTTTATTATGGCCAACTTTTTTTGGAGTTGCTTCTTCAACTTCTCAGTAACCTTGGCCTCTTTTATGGCTTTCTCCTCCATCACCTTCATACAATCCTTTACGGATTGCAATGCCTCTTCCATGGTCCTTTTATTATCAAAAAACCATGCAATATACTCAATAAAAAACCTGAAGAACATGGCGGACTGAAAGAAATAAAAAAAATAAAATGTAAGATCGATCATAAATCGATAAAAAAAAAGAGAGAGAAAGAAAGAGACTCACATCCAGAATACTATTGAAGCCATAGTTGATCAGCTCCTCCAGTCCGAGATCCCTCCTGCAGATATTCAAATCTTGCTGCGGCATCATGGCATACAGCAGGTCCCTACCGAGCCTCAGCATCCAAGTAGGAAGCTTAAGCGAGGTCAAGCTTGTCAGTGGAGGTCGACAACAAATCAACCTTGGAAACCTTCGACCCTTTGGAGGGTCGAGACTGATGAGCAGGTGTCGAGGTCAGTGCAGTCGATGGACTAGACCTTGACAATGCAGAAGATGGGCCCAATTTCGAGTGAACCACTAGCTCCATAGGAGGCAGACGAGCCACCTTGGTAGATTGTCGATGTTCTTAGGATGTCGGAGATGGAGCGATTGGGATTGCATTGATGGGGGCCACATCAATCACTAGTAGCCTCGAGGTAGAAATCGAGGCAGATTGAGGAGATGCTAACATGAGCACGGCAACTTCTTTCTCCTTCCCCCTCTTCATAGGAGGGAGGCTGGTGGATTCCTGCTTTCTCTTTTTTTGCTCTACTAATCTCTTTAGATCGAACTTCATGAGTGCTGCCACAACAAAAAAAAATTCATCGATTAGAAAAATACATATATATACAAATACGAAAGAAACCTAATGACAGACTCATCCTAGAGAGAGATCTGGCCGATGTCGGAGTCGAACAATGGCTGGCCCATCACCAGCTGGCTAAGCATGAGCACCTTCATACCCATCAACTCCTCAAAGGCCTCTTTATCCTCAGGCAAAACTTAGTTATTGGAGTTCTACTTAAGCCAGGATTTACCCCAACTATGACTAAAATCCTAAGGGACATAAGAAGAAATAAAGAAAAAAATAACTTTTCCAGTCATGAATGGAAGAAGGAAAAGAGGGCCCAAACTTGCATTAAGATTGGGGTAAAAAGTACCACCAACCCTTTTTTGTTGGATGGTTTTTCAAGACATACAGTGCCCTAAAAAAGGAGATCCTAAGCTCTAAAGCGGCAAAGCTACAACAGGTGTTGAAAACTAGGATAATCCTAATGGCATTGGGGGTGACCTAGGTCGAATGAAATCTGTAGGAGTCCAAAACATTGTAGATGAAAGGATGCAAAGAAAATCGCAATTCAGATCGAAGTGCTTCATTATAAAAAGCGATATAGCCTTCGAGAGGCTGCGTGACTCGATCATTCAAATCGAGGTTATTAGTTGAAAATACTCGGGGATATGATATTTATCCTTAAGTTTCTTCAAGTCAGAGTCTACCAAGACTGAATGTTCAATATCCAGCCCAAAATAGTCCAGAAATCTCCTTATCAGAGACTCCAAACCATTTTTGCCGAAGGTACTAGCACCGATAGTCATCCAAAATGGATCATCCACCTCAAGCTCGAGTCGAGGCTGCATGGACCAGATTCTTCGATCACCCGAAACAGTCTCCCCCCTTCTCTTATCACCGTCGTGAGAGGTACTCTCTTGGAAAGACATCCTCAAAGAAAGAAGGAGAAAAAGAGGAAGAGAGCAAAAGAAAAAAAGGACTGGATAGAGGAAGCAAGTAAAAGAAAATCCTAAACAAAAAAGACACCCTAAACCTTGAAGGAAAGAAGAAGAGGTCTACCTAAAGGAAAAGAGACCTTCTCTTCGGTGGTCCTCCTTGGCACCGGTGATGGCCGGAACATCCTCCTTCTCCAATCACCTGGGCACTAACAAGTTTCCAAAACATCTCCTAGCAGAACCTCCACATTGAAAGGGGCAGTAAAATAATTCTCAGATGGTTGCCACTCTATTTATAGAAAATAATAATGGCTCAGATCAATCTACCCATTGTTAGTTTTTTGCCACTTGTCAGTAATCCAAAATGATCGTAGGGAGACCATTTTGATGCATCCCATTCTGATTAAGCCACGTAAGCATAATCCGTGCAGTGACTTGACTAATTAATAAAAGAGCTACATGTGCCTTATGTCACCTGGATTATAGCAGAATAGGCAATGATAATTTCCTACTCTCCCATGCTTCCTTAAACACCAGTTATCAGCAAGAATTGAAAGATATCTTTCAAAAATGACTTTCCACACTCGTCACGAAGAATTCCACTCCAGGTCTAGAAAGTGGGGGGTAAGTATTGGTGCGGCAAATTACTACCAACCACGTGGCAACATCAGGAAAGATCACTAGACCGATGAGCTACTAAATATGAAAACTAGTGATTATTGAGTCCAAATCAATAAAATATCGATCTAGAAATTTCAACCGATTCAAATCAAAACCAAGTATGACAACCTTGCTTCATTGGTGCCTAGAACAGCAATATATCGAGTAAGTAAGATAGATCGAAAAATTGCCGTCCTTAAGACCATGTCAGTGGAACCGAAAACTTCTACAAAAAAAATAGAGGTCGGTAATTAACCACCTTGGGGATAGGGCATCCTTATGCCAAGGTCGAGATATAACTGACCTTACAGCAACAACAGTTGACTCAATAGCTAATCTGAGATCGGATATACTTTGTCCTCACCGTCAGTACTATTTTGGTAAATTATCGATATCATCAATACAGTGAGATCGAAAAAACACTCTTTGATATAATAAATCCTAACTGGAGCGTTAGCTGCTCCCCCACCATATCATAGCTGTCCTTTAACTACATTATAGCTAATTGCCACTTAGACAAATGGCCTACAGCTGCTATCCAGTTGGTTATTCTATTAAAACAAACTAAACGGCATAACAAACTTTTCTTAAAGCCTAAGCAAATTTCTCTATAAATAGAGGGATAGGGTATCCTTTCCAAAGTAAGTTTTTAGCATAAAATTTATAAAGTCAACACTCTGCTAAAATCTCCTCTCGACTTTTCTACTGAAGAAAGATTGAATCCCTCTCTACTCAAATCCTTTTTTATTGCCTTCTAGCCTTCCATTTTTATTATCTATTCTCAAGGTCTCAGCTAACTTAAGTATTGGAGGATCCTAAATTGGAGGGTATCCTATCAGTTCTTGAGACTTTCTTGCAAGTTGGTTTATGATTTATATCGATCCGATCCAATCCAGCTCTCCAGCATAAGTTCTCCCCAACAATCTGAAGCCTTACTTCAACAAGTATTATCTCTATCTATATTTACTTTTATTTGATAAAATATGAATGCAAATTGAATATAATTGGAGGGTAAATTTATATATATTTGATTTTATCGATAAATTTTTTTGTATATTTGTTTTCAATAGATGTGCATGCAGAAAAAGATAAATATGGATGTGGATATTAGGTGGATGATTAGATTTTATGAATCATTAATCAAATATGTCATTGTATAGAAGATAAAGGGAATAGAAATGCAAATTTATGATAGTTGTATGAGGTTCAATAGCAGTGGAAATTCAAATCATATATTTGGATATGGATCAAATATTCATATCTCAATATGCGTATCCACCTTTTTTTAATTAACAAGAATATGAATATCGATATTAGTTAGATAGTAAATGTGTATAGAAATATAGAAAATTGATTTAGATGGGTATTATTATGGAATATAATCAGCCTCTCTATCATTCATAGACAAGTGGCGAGTAATTATATAAAAAGCATTTACATCTTTGCTATTAAAAGGAATTTAGAAATAGAAGCATTTTTATGGCAGATTTAATCTCAATAAAGAAAGAAAGTGATGGCTCATAATGAGGAAATAATGTCTCATCTCTTGGTTTCCATCTCTAACTTCAACATATCCTTTTTCTACACCTATAAACATGGCTAAGAGACTCCAAAAAAGGCAGACTCTGAGAAGGAGAAGCTTCTTCAACTCAAAGCTCTCATGGTGAGAGGCTCACAAGCCCTCATTTATCATATATTTTTTTTTCTTCTTGCAAATCAGAAGATCGAGTAAGTTGGAAGGTCGAGAAGGTCACCAGAAGGCCGAGCAAGTTCGACCTCACCAGAAGATTGAGTAAGTCAGAAGGCTGAGAAGGCCATCAGAAGATCAAGTAAGTCAGAAGGCCGAGAAGGTTACCAAAAGGCTGAGTAAGTTCGACCTCATCAGAAGATCAAGCAAGTTAGAAGATCGAGAAGGTCATCAGAAGGCTGAGTAAATCAAAAGACTGAGAAGGTTATCAAAAGACTAAATAAGTCAGAAGGCTGAGAAGATCATCATAAGATCAAGTAAGTCAGAAGGGCGAGAAGGTTATCAGAAGATCGAGTAAGTTCAAACTCATCAGAAGATCGAGTAAGTTCGACTCATCAAAGGCCGAGTAAGTTCAACTCACCAGAAGGCCGAGTAATTTTAACCTCATTAGAAGGCCCAGAAAGTCGAAGTGAAAAGAGATAAAAGTCATCCGAAACTGGGCCAACTAGAATAGGATAACATTTTATACTAAATTTTCTATTATAATCTCATTATTCCTATTCTTCCAAAATTCTGATCTGACTAAAGCATTGAAGAGCCCGACTAGAGCCAATCCGATAAGCTTTTTCATTTATTTGATATACGGATCTGCGACCCCAAGCTAGATTGTATTTTATCATTGTAGATCAAATAATATACCCTCCAGATGGTCCTAGCCAGCCAAATTTTGAGAGCAACAGATTGGCCCGTTGGTAGGGGGTTGCTTCCCTCTAAAAGGAAATAAAAAAGATCCACCTTGGATCCCACCAAGCTGCAACAAACTCAAAGCGATCCAACCAAAGCTGATCTCGATCGACCAATCGAGAAAGATCTCTATAAGTCGCTCCTTGTATCTCCAAATTTCAACTATGAGGATAATCGATCGGCTCTGATTGAGATGATTCAATTTAGTTAGACAAGAACTGATCTAATGACAACTACAAGCTCCTACTTGATGATTCGACTTGGTCGGACAAGAACCGACCTAACGACAACTACAAGCTCCAGCTTGAGATGATTCGATCTCGTCAGATGAGAACCGACCATGCAAGCTTCAGCTCGGATGATTCGACCTAGTTGGTTGAACACCAATCTAATGAAAGGTACGAGCTCTAGCTTGAGATAATTCGACTTGGTTGGCTGAACACTAACCTAACGAAAGGTATGAGCTCCGACTTGAGATAATTCAACTTGTCTAGATGAAAATCAATCTAATGAAAGCTCCAATTTGGGCCTCCAAAATATGAGCTCAGAAATCATATTGCAATTGACTTCTAATATTTTGACTTCGGATATTCTTCGGATATATTGACTTTCAATTTACTTCGGATATTCTTCAGATATTTTAACTTTTGATTTACTTCATATATTCTTCAGATATTTTGACTTTTGATTTATTTTAGATATTTTGACTTTGAATATTCTTGGATATATCAACTTTTAATTTACTTTGGATATTCTTCATATATTTTGACTTTCAATTTACTTCGAATATTCTTCATATATTTTGACTTTCAATCTACTTCAGATATTCTTTGGATACTTCGATTTATGATCTACTTTAAATATTTTGGATATTTTGACTACTTATTGACTATTTTCTTCATCTAAAGCAGAGAAACCGCTTTGAACTCAAAAGTGGGGGGTATATGTTATGAAATATAATCAACCTCCCTATCATTCATGGACACGTAGCAAGTAATTATATAAAAGGCAGTTACAACTTTGCTATTAAAAAAAATTCAAAAATGGAAGGATTTTTATGATAAATTTAATCCCAATAAAAAAAATGATGGCTCATAATAAGAAAATAATATCTTATCCCTTGATTTCCACCTCCAACTTCAACGTATCATTTTTCCACACCTATATAAATAGGGCCAAGGGACTCCAAAAAAGGTAGACTCTAAGAGGGAGAAGCTCTCGTAGCTCAAAGCTCTTATAGTGAGAGACTCACAAGCCATCATCCATCATATATTCTTCTTTCCTTCTTGCAAATCAGAAGATCGAGAAGGACGCCAGAAGATCGAGTAAGTTAGACCTCACCAAAAGATTGAGTAAGTTAGAAGGCCGAAAAGATCATCAAAAGATCGAGTAAGCAAGAAGGCCAAGAAGGTCATCAGAAGATCATCAGAAAACCAAGTCAGTCAGAAGGCTAAGAAGATTATATGAAGGCCAAGTAAATTCAACTCACTTAAAGGTCGAGTAAGTTCGATTTATCAAAAGGCTGAGTAAGTTCGACTCATTAAAAGTCCAAGTAAGTTCGACTCATTAGAATGCCGAGTAACTTCGATCTCATCAGAAGGTCTAGAAGGTCCAAGTGAAAAAAGATAATTATCATCGAAAACTAGACCAACTAGAGCAGGATAACGTTTTATACTAAATTTTCTATTATAATTTTATTATTCTTATTCTTTCAAAATTTTGATACGACTTAAGCATCGGAGGGCCTGACCTTAGCCAATATAGTAAGCTTTTTTATTTTTTCGATATGCAGATCCATGACTCCAAACCAGATCATATTTTATCATCATGGATCAAACAATCGTCCTCCAGATACTCCTAGCCATGCTAGATTTTGGCAGCAATAGGTATTATTTAATCCATTCTCATCCCTAAATTTAAGCAAGCTTGGCTTTCAAATGGGCTGCGGCATTAAGTTGAACAAATCCTCAAGGTAAATTGATACAACATTTATCAACATCTAAAATAAATAAAAAAAATTTATGTAAGAAATATTAGTAAATAATATTATATATTTTAATTTTTAATACTTAGTTATTTTTGTCAAATCTACATCAGTTGGACATAGCTCTTATTTGGCACATTTATTTCTTCATTTCAAATTTCTAACTTATGGTTGAGCCATTTACTAATCAAGAAAGCCAATAATGAGTTTAACTTCGAGCTAAACATAAGTTAATCAAAAATAGCTTAGTTGTTTGATGATTCTCCAAACTAAAAAAAAAAACAAGAAGAAGATGCTTTGATAATCTGAAGATGGACGAAATTAAGTGTGCTAAATGCTGAGGCTTCGTGCCATTGATTTATAACCTATTACAACACTTGCACATTGTATGTATCTCAGTGTGCAAACTACACTAAGATGGTATTTCATTTGACAAAAAAGATCCTAAACATAAAACAAACGAAGTTTCTCCTAAAGCCAAAGCTTCCATCTAACTTTCTTACCAACCTGAACCCCTACTTAGGATAGCAATTCATGTTGGTAGATCGTCAATCCATTTGCGACACAACCCATATAATCTAAATATGAATATGATATGATTATTAAATAGATTGTGATTCACAATTCGTGCATGGACTACTCATTAAATGGGTCACCCGCGTAACCCGATTATTAAACGGGTTATGTTGGGTTGACATGAATATGACACGTTTATAACAAGATAAACAAATTTAACATAAAAATTATTTAAAAAAATTAAATAATACTACTTTTTGGGGGGTTCAACTTAACAGCAAAGAAATATCAGCATGTATAAATTAGAACAAGTAAAAAGAACCATATAAATACCCAGTCATAAATCATAATAGGGGTGATGCAACAAACTTATTATAAATATATTTAAAAACTTATATCAATCATCAATCAAAATCTATTTCAGTATAAGGGTAACTAAATTATACTAATATAAATATATCCTTACTTAAATTTCATAAATCAGTAAAGTTTAAACACTAAATAACAACTAAGAGTTCACAAAATATATAATAATATAGTTTACCACCACAACATATATTGTTAGGATTTAGATCACTATGAACTTGATAGAAAAAAAAATTTATAATAAATTTATAAAAATATTAAATGAGTTACGTAGGTTTATTTTGGGTTCGTGAGTTAACCCACGAATAACATGAATTTTGTGGATCATAATTGTATCGACCCACTTTCAACTCGAACCCACATAAACTCAACTCGGAACTAGATTTTTTCGTATCATTTTCGTGTTGGATTCGTATGTCGTATCAAAAATTGCCACCCTCACCTTCAGCTATAATCCTACCATCTTTGGGAAATGCTTTGGGCCACACGAGAAAGTTCCTTGGTCCATGATGCTAATTTGATAATTTCATATTCAATTTTTTTTTTTTTTTTTTTTTTTTTTTTTGCAACAAGTCTCATAAGTTGCACTAAGTACCTTATGCCACGCAGCAAGAGAATTGTTCATGTGCATATAATTGGAGCCCGAAACATTACTTGTTATGCTCCTTTCTGTTTGATCAGTGCCTTTTCTTAGCCTAGCCACTGCCTATGCTATACTTTTTGCCTTCATTTGCTTGATGACATACGGAACTTGCCTCCCACATTGAGAGAGAGAGAGAGAGAGAGCCCTATAAAGGTCAAGCATCAATAAATCAATCCAAAAGAAGTCGAATATATCAATAGATTGGAGTAATGGAAAACAACCGAACGCCTCTCATACACGATGAATGCTCCAATCAACGACAGAAAGAAACCACGTGGCTGCTTTCAGACGATGGGATCGAGAAGCAAGGGTAAGAGTATATTGGTAGGCTGCAAGTGGGTTAGGTAGGGCTGGGGACAGACACATCCCAAACCTAATCTATATTTTGACTTAGGTTAAAAAATGCATCGAAGCCTAATTCATTTCAATTTGAATTTAATTGGATCGATGATAGGAGAAGTAGGGATATTGGCATGTGTAGGTTTGCATGCAGGACTGGAACCGGGATTGGTGCAACCCCAAATTCGATCTATATTTGACTTAGGTTAAACATTTCATCCAACTCTAATCCATTTCCACCTGTATCTAATTGGATAGAATTTAAGATTTATTTTACTGGTCTATTGTCTTGCATATAAATTGGATCCAGAAAATCAGAAAAACACATGGAACATGTAGAAGCTGATTAAATAATAGTTAAAAATATGTAAACATTATTAACAAGCCATGTTGCATAAAATTGAATTGATGCCCACATTTAAATTATAATGAACAAGACAAATTAATATTTAACTACATAGAAGTTATTGTTAAAATTAAATTGATTTCTTAAATTCTAGGAGGGTCATGAAATATATAGTGTGTTAACTTCTAGTACATTTGTACCGCTCGATAGGCAATGGAGAAAATCTGATAGCTCGCGTTATAAGACTTCCAGCAGTTTGATCTTTATGTAAAATTTTGCCCCTGGAGAAACGTAATGGAAAATGCTGCCATCTGGAGCAAACTTGGAACCTCTACCCAAGGAAGGAGAATGCTGAACTAAGTTTTCGGCTATCAGCCTATTATTTGGCGACAATTGAAAAAATTCAGAGAAAAAAAAAAGGTCCATTAATAAAGCACGACCCTGGTTGGAATTCCTCCTGTTAGTTCGTGCACTTAGAGATTAGAGAGAATCAAGTCCCTTATACAACACCAAAAATGGTTGTTGTGTTGTTGAGAGAGCAGAGACAAGCACTATTCAGCCAGAACTTACAAACTAAAACCAGGACTTCTTGGTTTACCGAGAGACTAACCCAATTTGACTCACTATAAACAGAATCTTGACCATCCTTTTCCTAAATATTTTATAGAATAAGGGCATGTTTGGATTCATGGGCCCAAAACCCCAGAAGATTCATGATTTATGCCTATATAATTGGGAAAAATAAGCTTGGGTTAGACCTGTGTTCAGAAATACCTAGGAGCCTATCAAGTAGGCTAGCCGGCCCAAATCTTATAGCATAAAAAAAATGACTTGTTGAGATTTTTTTTTTTTTTATCCTATGGGATTTGCGCCGACCCACTATATAAACTCCTGGATAGAGGCCGGTTCAAGCTCATTTTTCCCAATTGTATAGACCTAAATCATGAATCCTATGAAATTTTGGGCTTATGAATCCAAACAAGCCCTAAGAGCCGGTTTGGATGGTTGGGACCAAAATTCTATAAGATTTATGAGTTGGACCAGTACAACAATCAAAAATATTAAATTAGAAACTGGGCTAAACCTTTGTCTACAACTATCCAAGACCATCTTTGATATGAGTTAGCCCGAATCCTATAAGGAGAAAAAATGACCTTATGAGATCAAATTTTTTCCCTGTAGATTTGGGCTAGCCCATTCCAAAGGCCCCTGGGTATTGGGAATATAAGCCCAGCCTAGACTTTTTTTTTTGCTAGTTGTACTTGTCCAAACCCATGAATCCTATGGGATTTTTGTCATGTTCGGAATGCAACAACCAAATCAGCCATGCGATATGGCTGCACACTTCTTAAAGCAAGACCATAAAGAATATACAAGGCCTTAAAATCTATTACAACCTCAAAGTTTCAAATAACAAAACTTGTATAGTTTCAAAACTCAATCATCTGATCAGTGTTGAACACACAATTGGTTCTGATGCCAATTGTTTTGCCATGGTATCGCTCTAATACCATGTTACAGAATTTTTAATCTTTTATATGGACCTGAGGAGACCTGCGATGTTCTCAAAGGATAGCAAACCACTGATCTGGATTTGTGATGAGGCACCTCCCTCCTAGGGCTTGAGGGAGGTATCCCCCCCCTCTAGGGTTTCTTCAAGGATCCTGAGGCGGCAACGCTAGAGAGAAGAGAGAAGAGAGATTAAAAGAGAAAAGATGTATATTCTATTTTTTTTTATAAAATTCTAATACAACCTATATATAAATACATAACTAATATGCCCGATCAAAAACTTTCTTAGTTAATCCAATACATAAAAGCACTTACCGAGCTCATGTATACCCATATCTCACATGCTCTCATCCTTTAGACTTACCACTGAAGCTCCATCTATTCAATCTTTTCTTCAGTGATCCTAATGATAGCTAAATACATGCATCCTATAACCAAATAAGGAATAGAAAGAAAGGGCTGTGAGCTTTACAACCTATAGTAAGAATTTTCATATACGAATACTAATAATAATAATAAATAAAAAACTAACAATAGTTATTATTCACATAAATTCTATATCATAATATATCATTATCATAAAATATGCATAGCAAATATATCTTTTTGTATAATAAATCACATCAAACCATTATCTCGAATTATTATATAGTGGATTCGATAATATTTATATGCTTGGCTTTGTAGTACCACAACCATATTTCTAGTCCATGGTGAAACATCAACATGGTGGTTAGTGTTATAGACTAACATAACTATATTTTTAGCCTATGGCGGGGCACCAATAGTAGCTAGTCCAAAGAACTATAAGTGCTCAACTCCGACTACCACAATCATGTTCCAACTTATGGTAGAGCATTAACAATAGATAGTTCGAAAGATAACAAATGCTCGATTCTGAACTACCACAACTATATTTTAGTTTGTGATAGGCATTAATATAATGGTTAGTCTCGAGAACTACCAGAACTATATTTTCTATCCATAGTAGGGTACCAACATAATGGCTAGCTCAGAGCACCATAACCCATCATTCAATCATGCAATTCAAAATTATCGTTATCAAAGAATTATAGTTCAATATCACTCTTTTACAAAATTTGATTCGATGCATATAAATATCAATTCCATTCAAACTAGAATCAATAATGTATAATACATAACTCATACATAGCCATATATATACTTAACACATAAGCATATATCATGCATCCATCAAAAACTACATCGAGTAGAATCACTAATGCATAAAAATAGTTTTTATATAAATAGATAATCAATGTCTGAAAATTTTTATCTCTACTAACAACAAACTCAAATACAATATTTACCATTCCATGAGCATACCTAACAAGTCCAATTAATTCAACATCAATTAACCAACATGTCCTTAACCACTAGCAATATTAATTATTTCATAATTTTTGAACTCTACAACTTAACGTTTGAGGTACTCCTAATTATAATTTTTCCCATCTTACCTTGATTTAAAATAAATAAATAAATAAATATTAGGATTTTTACCTCGATTTATGATCCAAAGTAAAAGAAGAAAAGATAGTGGTGTCCAGTGGTACGGATTGATTAGATCTGAAGGAATTACAAAATAAGCATCTAATTGAAACAATGATGACATAATAATGCTCTCAATAGGAGAACTCAAGCTCTCAATAGTGGCATTCAATGATGCTTGACGAAGGCCACGGACAGTGGGTGGTCACTAGTCCGATTATCATGGTCCATAGCTAAGTCAACTTGGATCCATGGGGAATAAATCTAGGACCCTCTCTTTTGGATCCCTAGATCCAACTAGAGAGAAAAAAAGGAGAGAAAGATAGAGAGAGATGAGAGAGAGAGAGAGAGAGAGAGAGAGATATGACTCTTTTCCTCCTCTTCTTTCCAAAATAGGGGACTCCTCCTGTTGAATATTTGGTAACTCCTCTAAGCTATATTAGGAAGATAACATTGGTGATCGATGATAATTGAAGGTTTAATTCAAGATTGGTTGATTGTGAAAAATTCGCTAAATATAGTTAGAAAAAATTGAGCACCTACCATATGTACATGATTGATTGATTATTTTTCATACTTGTAACACATGTAAATCTTATATTAAGGAGATGAATGCAGCCCCAATATATTGATCCAATTTTTCAATTTTCAATTCTTTGCCATCCTCCTTACTTCTTTCATGGTATTAAAGTAATTTTTGATCCATTGACGCTTTGCCGCTACATCCCTCTTCTTCGTGAGAAGATTTAAGTTATCTAGTGCAAAGTTTGCATGCCTACGGAGTGATTTTCAAGCATTCAAGATCTTAAATCTGGTCAAATGGCGATCTCAAAAGATGATGTCGTCAATGCCATAGTTATACGAGAAGTTCAAGGCATGCTGGAGAATCCATGCTTGTAGATAATGCTGTTCAAGTTGAATAGAAGCAACAACTTCCTATCATGCTCACAATCGGTTGTCCCTTTTTTAAGTGGAAAATCAAAATTGGGATATATGAATGATAAAATCCCTCAACCCTCTAGTGATGATATCAAGTATGATGAATGGAAGTCCAATAATGATTTAGTTATGTCTTGGTTGTTCAACTCTATGGAGTCTGATGTTGGAAATGGCCTTTTATTCTTAACTACTGCAAAAAAAAGTTAGGGATACATTAATAGAAGTTTATTTAGAAAAAAATGATATTACTTATATTTATCAGTTGAAACAAGAAATTACTTATTTTCATAAGAGTGACAAGACCTTCGATGAATATCTTGGGACTCTCCATTGAATATGGCAGGAACTAAGTTATTATGTTCCAATCTCCACAGATCCCAAAGTTATTCGAAAAATGATCGAATAAGATTAGATTTTTGAAATGCTTGCAAGACTTGATTCTAACTATAAAGTAGTTCGAAGTCAGATTCTGATGCAACCTGAACTATCTTCACTCAATGATATATGTGCTCTCCTACAAAGAGAAGAAAAGAGAAGAGCTATTATAAAGCCAAGTGAATCATCTACTCATGAGCACTCAATCTTCATTTCTAACTTTATAAATTTTTGGGGGCATGAAGATCACGAACGTGGCCGCAATAGAGGCCATGGATCTGGAGATTGACCTCAATGCTCCCATTACAATAAGTTGGGTCATATCAAGAAAAAATGTTGAGATTTTCATGGGCATTCTGTGAAATAATCCAAAGCTAATGTTACCAATGCTTCAAAAGAAGCAAGTTCTCAAATTTCACTAGAAAAAGTCTCTGATCTTCTTGATGCATACAATAAAATAAAAATCTCTTTCATTCTCTCAGAATCAGGTAAATCTACCTCTTCATATCTAGTAGACTCATCTCCATCAACATGGATCATTGACACTGGTGTAACAGACCACATGATACAGTCTTCTACTGGTCTATCTTCAATGCAACCTATAGTTGGTAAGCATTTGGTTACTCTTGCTAATGAATCACAAACTCCAGTTTATGAAATTGGTCATGTTGACATTTCTTCTCTCATTGACCTATCATCTATTTTATTTTACCTTTCTTTTCCTCAAATTTGCTATCTGTGAGTAAGTTGACCAAAATACATAATTGTTCTATAACTTTTTATCCACATCATTGTGTCTTTCAGGACTTGACAATGAGAAAGATGATTGGTGAAGGGCACGAGAAAGAGGAACTTTACTTGTTAGATCAAAATATTCATGCTTTGGTCAATTGCAAGAATGATAATAATGAGAAAATATGGCATTCTCATTTGGATCACCCATCTGATCGTATTCTTCTTATTTTTTTCTTCTTTAAAATCTTTATTTAATAATTGTGAGATTTATTTCTACTCCAAACAACATCACCTTCCTTATCGTAATCATCAAAGTTCTTGTGATTCTTCTTTTCAATTAATACACTCTGATGTTTGGGGTTATGCACCCATAGAATCTTACTTTGGTTTTAAGTACTTTGTAAGTTTTATTAATAACTTTCCTCGTGTGCTTTGGATCTATTTATTAAAATCAAAAAGTGATGTTTTTGATAGTTTCAAAATTTTTCATAAGTTGGTTATCACATAATTTGATACAAAAGTTAAAATTCTTAAGACCAATAATGGGATTGAATATGTCAACTAGAATTTTGCTAACTATTTGCGTGAGAATGGCATTCTTCATTAGATCATATATTCTAGTTGTTCATAGCAAAATTGAGTTACTGAATGCAAAAATCGACATATCTTAGAGATAGCAAGATCATTACTTTTTGAAATGAATGTGCCTAAAGTTTTTTGGTCCGATACCATTCTAATAGCATGTTATGTTATAAATAGATTACCAACAGTTGTGCTTAAAGATATTTCTCCAATTGAGTGACTAACCAGTAAGAAACCTTAAGTTTCACATCTTAGAGTTTTTTAGATGTTCTTGTTATGTTCATATTTCTAAATAACATAGAGATAAGCTCGATCATAAGTCCATTAAGTGTATTTTTCTTAGATACTCTAACACCCAAAAAGGATATAAATGTAATGATCCAAAAAGAAAAAAGACTTATGTATCTCATGATGTACAATACTTTGAATCCATTCCATATTATGCTAACAAAGATGATTACACTTTAGATCCTGTTGTTCATCAGGGAGAGTCTTTTGAGCACATAGAAGAATGGCCATTTTATTCTAACTCTTAATTATCCATTGTCCAACTTAATGTTTAATATCTCGAAGATCATAATTCTTCTATATTATCTTTCTCTCATCTTGATCAAGAAGCTATATAAACTGATCACCAAGATCAAGGTCCATTAATCTCGCCACCTCACCAAATGAGATCCTCAAAGTCTGACTTTGATAGTAAACTCCATTCAGATAGCTCAAATGCTGAAATTTCTCCTTTAATTGATTCAAATTCTTTACCTATTGCTTTACGAAAAGAAAAGCATAATGCACCCAAAGTTTCTTATCCCATTGAAGATTATATCTTCTATCATGCTTATTCTAATAAATTCAAATCTTTTATCACGTTGGTTGATATAAATAGTGAATCTTCTAGTTATGCAAAGATAGTAACCAAACTTGAGTGGAGGAAAGCAATGAAAGAGGAGTTGGAGGCTCTTGAGAGGAATCATACATAGGATTTGGTATTACTTCCTAATGACAAAAAACCTGTCGATTGATGATGGATTTATAAAATTAAATACCATCCAGATGGGTGCATAGAATGCTACAAAGTCTGCTTGGTGGCCAAGGATTTCACTCAGACATACATAGTTGACTATAATGAGACTTTTGCCCTTGTAGCCAAGATAAGCATAGTTAGAGTACTTCTATCTGTTGCCACTAATATGAGTTGGCCACTTTACTAACTCGATGTGAAAAATACTTTCTTATATGGAAAACTATAGGAGGAAGTTTATATATCAACACCTCCTGGGCATCCAAGTGAGGGAGAGAATGGCTTGGCTTATCAGTTCAGAAAATCAATCTATGGATTAAAACAATCTTCAAGAGCATGTTTTGACAAGTTAATATCTCCTGTGTCTAGCATTGGTTTTCTAAGAAGTCCTATTAATCATTCGATGTTTGTCAAAAAGAAGGTAACAAGTATTATCATTATGCTTGTTTATGTAGATGATATTATTCTCATAGGGGATAATTAGAGTACTATAGATGATGTGAAGCAGTGGTTGAAAATTATGTTTGATATTAAAAATCTTAGGGAGCTAAGGTACTTTCTCGATATCGAAGTAGCAAGGTCAAAGAAGTCGATCTGTATCTCTTAATAAAAATATACTTTAGACTTGTTAAAGGAGACTGAAAAGTTTGCCTTAAAGCATGTAGAAACTCCAGTTGATGCTTGACTAGATTTAGAAGGAGGCAGTCTGATAGAAGATATTGGATTATATCAAAGGTTAGTTGGGCACTTGATATATTTTACAATTACAAGGTCTGACATCTCTTATGTCGTTGGAGTGGTTAGTCAGTTCATGCATTTTTCGAAAACCATTCATCTGAACCTTGTGAATAAAATATTGCGCTACTTAAAATGCGATCCAGGAAAGGGCATTTTAATGCGAAAGAATGATAATTTTGAGATTGTTGGGTACTTAGATGCTGATTGGATAGGATATTCAATTGATAGACGTTCTACCATCGGATATTGTACTACTATTGGTGGTAATATTGTGACATGAAAGAGCAAAAAATAGAATATTATATCATGTTCGAGTGCAGAGGCTGAATATAGAGTAATTGTGTCTACTACTTGCAAGTTGATATGGTTGAAAGCATTACTCAAAGACATGAGATTTGATCAAAATACTCCTATAGAAATAAAATGCGATAATCGAGCTGCCATACATATTTCTTCAAAGCCAATCTTTCATGAAAAGATGAAGCATATAGAGGTGGATTGTCATTTTGTTCGAGAAAAGTTATAAGTCAAAAATATTTTTACTCTATATATTCCTATTGAAGATCAATTGACAGATATATTTACTAAAGCTATTGAAAATGATAGATTAAAAAGTTCATTAATCAAGCTGAGTGTCATAAGCATCAATGCACCAACTTGAGGGGGAGTGTTAAATATTTGGTAACTCCTTTGAGCTATATTAGGAAAATAATATTGGTGATTGCTAATAATTGGAGGCTTAATTGAAGATTGGCTGATTGTGAAGAATCCTCTAAATATAGTTAGAAAAAACAAAGCACATACCATATGTATATGATTGGTTGATTGTTTTTTCATACTTATATAAATCTTATATTAAAGAGAAGAATGCAGCCCCAACATATTGATCTGAATTTTTAATTTTCAATCCTTCACCATCCTCCTTTCACTCCCCCTCTTCCCTCCCTCTCTAACATATCAATGAAGAGGCAAGGGCTATGGTAACATTTCGGCAGTGGCGATGGAGAGAACCTCGACCATGGCTATAGCCAATGGTGGTCAGCAAAATCAAGAAACGAAACATGAAATAGGGGATATAAATCCAATTGAATCCTAGCATTTTCAAGGCAAGGATGGGAGCAAGGAGGGTGCTAGAGAGGTGGGATGTGGTGATGCCACGACTCTGACAAGGTTTGAAAGTCGGATCGTTGTTGAGTCCCAACGGAACCCAAGAAAACCTCAACCAAAATACTTAAAATCTAAAGCGGTCGGACATTGGATTGCATAGAAGAGGGTGTGGGTATTCATAGATAGCGGAGGCTAGGGTTTTTTAGCCACCGATGAAGTTGAGAAGAAGTCGGATCAGACTCCTTCTCCAACTCAAACAGGAGAAATAAAGGTCTTAATTTTCTTCCTTTGCTTTATTAGGCTGGTTCTTTGACGGGCCAAGCCAAATAGGCCGGGTCTCACAAGTTTGGGCTTGGACAAACAAGCCCTAAGAGGGAAGAAATCCCATAAATAGACTAGATAACTACGAAAAATCTTTCTACACCATGAGCGGTGTAGCTCCGCGGACACTGCCCGTGGTGGTTCGCTTTCGCACAAGGCCCACACATAGCGGCCGAAAAAAAAAAAATTTCACTCCGGCCCCACGCGATAGCGAATCACCGTGGAGCGGTATCCATGGAGCTACACTAGGCAGTGTAGAAAGTATTTCCCAGATAACTAACTCACTTGGGCTTAACATGGAATTTATCAGGCAATCAGCAGCTTATTCCCTCCTCTTAGTACAAGAGATGAGCAAATCACTCAAACTTTCAAGTTTTTTCCAAAATTCTTATACAACCTTGAATGATCAATGAGGGACACAGCGTGTATGATGAACAAAAAGGCTGAATGTCTTCGGGAAAAGCTTGTAAAAGCAAAGGACTTAAAATTTTATTTTCATTTTAGACTAATAGCTCATACATCTATAATGGCAGAAATTGGTTGATACAAAATACTGATACAGTTAAGAAACACCTTAAGCCACTGCACACCTGAAACCATTTCATGTCAATGACATTATTATACAGTGACCATAACCTTAAGAGACTCCAGTATCTTATCATCAATATCGAATTGCATCTGCTTCTTATCTCTACCAATACTAACATACTCATCAAATCGCTACTTCAGATCTTCTGGAAGGTCACTCTTCCAATATATCTGAAATTCCATTTGTTCTTTCCATAGATAAATTTACCCAATTTGGTTCCTTTTTCACAACATTAATTAAAATTTTTAGAAAGTACTTTCTATCAACTCACTCTTCTAATATATCTGAAATTCAGTGGTTATTGTGATCTCATCTTCACTGCAAATGACCCTTTTCAAGAATGTTGCTCTTCATCTTTTTACCACCAAGGGGCTGTTCTTGTGCGGATAAATATTATAAAAAAATTGATCTACTTTGCTATAAAGGAACTTACCCATGTTCCTTTGGATAGCATTTACCCATGAAATAGAAAAAAAATCTTACCCACCTAGGAGGTGGCTAAATCATTTTTCCATCAACCAGAAAAGTAACTCTTTTAATTCATTCCTACTATACCCTTAACCAGAAGCGTCCAGGCTTCGGGCCGAACTCTTTCAGCCGGCCGAACTGCCTAGCGGCCGAACTCCCCAAGCAGTCGCCCCTCGGCCGAACTCCTCAGCGGTTGCCCTCGCCGAACTTCAGACGACTGAGCTCCTACCGAACTCTCAAGCGTCCAAGCCTCAACCGAAGCCCAACAGCCGGCCGAACTCCCAAACGGCCGAGCTTCGGATTCTCAGCGGCCGAACTCTTCAGCGGACGAGCCTTAGCTGCATACCTCCAGTCAGACGCCTATGGGAGCCGAACTCCCTCCTATCTTCCTCTTCAGGAGCCCGAACTCCTTCGAAATGGGCACACGACGAAGGCCTTCAACCCTTCATTCGGCAAGCTCTGCAGCCATCATCATCAGTCAGTCCGCCGCAGGCGATAGCGACCCACTGTCAGGCGGCGATGGCTGTCACCCTCAATCCGCCGCACACAGCACCATCCCGTGAGACTGACTCCGCCGAACCTCGAGCGGCCCGCCAGCACGCGGCTGCAGTTGTCACCATCAAGCTCCACTATATAAAGGACCCTCCCGACATGCTAAGGCTAAGCTCTCTGAACTCTCGACTCTCTAAGCTCTCCTCCTCATCTCTAAGCTCCGGAACTCATTCCGAGCACTCCATTACTGTTGGCCGGAAACTAACTTGACCGTCGGAGGGTCCTGCCGGAGCCACCCCCCCCACCGGTTCCGGACGGGACTTCGTTTTGCAGGTCCCCGGCGGCGACCTCTGCGGCCTCGATTTCGGCAACCTCCGGCGAGGACGGATTTCTGCACCAACAATCTCCAACACCAGTCCCCCTACTTCCGAGTTCGAAATTTGAAGGAAGGGAGGAAAAAGGCGACTGCCGAAGTCCTATTCCTGGTTCCCGCGCTTGTCAGGATGAGACGTTTCGATGTTTACCGTGCTGGCACCGTAGTTTCCTAAGCTTGAAATGAGTTCGAGAAGATGACCCTTCGAATGTCCCGCCGAAACTCTGTCCCCGGTACGGCGCCATAAAGACTCCCCCGTCGCTGCTGCTCCTCTGTCATGATGTGGGACACGCGGCGCACGCTGACTGGCCGAAGTCGATCCGCAATCATAACTGGCTCGGGTTACCTCTGGCTATTTAAGGCCTTCTCTTCGCCTCTGGGGGCCATTCTTGCCCAAGTCGTTTCCTTCGTTCTGTCCCCGTCGGTCTTCTTTCCAAGGATATTTGTCTCCTTCCTCGTCTTCTCGAGCTTCAGACATTTTTCCGGCCGGTTCCCATCGGATTCGCCGTCCATTCTTTCTTCCCCGACATTTTAGGTCAGTTTCCTAACCCTTTTCTTAGGTTATATGTGCTTTTTCTCTCTGCCTTCTCGCTCCCCTGATTTTGGGCAGCGACGTTTGCACTGGTATATTTTTTGGGGCTGGGTCTGAGCCCTCTCAATCCCGCTGGTATATTTTTTGATTTTTAAATTTGCTTGGTTTTGCGCGCGTGTATTGCTGCCGACCGCGCTTGTTTTCCTGTTATAGTGATGGACGCACAAGCTGCCAAGATGCTTATCAAGGGGCTCTATACCAAGAAGAGGAAAGGGAAGGCGCCAGGTGACGGCTCAAAGAG